>OX940912.1:17473095-18068095 GCA_954871355.1 Cabera pusaria
TTAAGATAAATAAAACTAAATGTATTATTAGATGAAGTAACTGGACAAGCAAGACGTTCTGCCTATAACGCTGATACTGTGACATGCAAAGCTTTAGTTTCTAGAGATGCAACATCCAGCGCATCGATTCACTGCGTCTACTGATCTATTTTTACTTAACATCAGATAAGGAAACGGTCGATTGCTTGTCTATCAGATGTAAAAAAAAACAATGTCAAGGATATTTCTTCCAATCTCTTTAATTTCGGACAGACACTTGATCACAATCTCACTTGATGATGAGTAAAGAGCTCTATGAGACGAAAATGGGGATTTGTGGAATAACTCCACACAGTCCGGCAACAAACAACATGTCTGAACTCAATGAACTGATTGGTGACATATCTTTGCTCAATGGGTGGTTGGAGCCGCGGCCGAAGTTCAAGAAGCACCACTCAGGGATCACGTGTAGGGTTCATTTAGGTCTAGGGACGCAGGCAGGTAACAATGACTTACAAGTAATAATCTGGATATAATGTGACTCTCATTGAAGTTATTATAATTTCAGACACACTGGCGGTGGGTAGGAGAGGAGGGCCTCTATTGATGACACACACCAGCACTGAGCTGAGGAGACTCAAGTACTTCAGTTTCAGGTGGGGAGGATCCACGGAAGGTGTGGCTCTGTACGACTGTCCCGCAGAGTGAGGTAATGTAACACGTCGTATCGTATGTATATCACGACTGACGGCGGATAATTTATTTGTTTGGGACTTCTTCACGGTCAAACGGCGTGACTGAATTAGCTGAAATGTGTACAAGGACACCTAATAGGGCATAGAAGGACATAAGATACTTTATTTCTGGCAGTCGAGTCTGGATCTCCAGATTTTTTTTATTGAATTTGTAATTGTGTGACGTCTTATCAGATAAATGGCTTGACCGATTTAGCTGAAATTTTGTAAAAGGACAGCTTATATATGGCAGAATAGAAAATAGGATACTGTCTGGCTGTGAAGTCTAGATGTCCAGATGTTTTTTATCGAATTTTCTAAATGGGTGAAGTCTAAAAGTACAACTTTGTATACCTACCCATAATTATCAATGACTTTAACAACAGAAAATATCGAGTTAGACTTTAGATGTGCCTTAGAGTCCATCTATAGTGACTTGATTATTAGGTCATAAAACTGTCAGGGTCATAAAAAGTCATAAAAATGTTCGCTCGCTGCGCTCGCGCGATCGTTCGTCTTATCTAATTATTAGGAAATATTTATTGATAATAGTATTAAAATACCAATTACATAACTTGTGAAGCCATCTGGTGATGCCTATCGGAACTATATGTATTATAAATCATTCTGTGAAAGTTACTCGTCGTGTTTCAATAGGTTATTAGATCAGCCTTTTGATTCGCGTTAAAAAGCATTTTTAATCATTTTGGAACTGAAATATTGATTCTCAGTAATAACTCGAGTGTAGAACTATAGAGTGTGTAAAGTAGGACCACTGTAATATTTTAATATTACCGTGCTGCTGTTGCTTGGTAGCGGACTGAGCGCGGAAACGTATTACTCAAGCATTTAGTATTACTGTATATGTATAAGTTATGTTAAGTTATATATGTACATGTATGAATGGAATATGTATAAATATATATATTTGTTTATATTTATTGTATATATATATATAGTTAAATGTATGTATTGCTCTTATTGTATTTGTTTGTATAAATAATTTTAAATACTTTGTGATTTCTTATATGCACACTACCATCGATAATAACAATGATATATCTCCACTCGTCTACCGGTTGCCTGGAAGAGATCGCTGTTTAGCGATAAGGCCGCCGATTGTACATTCAGTTTTTTTTAAGTATTTGTAAATACCTCTGTATTCTAATGTGCAATAAAGTTTTAATCTATCTATCTATATATCTATTACTGCTAGGCTATTCTGTAAGCTATCTCGACAGCGGAATCCACGCTGATATTAGAATTTCGTACTACGAAATTAAAATCTTACCGCGGATTCCGCTGTTGAGATAGCTTACAGAATAAATAGCCTAGCTGAACTTGCCGTCACTCGGGTGTTCGGCAACATTCTGTTTGCCTTTTTAGGGTTCCGAACTCAAAGAGTACCAACCCTATTACTGAGACTCCGCTGTCCGTACGTCTGTCTGTCTGTCTGTCTGTATGTCTGTCCTTCCGTCTGTCTCCAGACTATATCTCATGAACCGTGATAGTTAGACAGTAGAAATTTTCATAGATGATGTATTTCTGTTGCCGCTATAACAACAAATACCAAAAACAAAATAAAGTTAAAAATAATAGTGAGTCCCCTTACCCCCGAGAAACGAGTTTTTTTCGGCATTTTACTATAAGGACATCTATGAACGTTTGTTTACCTAATTAATTATATTAATTACCTACCCTAACTTGTTCTATTCATTATTCTGTGCCCTAACACCATTGTGTAACTTTCTCATAGTTGGCGATAGTCGTTCGTTGAATATTTGTTAGATGGCGTTGTAGTAAATAAGCAGGCGGCTCACAACTCTGTTTTAATTTGCGATATTAAAACAAATTTACTTTAAAATCGCTGGTTTTAATAAGTGTTTAGTATTGACACGGTAATATAATATAACCGTGGTATTGTACTGTGGTTCGGGACCCTACGTGAGCGAGACGCAAGTCTGACTCGCACTTGGCCAGTTTTTTTTCTATTATATTCTTAGATACCTAACTGTGTTGCATAATTACTGTCAAAATACAAAAAAAAATGTATAGAAAATCAATTTCTGATATTAGTTTTTGGAATATTAGACAATGTTTATGTTATTAGGTATTACTTATGTCTTTTTAAAATGTTACTTCTTTATTTTCTAGGGGTTTAATGACTCACCGAACCGATGTCATCAAAATATGACCAAGCTCCAGACATACATGACTTGAAGTCAGTTTTGGTTAACTTTGCGTTCCGCAATGACATTGTTGTAGGTACTAAGGTAACAAATAATATTTTTATATAATTTTACTATAATTGTATCTAGAAACTGCCACGTCTGTGTCAGCCCCGTGACATACACGTGAACATTTTTAACATCCATTCAAATTGAGGAATTCATCATGTTTTCTCTTCAGCAAAGGAGATGTCAACGTTGTAGTCCGCAAACATTTTTTTCTGCCGATATTTACGGGGGACGAGGTAAACACGTATTGCACATACACAAATCAAAATCTTAAATTGTTAAACACAATCCAAAATTTCATCGTACCAACGGGACTTGAACCCGCAACCTCCGGAATAACATGTTCCGGTGCTTTGCCAATTAAGCCATGGTGCGAAGTAACGTTACGACGAAATTAGTGGATTGCATTTGTTAACCCAATTATGCATTGGTGGCGCTATCTATGACTACTTATTACGTAAGTTAATCATTCGGAAGAAATCATTACAGTTTTCAAATCCGACAAGAGATGTTGCACTGCGTAAATCAAATATGATGTTTCTTTGAAGTGTTACACACTTAATATTTTTGTAAATTGTTAAACACAATCCAAAATTTCATCGTACCAACGGGACTTGAACCCGCAACCTCCGGAATAACATGTTCCGGTGCTTTGCCAATTAAGCCATGGTGCGAAGTAACGTTACGACGAAATTAGTGGATTGCATTTGTTAAACCAATTATGCATTGGTGGCGCCATCTATGAATACTTATTACGTAAGTTAATCATTCGGAAGAAATCATTACAGTTTTCAAATCCGACAAGATATGTTGCACTGCGTAAATCAAATATGATGTTTCTTTGAAGTGTTACACACTTAATATTTTTGTAAATTGTTAAACACAATCCAAAATTTCATCGTACCAACGGGACTTGAACCCGCAACCTCCGGAATAACATGTTCCGGTGCTTTGCCAATTAAGCCATGGTGCGAAGTAACGTTACGACGAAATTAGTGGATTGCATTTGTTAACCCAATTATGCATTGGTGGCGCCATCTATGACTACTTATTACGTAAGTTAATCATTCGGAAGAAATCATTACAGGCTTCCGAATTCCGAAGATTTCTTCCGAATGATTAACTTACGTAATAAGTAGTCATAGATGGCGCCACCAATGCATAATTGGGTTAACAAATGCAATCCACTAATTTCGTCGTAACGTTACTTCGCACCATGGCTTAATTGGCAAAGCACCGGAACATGTTATTCCGGAGGTTGCGGGTTCAAGTCCCGTTGGTACGATGAAATTTTGGATTGTGTTTAACAATTTACAAAAATATTAAGTGTGTAACACTTCAAAGAAACATCATATTTTAATCAAAATCTTATACATGAAAACGCTCACTTTAACAATCCCGCACACTAGCTTAAAAAACGCACACAGTTTTAAAAATACAGCGTAGTTACGGTGTTTAGACACACGCTCACTACGATCGTCTCTAGTGATGGGATTCACTAAGACCGGTAAACTTGAACAATAAATGAATGAAGTCAAAGTCAAAGGAAAGTCAAAGCATTTATTCAGTATATGGGCAAATTAAAAATTTGCACTTACACATGTCAAATAACATTAAACAGATCATATTCAATAAAACATATTATAGATATAACAGAAACATAACTTATTGCTTTGAATTTACAAAAAAAAAACAAAGGTATTGAGCCATTCAGCTTTCATCTAGACGTCGAACGTCACACTTAAAACACATGTTTGATTCCCCTGATTAATGTAGGGTTGCCAATCGTACTATTACGTGCACCCGCAACCCAGTGCATGTTTCAGTACTTCAGACAATTTTTATCCAAAAAATTGTGAAATAATGAAACATAATAAATAAATAAAACGCAGACTAATCTGTCTCATAACTGTCTATCAGCTGCATAATACCGTCTCTACAGGCAACCCTAGATCTGCAAACAAAAGATGAAAACTGATTGACTGTTGAATCTACTGGTGTTTCGGAAGTACTCCCATCAGAGAAGAAACACCAAGAAACTCTATGGGGCTTGTCACTTATTTTAATTATTATTATTTTTTAATTAATATTTAATATTTTTTAAAATTTACAACAAATAATTATGTTATCATACAATTTATATTATAACTTGGAGCTTGGGGCATTCAGGCCAAGCATTTTTGTCATTCATATAGTCATTTAATGTATAGTACGATTTCTTCATTAAATTGGATTTTACAAAGGTTTTAAATCTGCTCATAGACAGTTGATCAATATCTTTAGGAAGTTTATTATAAAATCGTATACAGTTCCCCAAAAAAGAACCACTAACTTTCCACAACCTGAATTGAGGTAAAATTAATCTATTTTTGTGTCTTGTATTGAAATTATGTACATCGGACCTCTTATCATAATAATTCAAATGTTTGCGCACATACATAATATTTTCACAAATATATTGACGTGCTACTGTGAGAATTTTAATTTCCTTAATTTTTTCACGAAGTGAGTCTTGAATGAAATGAACATGTTTTTAAGGTTTCGGACCTCAACACCAGCTTTTGTGTTCTTGGCGAAATTTGGCAAGGAGGTAGTTTATAGTTCGTAGATGTCCGCTAAGAACGGATTTTGCGACAGGGCCAGATTAAGGAGGTCTAAGGGCTCTCGCGAGTTTGTATAAAAGTTCTTGAAAACTCGAAATGTAGCCTAAGAAAACTGCGAATTTATATGAACTTCCTTCATTTTTTGCTACAAACTTGAAATTTTGCACAAGTATTTAGTAAACGTTCCCTAAGTACGAATTTTGCGAGAGGGCCGGAGTAAGGAGGACTAAGTGTAATCGCAAGTTCAGAGTTTTGGTCATCACTCGCAAGTGAAGATGCGGTCGAAAATGGTAAGCACGCTAGGCCTAGAATATTATTGGACAGGACTTTTAAAAATATGAAGATTAAATTCTATAAGTAATTTTCTATTTTAGGATCTGTAGATATATATATTAAGATTTCTTTAGTGTTAATTTTTGTTAAGAGTCGAACCCCCTTATCTCAGAAGTTTATACTCAGAACCGAATAATCTTAAATCATTACTGAGGAAAACAATAGCGATGATTCTGTGTTGTATAGATTTGATTAACTATCAAAAATAAAACCGGCTAAGTCGAGTTGGACTTGCCCACCGAGGCTTCCGTACCAACTTCTCAGACTATTATTCACTCACTCACTCAGACTATTGCACAATTAAAGGACAAATTCCGAAAAATAAATCACATCATTGCTCAATTTTATTTATTTACCTTATTTAAGGTAGACTGCAATTAAGCTAGACCTCTATTTTTTCGGTACGATGAAATTTTGGATTGTGTTTCACAAAAATATAAAGTGTATAACACTTCAAAGAAACATAATATTTGATTTACGCAGTGCAACATCTCTCGTCAGATTTGAAAACTGTAATGATTTCTTCCGAATGATTAACTTTCGAAAAAAGTAGTCATAGATGGCGCTACCAATGCATAATCATCATCAAGACTGGCTATACCCATACCAGAGCACAGACGACGCTGGTCGAGAGATGCGAAAGCTTGTTTTAACGCTAGACCTCACTCAGTTGGTCCAGGGAGCAACAAGGATACCGGACGTTGATGGCCATACAGCCAATTGCTTGGACCTTCTGCTGACAACAGAACCAGACCGCTACTCGGTGTCGGTTTCATCACCCTTAGGTAGCTCCGACCACTGTCTGGTGAAGTCTGTATCCGTCTACTCCCCGCCCGATCCCAGCCAAAAAGGCACCCGGCGGGTGTGGCGATACAGGTCAGCAGATTGGGATGAGATGCGTTGTTTTTTCGCGTCTTATCCTTGGCGGCAGGTATGTTTTTTTCGAGCGATCCATCAGCTTGCGCGGATGCTGTGACAGAAGTGTTACGTCAGGGTATGGAATATTTCATACCATTTTCTGACGTTCCGGTGTCAAGCAAAGCTCGTCCATGGTTTAATGCCAAATGTAGAGATGCACAAGCATCAAAACATGAAGCTTACTTAGCCTGGGCTGATGCTCGAACCCGCAAGACTAGAGATGTACGCGAAAAGAAGAAAGCCTTTAAATTAGCCGCCAAGTCCTGCAAAAAGGCTCTCAAGAAGGCTCGCTTCGATCACATACGCCGAACAGGGAATAAACTTGCTTCTTACCCCTCGGGTAGCAAAGCGTTCTGGTCCCTGGCGAAGTCGATCGAAGAGAACTTCTGCCGTCCCTCACTGCCTCCACTACTGAAACCCGATGGATCACTAGCACACTCGGCTGAAGAGAAAGCGAATTTATTTGCTACTCTGTTTGCGGAGTCTTCACGTTTAGATGCTAGCAATGCTGTACCTTCTAGTCTGCCGACTTGCGGGACGTTTATGTCGGAAATCCGCATTCGTCAGACTGAAGTACGCAAAGCGTTGCGCAATCTAGACGTGAACAAAGCTAGTGGTCCAGACGGTATACCAGCTGTAGTCTTGAGGACGTGTGCGCCTGAGTTGGCTCCTATTTTGACACGCCTCTTTCGCTTGTCTATGACGACTGGTCAAGTGCCTAAGTCCTGGAAGCAAGCAAACGTGCAACCCGTGCCGAAAAAGGGTAGTCGTGCAGACCCTGTCAATTACAGGCCTATCTCAGTCACTTCCATACTCTGTAAGACTATGGAACGTGTACTGAACCACAGGCTCCTGGCATACCTAGAAGTGAACGATCTCCTCAGTGACCGACAATACGGGTTTCGCCGAAACCGGTCTACTGGGGATCTTCTAGCGTATGCCACGCACATCTGGAGCGAAGCCATCGAGAACCACGGCGAGGCGCTGGCCGTCTCTCTTGACATCTCGAAGGCTTTCGACAGGGTTTGGCACGATAGCCTTATTAGCAAGCTTCCTTCATACGGCCTGCCCACTGGTTTATGTGTTTGGATAGCAGATTTCTTAAGGGATCGGTCGATTCGAGTGGTCATCGATGGCTGTTCTTCCGACCAATTGGCCATAAATGCCGGAGTCCCTCAAGGATCAGTACTCTCTGCAACACTTTTTCTGCTGCATATTAATGACCTGCTTAAACCCGGTATCTTTGGGTACGCAGATGACAGCACTGTTGTAGAGAGTTATACATCCAACGCACGAACCAGTGCATTACAAATCCAGTCTCATAGAGAAGCGATGGTCGAACGCTTGAACTTTTCTTTGAAGGCAGTCTCTGATTGGGGCGATGCCAATCTGGTCAAGTTCAATGCTGCGAAAACCCAGGCGTGTCTTTTCTCCGCTAAACGGAGCCCATTTCTACTGGCTCCTACTTTCCGGGATGTGTCCGTTCCGATAAGTGACAATCTCGAGCTTCTTGGCATCTCTTTGACACCAACTCTCAATTTCGGCTCTTATATTGAGTCTAGAGCCCAGCTAGCCTCAAAAAAGCTTGGCATTTTAGCTAAGGTGAGACGGTACTTCACACCGGGACAGTTGCTTAATCTTTACCAAGCACAAGTCCGGTCGTGTATGGAGTACTGTTCTCACCTTTGGGATGGTTCTGCTAAATACCAGCTGGAGACACTGGAAGCTATTGAGAGGAGAGCCAAAAAACTCATCAGCGATGACCTATTAGTAAGCAAGAGACTCCAGAGTCTCGCGCATCGCCGCAAAGTCGCTTGTTTATCGGTTTTCTATCGGATACATTTCGGAGAGTGTGCAATGGAACTGCATGATTTGATTCCACCATCCCCATTTTATAATCGGATATCCAGAGACACTAAAAGGCGCCACCGATTTATGGTGGATATACCATCTACCCGAACGAAGCGATTTGCTTCTTCGTTCATCATACGAACCGCTAAGGAATGGAATACCCTGCCTGAGTCCGTGTTTCCGATTAAGTACAATATGGGGGTCTTCAAATCGCGAGTGAATAGGTATCTTCTGGGTAAGCACGCTACATCATCGATCGCATCATCACTTAACATCAGGTGAGATAGTGATCAAGTGCTACCCAGTTCAGTATAAAAAAAAAAAAAAAAATTGGGTTAAAAAAATGCAATCTACTAATTTCGTCGTATCAATATATTGAACTGTGGCTTAATTGGCAGAGCACCTGACATGTTATCCAGGAGGTTGCGGGTTCGAGTCCTGTCGGTACGATGAAATTTTGGATTGTTTCCTTGGGATAGCAAAATATATACTTAAAACTTCTCTGAGAAATATACAATTAAACAACGAATCCATCTAAAATTAAATCAGTAGTTTTTGAGAAAATCGCGATAAAAACAAACATACATTCATACGGATCGAACTTAGAACCTCCTTTTTTAAAGAAAGGCAAAAATGTTTGTACTCCTTTTCTAACACTAAAGCGCTCTTAAAACAGTAGGTACAAGTACAGGTACCAAGTACAGGTAACAAGTACAAGTACAGGGTACAAATACATCGCATTTTCAAATAATTTTATTTTCATTCCATCAATTTCACTCAACTAGTCCCCGCACTATGCCTTCTACCAAGACGCAGCGTTGCCGTTCTAGAGAGTTAGTCGCTAGATATAGCGGAATTTATGAGTAGTTAGCAGCAAAAAAAATGAGTTAGCGACAAAAAAAAATTTAGAGACTTCTAGCCATGAATTAAATATTAATGCCACATGGCATTTAAATAATAATAATATTATGAAAAGGATAAAACTATGCAATCTCTAGTATGAGAGAGCGAGATGAAAAACAATTTTTGATCCTTCTCTGCGTATGCAATTTTACAAACTGGCTCCAGCACTGGCACCAAGTTCTAGTGCACCCATTGGCTCTCACCCGCTGTTATGTATAACCCGACCAAATAACTTTGTTGTAATATGTCTCTTTCACAATCTTTTTCTAAACAAATAATATACCAGACAAATGAAAATATTTGCCAAAATTAAACGATCAGCGCCCTCCAAAATCCTCTAAAAACCCCAAGATATGACGCGCGGACTTCAAGATTAGACTTGAGCGTCAGCGATACAATTTAGCAAATTCTAGAGGATTAAAAAAATTACCAAAGTCTAGCGGAATTTTTCATATTACTAGGAACTTTTAATTTTGTAGAACGGCAACACTGCCAAGACGTCGTGGCGTAAAACTGTCGCTAATCTGGTACAAATTGTATTTCATTCTAATCAAAGTTTTACAAAATTACAAACACAATTGACAAAAATAACACTTACCTATGATAGGAAATACCGTGTTCCCTTAAGATTGATGTCACTGATCGCCTTTTACACCAAAATACCGCACAATTCATTATTTTCACTGAGCTCTTATTCGTGACACGGTACGAGGCGGAATGGCCGGGTTGCGAGTGAAGTAGTTTTATATAACGTGTATGGCCGAGTAGCGCCATATGGCCAGCAGAGGGGTAAGCCTTGCGTTGACATTTCCTTTGCTGAATGCTCAAAGTGTTTTCTGGGTAATTCGTGTTATATTTTTTACATAAAAAATAAAATTTCAAGTTTTGTTAGCTTTTTCTATGTTTATTGTTATTTTAGTAATTGTCGTGAATTGATTTTTCTTTGTCTTAAGGTACGGCCACACCGCGGCGTCCTGCGATCTGCGGGCGCGATCTCAGTACTTTTCAATTGTTTTCTGATCGCGTTTGGTGTGAACCAGTCGGTACAAATACTACTGCGCTATTTGATCGCCGCCTAGATCGCGCACGCAGGACGCTGCGGTGTGTCCGTACCTTAACATGGATTTTTTTCACATGTGTAGTTTTTTTATAATTATGTAAATGTGTAGTTACAGATTGAATTAAACAAATAAATATACAATATTATTTATAGAAATGTATTATTTGATGTATTTTGTCGTGACCTCCTTCTTCCTTGCCACTCCTCTTTTCTTTTAACTTAACATTTGGTACTTAGGTTTTTCACTATCGTATTTAAACTTGATCAGTTCTGATTAAAGATAGATAGATAACACTTTATTGTACACCATTACAACAATAAACATTAAAATTCAGTAAGTCTTAGGCAAGTACAATGGGTGGTCTTATCGCTTAAAGCGATCTCTTCTAGACAACCTTTGGATGGAGTGGAGAGTGCTGTTGAGTGGACCCGTGTGTTGTTTAAAAAAAAAACTTTATGGCCACAACATTAATGTTATTCGCACTGCACTACAACACTTGGGATATAATTCCCACACCGTTATTTATCAGTAAAGACTAGGGTAGCGGACTACCCGACTTCTTCCTCAAGCTGATCGGCAGGCCTAGGACCGGGTCCGGAATCAGGTCGCGTAATGCGATTAAGAGGAGAAAGAGCCCCGGGCTCGTAAATGTATATACGAAATATATTGATGACATCCACTAAAATAGTGTGAGGGGGTTTAAGCCCATGTCAGCAATATAGTTTTGTGTAACATCTCCCTCCTTTAAAACGGATCATCCGGAATAAAAGAGAAGGATGTGAGTAGAAATAGCAGTGTATGAAGAAGTCGAGAGTTAGGAATTATGAAAACCGATTGAGTCTATAATAATGAAGTAATAACAATATGTTGAACGGTGTAAGAATTTTACAGTAATAGCACATAGAAAAAGTATTTGAAATGAAAAAATAACACAGAACTTAGAACTAGATCATAATATTACGATATAGAACAATAAAATGCTACTTACATAGAAAATAGAACTAGGAATAAAATAACGACATAGAAAATAAAAAAATAGCATTTATGAGCAAGACTAATAAAATTCGAACTAGAAACTTCAAAACTACCTATGACATAGAAATAAAATAGGAAATAATAAAAATCATTAGTTTTACACATCCGTGATTATATAAAATAACTAGAAACGACATAGAATTATGATTTAGAACGATTAAAATAAAAATGCAAAGCAGTTTACTGTTTAAGAAAAGGCCTAGATAAAAGTTGACGTTATAACGCTAACATTTAAGGAATTCAAATTAGAACGAATATTTATGACGATTAAAGATATTTAAAGATCCAAATTTCTCCTAAAAGATTGAGGAGAGGAGTTCGAGTCATCAGTAACCTCGACATCTGACATCTCAATACTTGTTTTACTCTTGACACGAGTATTAGATTTGGTATTACAGTTATTATATATCTGAATACAGCAACTACCATTTTTAGTACTATCATTACAGAAGCAGCGATATAGTTTATAAGCTAGAAAAGAAAACACGGAAAAGTAGTAAGTAAACTAAAATAGTATCCGTATGTTATGTGATAGGGTTGGTTATGAATTTTGTCTAGTTCATCAATACTTTGATCTAGATTATGAGTCGCGTATTGTAGGGAATCTAAATTGATATATGAAAGCTTTAAGGGTGTAAGATAAGGCATACTCTTGTTGACTTTTATTTTTGAGCAGCAGTCGTCTTCAATTATATTAAAATTTGGAGTGGCTAAATGTATTCGCAGTTCGAATTCGTTAGATAGGATAAACTGTAAAAGCTTATGATATGCTTTACAACCTTTTGGAACTGTGAGAATTCCTGAACCATACGATATCATAATCAGATATCTGATTTTCACATTTAACTGTTAATTTAGTAATATCGGATTGAACATATAACCATCTATTATTAGTTGTTCGCTGCCAAATATCTATAGAACCTAATATAACCTTATAATTACAAGAGTCAGGAATTGTATTTAAATGTTCCGTAAGAATGGACACTTCACGTGGGATTAGAAACACTAGACAGAATATTGGTCAATTTGCACACATAATCAGAAGAAGAAAGGACTTTGGACTCACTTAAATCACTGGACACAGAGAAGGTTAATTTATCTTCAGTGATCGCTAAATACTTGGTACTTGGACTTATCATTGCGAAAGAATTCAGATTCGTAATGTCATGCGGAGTTGGAAGAGTATACACATGGAATAGATTATACTCCGTCGAAAGAACCAGAGGAATTTTGATAACAAAAATTAGCTTATTCTCATTCACAAAAGATGCTACATCTGCTATGTCAAGAAGTGTATGAATGTTGTCAATGGAGATAAGAATAGGGAAGCTACGATGTGCATTAGAAGGGTTATCGGAAAGCTCATGTAAAAGTGTGACAGAATTTAGAATAGATGGATGAACGATATTCATCTTACCGAATAAAATTGCCTCGGTCAGGATCTCTTAAATTAGTTGCAAGAATCATCTTTCCATTCATTCTAAAGCATTGAAAGTCATTGCTTTGTGATTGTTGATTTCGAATTTATTTGTTTTTTGAGAGACTGTTTCCAGTATTTTATTTAGTTTTTCCATGTTGTTATTTAGGGTAAATTCATTATCATTAAGTTTTTTAATAGTTTGATTAAATGTAGAGATAGTGGATGTGATGACGTGAATATTATTTTTCATGAGTCCAGCCAAATGTCTTTGGTCATCCTGGACACTGTTAATGGCATCTGTGAAAGATTTGGCGTCATCTTCATCTAGTGATCCGAATAGTTGCTTAAGGATAGGACCACCAAAACCAAACCATGCGGATCGTTTTGTTCTAGATGAATGAGAGGATGTAAGATGAGAAAGGGAAATAACATTATTTTGCACATGATGAAGCATAGTCTCCAGAGGGTTGAGGATATTAGCACAATCATTTTTAGTTTGCTGAGAAGGATAATTAGAGCAGATAGATTTAGAAATTGCAAAAATGTGACTAAGTTTGTCAATATTCGGTTGAAAATATGAAATATCAGAAAAAGTTAATACATTATAAAAATCATTAGAATATTTAACAGTGCAAACGAAACAAAAAAAAAGTGCAACAATGGGGTCAAAATAGAGGCCTGGGCTGTTGATGATTGGAGTGATTAAGTTTGATGGCAGCACCGCCGTTATGGCTGGCACGATGGCCCTGGAATAGAATAGGCGAGCTTGATTTCATCGAAATGATAACGGATTTCCTTGCGATTAATGAGAACTGTAACATTGTGATTAGAATGAACTTCGATGATTCTGTAAGGGCCTCTCCAGACTGGTGATAGGGCCTTACGGAGTATGTGATGGCATTTTACGTAAACCAATTCTCCAACATTGGTTGATGTCCAATCAACATTTATACATCAAAAAAGATGTTTACGGAATATATATAGAATGGGCGATACCGAATCTCTTCGAAGTATATTTGTAAATAATAATATCCTTACTTTGACATGTATATATATTCTAGAACTCTGTACTTTTGTGAAATATAATGAAAATACCTATTTCAGTCAACAA
Organism: Cabera pusaria; assembly: GCA_954871355.1. Classification (NCBI taxonomy): domain Eukaryota; kingdom Metazoa; phylum Arthropoda; class Insecta; order Lepidoptera; family Geometridae; genus Cabera; species Cabera pusaria. The sequence goes on from OX940912.1 coordinate 17,487,281, forward strand.
TCTTGCAGAGCCGACAACTTGAGAAACAGATATAGATATAATATGTGTATTCCACAAGTGAACAATACAATGTACCATAAAAGTGCCCTCATATCTGGAATAAAAATTTTCAATAACTTACCTGTAGATATTAAGGCAACAAATGAAAATGTCATGTTTAGGCGAAGGCTGAAACAATGGTTGACTAAAAAAGCCTTTTACGATTTGAATGAATATTTTGAAAAAAGTTAGCTTGTATTGTAGAATATTACCTAATTAAGTTGTAAATTTTACGAGAAAATAAATGTTATATAGTAGGTATTCTAAAATGATAGCTCAGTAAGTACCTAAGAACGTAATTACTTGCCTATGTTATAATAACTATGTTGGTTTAATTCGTAAATTAGCCTTACAATATTATTGTATGTTCGAAAAGAACAAACTGTTGAAACTACTTTACTTTAAGATCTTTGTAACCACAGTTTTGAACAATAAATACTATTCTATTCTATTCTATTCTATAACATCGTAAGATATAGAACGAGACCGTTTATCATAGTAAGTTTTTGACCGTTCCTTGTTTCTAAGGATGTTATCGAGCTAATGGGCATGTTTGATGGAATTTGTGTTTCAAGATTTTGATATAGTCAGGGTAAGTCACGTCAGGGGCTATGTCGTAAATAGAACTTGGAATATGAGGCTTGCAACCAAATAACAACTCATGGGGAGTGAAGTTAGTAGAAGAATGGACAGTGGAATTATAGGACGTGATAGCCGTAGGGAGGTACCATCGCGTACAGTTGTGCGTATCCAGTTTCAAAACATTTTCGGTTGCAAGTGTCGATTATTTTTCTAACAAATCAGAAGAGCCAAAACCAAAAAAAAATTTTCTTACCAATCAGAAGAGCCAAAACCAAAAACAAAACATAATTTTTGGCTTTGTCCCTTCTTGTCATTGGTCAAGAATGTCAACATAGACAGAAGCGAGATGCCAATTCAATAAGAGTGCACAGGAAATTATTCCTTTAGGTGGATACGCACAAATGAACGCGATTGTACTTATGCCAGTCGCTTTGATTTTCATTGACATAAAATTTGAGATATTCCTTGAGAGTAGCATGGCTTCTTTCAAGGGCACCATTAGTTTGAGGATGGTAGGGTGAAGAGAATAGATGTTTGATTTTAAAAAGGGAGGTGATTTGTTTATAAACTTCGGCAATAAAATGGACTCCTTGGTCTGAAAGAAGACACTTAGGGATACCAAAATGGGAAATAAACTTTATGAGACACTCGGCAGTTTGTTCAGCTGTGGAATGAGTGATAGGATAGGCCATAGAATATTTGGTTAAATCGTCTTGAAAGGTTACAATATAGCGATACTCTTCAGGACCGGATTCGGGAAGAGGAGCGACAATGTCGGTAGCAATGCGCTGGAGAGGTTCATGGGACGTGGAAGTGATTTCCATTGGAGCTCTATGTGTGGCTCTTAAAGCTTTATTTTGCTGGCAAAGAGAACAATGTCTGACATAAGATTCGATTTCGGATCTCATTCCTTTCCAGTAAAATAATTCTCTAATTTTGTTGTACATACGAGCTGTACCAACATGACCACCAATAGGAGAATCATAGTGATCCTTTAGGATAGTAGGGACTTCGGTTGGAGTAGGATAGAGAATCTTATTGTGGTAGACATTTATTTTGATATGAGTCTTGTGGAACAAATATGTTGTTATCTCATATATAAGCATAAAATTCGTTTTGTCAAAAGGATTAGCAAAGTCTGAGATGGCGATTTCTTTGACATCGGGAGATAGATAGAAAATTCTTTATTGTCACACCTCATAACTTAAAAAATAACAAACAAATAATTCATTTTATTAGTGTTACAATAGGCGGCCTTATTCCTGAAAGCGATTTCTTCCAGGCAACCTTCGGATGGAGAGGACTGTCATGACGATGTCATCTGCGAATCGTAAGTGAGAGATGTACTTGTCGTTCACGTTGATGCCACAATCTTTCCAGTCCAGTGTCTTAAACATATCCTCTAAGGCGTTAATCTCTAAGTGAACAGTTTCGGGGATATGACGTCCCCCTGTCTCACTCCTCGACGCAGGTGAATATATTAAGTACGCTGGTTCTGTACTTGTACTGTCATCGTTGCAGCCTTATAGTGACTTTCCATAATGTTGCTCTAATCGCCATGCTGGGTAGGCGTGTTGGCGATCGCAAGACGTAGCCTCTCGCACCGGTGACGCTGCTGCCTGTCACCGGTCTGTAGTATTTAGCTACGCCATAATTTTGAAATGGTTATACCGCCATTTGTCGGTCGCCAGAGCCTCGTTGGTTTGTCAGCAGGATGCACCACGGGCAGGCGAGGTTGGCTGGCTTACATCCGCACAAATAGATAATAAAATGAATAAATATAAAAATTTAATAAACTAAGTGCAAACTAAGTTTAAATTTGTTTTATACAATCACTCAGTCCGCTAGTTGTGTGAAGTAAGAAATCGCTAGAAAGATATAATAAACATAACACAAGCACAATACATTACACATTCGAGTATGTCCATCTACATCTACATCTACATCGACATCTACATCTACATCTACATCTACATCTACATCTACATCTGCAATAATCAAACAACAACTAAATGAAGTGCTTGACACCTAATAATAAGTTATTTTTCAAAAAAAATAAACCGACTTCATAACCACAAAAATGCACTCAAAAGCGAAAAATAATTTACTTAAAATTATTATAAGCGTTGCCCACTTCTCTATTTGAAGTCGGTGCCAGCCTAGTCTAATAGGCAGTAGATAGATAATACCTACATGTACGAGTATCTACCTACTTACTAACCTACATGTACCTACTTACTACTACTACATACATAGTATCTATCTAATATCCAATAAACTTGGCTGGCACCGACTTCAAATAGAGAAGTGGGTAACGCTTATAATAATTTTAAGTAAATTATTTTTCGCTTTTGAGTGCCTTTTTGTGGTTATGAAGTCGGTTTTTTTTTTTAAATAACTAATTATACCCTTTTTAGTGCAAAAAACGTTTTAATGAAATTACATGCATCTATTAAATTTCGTGTCTGAGCCGTTATACACTGACGGATATATACTTTTTGAAAATTTCAAGTATGTACCTATAACGGTTAAGAAGATACAGATCTGTAAAGTGCACAAAGAAGAATCAAAGAATCAAAGCATTTATTCAGTATGTAGGCAGTATAAATATACGCACATATACACGTCAAAATCATAAATCATAAAATAAATCATAACCAATTATCAAGTAAACATAGCAAAAGCAGAATTTAACGCTTTGAATTAGAAAAAAAAAGTAATGAACCATTCAGCTGTCATCCAATCGTTTACGTCAGAATATTTAAAAAAAATTAAAGTAGGTTAAAACCAACCATATAGACACACGGACGGACGGACGGACGAACAGACAACAAAGTCTCAGAAAGTCGTCATTTGGTAGCCTTTGGGTTCGGAACCCTAAAAAAATTGACTTTAAATGCCGCGCTAAAGTGAAAATATTCACTAGTAATAATGATGTCGTCAAGGTATCAAAGGACAATGTCGAAAATGGCCCTGTACAATTAAAGCATCTGACACACACGATAATTAATTGTCTATTTTATTACAATAATTCCAGATACTTTTATAACACGGACTAGTTGTATTCCAAAATGAATATTAAAAAGTATTATTTGCGATTATTAACATTAATTGCCGCCATATGGCCAACAGAGTACTGAATCACTCTAATACGTTATAAGAGGCACTTCCCTATATTGTGGATACCCGAATTATGAAAGCACTATGTAGCCAACCTAACAACGGAAAGTATTATTTACGTAGTAACTATTCTAACATTCTCTATAGTACTACTATAATATGTGGTTTTATGCTTATAATTTCTTTTGCTGTGTTGATTGGTACAAAGTACGTTCATAATTCTGAGTTATTTAATTATGTATGCAGTGTCGCGGGACTGAAATGGCCGCCATCTTCGCCAAACGTCATGTCATGTCAAAAAATATTAGGTATGCTCAAAAACTTTGCACATTAACAAGACTTTGCCTGGTAGAACATTCCTGTGAAGACAAATTAATTCTCCCCACCTTTGTTTCTATCTCGCTCACAGTTACCGTAAGAATATCTGTCAATAATACTTAAATTCAAAAAAATTTAAACCAGCCGCGACTGATTAGTATTACGATGCATTTATTCATCTCGAAGACTTACTACTTTTCCTAATTTTCATAAGCATTATGATAACAATTATTTAGCTAGCACAATTTAGTATAAATGCATTAGGATTATTAAACATTATATTAATATGATTGCTTAAGCTACATATCTCTGCGCTAGACTAGAAGCCTGTATCGCAGAGGTATGTTCACCCCCATTATAGTGACAATATTCTAAGCGTACGTTATGACCGTTTCGTGCTTATTTGTAAGTAGTATTACTATGAAATGTTAACATTAAACAATTAGGTTAAATAACTTGATTATTTGGTAAGATTTAACTAAGCGAGTGTGTGTGTGTGTGATTTGTGTGTGTTGTGTGTGTGTATGTGTGTGTGTGTGTGTGTGTGTGTGTGTGTGTGTGTGTGTGTGTGTGTGTGTTGTGTGTGTGTGAGTGATGTATGTATGCTTGTATTTCTTTTTTTACGAAATCTACTTTTCATATTAGCACTGATAGTAGGTTTTCAGTTTCATCATAGGTGTATCTCTTGAGGATGTTTGTGACCCTTATTTTGAATGTTTAGTAGTTAAGGTCTTTAATGGTTTCAATTTTAGATAGCTTATTATTGATGTAACCACCCAAGAAACATTTAAATCTTTTTGCAAATTGAGTTTTATGTATGAACACCGGAAATATATTAAATTTACATCTTCTGCGACGGGATTTTTCAGGTTTAAGCAATGCAAGTTTATGTTGTTTAATTAATAGCCTTAGGACGAATATCTGCCTTACTGAAAGGACACCAATCTCTTGATAAAGTTTAGAAGTGGGGTATCGATAAGGAAGAAAATTACTAACTTTGAGAATAGCTCGCTGAGCTCTTTCCAAAGTCAGCAACAAGGTATATGTAATCCGAGTTTATAATCAAAGCATATGTTAGGTGCGATTTGATGGTAGCCATTTTTATAGTTAAATTCATCATTTAGGTAGATATCAATCTGCCTTTCTATTATTGTTAGTATTTAATCAAGCATCTTAGATTGTCAACTAGAATGGATCATGTATAATATTAAATCGGATTATAACGTCAAGTTTGATATGGCAAGCTTGACGCCAACCTTATTGTCTATGACCATAGATAGATATCTATGGTTATAGACAATACCGATCCTCACCAACTTCATAGTGCTCTGTCATTGGGTTGTCAGTGACAGATGGGCTAGGATTGGCCTAGGACTAAGGGGAAACGCAGTTAACTTCATTAGAGAGAAAACGTGGCACATCGATAATTAAGCGGAGGCACTTTTTCTCGAGGACTGGAAACGTAGTGGTTATATTCTCTTTGGACTGGAATAGCTAAAATTTGGTCGAAAAGCTAAAACCTTAAGCCGAACACACTGGAAAAAGAAGAAGCTGGTTTCATTCACCCTCGATGAGGTAGGCTTCTTACACATATGTATAACTTTGTACATTGAGACCATTCCAAGGAGATGTCCCAGAATTACATCAAGCTTACCATATTTTTGCAATATCATTGAAGTAACAAGATACTGCGACAGCGCCATTTTGATTTTTTGACGTCCGCGGTCAAAGTACTACGAGCTTACGAAAGTTGCTATCGTAGTTTTTTTAACCAAAAAAGAGCTGATAATATTTAAACAGCTAAACAGATTTTCATGAAATAAAGCTAAGAACACTCTCGACGAAGACATCTATCAAACAAAACAAACTAAATCAAAATCGGTTTATCCGTTTGGGCGCTACGATGCCACGATGACAGACACACAGATACACACGTCAAACTTATAACACTCCTTCGTTTTGCGTCGAGGGTTAAAAACCAAAATCAACGTGAAGAAAGATGTAAAATCATTATTCAAGGTCATATTTTTTAGTCTTCAAAAGTATATGCAATAGCAACCTCCATTATGTATAATCTTCTTGGGACTTTTCTTCTAAAACCAGTACATTCTCCTATGTTTGAGATATTTATCTCCATATCTCTGAAGATACTAATCAGATCTCGATTAAATTTAAATGGGACCACCTCGGAAACGTACCCTACCTATTAAAAAAAAGAATCATTTGTATCTGTTCACAATTGACGGAGTAATTGCGTAACATACAAAAAATAAAAATAAAAACATACATACAAATTGAGAACCTCCTCCTTTTTTGTGAAGTCGGTTAAAAATATATAAAAGATAGCAGATTATTTATATGAGTGTTTACTTCGATATGATTATATGGCCTTTGTGTTTAAAGCTACTTTTTATTGAGAATTTCGAACAGATCTCAAGCATAATCCTAGACAGAGTATACTAAAATAGACTTAATTAAAGTCCTTAAAATAATAATAATAATATGAGAAGGATAAAACTATACAATCACTAGTATGAGAGAGCGAGATGAACAACAATTGTCTATCCTTCTCTGCGTATGCGATTTTACAAACTGGCTCCAGCACTGGCTCCAAGTTCTAGTGCACCCATTGGCTTTTTTTTTTAATAAAAGGTTACTCGCAATGTGGGTTCACGTCAATAGTGCAATGGGTGGGGTGGGATTCAAACTCACGACCTCTCGATTGCCAGTCCGACATCCTATCCATTGGGCTATTGCCGCCTAAATTACGTTGTTCATTTATCTTATAGCTGGCATATGTATCACGTGTTCATCATTTTAGTCGGATTATATCTCTATAGCTATTTCATTCGCATACGCTAATGTTCTCTCTGAAATATGTTGTCTTCTTCTCAATATGCAGAGTGGTTATAGGGTCGTCGTAGTTATCAAAAAGACATGTTTCTAGTTCGATTGTAGTTTATTGAATGTTTCTTAAATCTACTTTAATTTAAGTTGTAACATTAACACCCATACAGAGTTATTTTCTTGAGACCTACTCCACTCGACCTTAGTCGAGGTCACCTCAAGGAATTCTTGAAAACACCCTTGAAATTAGTATGTTCAGTTACGGCTTCACCCTCCAGTGAGGAACCTCCATTCGAGACATTTATTATTGTCTTTTCTAAATCGAAATCTTCTAAGGAATTCCTAATCATCTTTATGGGACGATATTTATTACGTAATAAAACTTGAAATAACCTCAGAAATAACGTACAAAGCGCTGATAACAAGCTTTGAGGAGACCTTAAGGTAGATCTCGACGTACCTTGAGTTTGACAGTTCATTACTCGACTCGACTGAGGAATTTGCTCAAGTCGAGGATTTTTTTTGTATTCTGCACCGACTTTATCCTTGAGGTTGAGTCAAGTCACATTCGAGTGGAGGAAATCTTGAGGAACCGACTATGCATATGGGTGTAAATGTGTTGACGCCGCACTACGTGATCGAGCCGCAACTCGTGCGACCTAGTTAAATTGATAATTCATCAATACACTTCATCTCCCCTGAAAAGTTAAGGGTAGATACCTCTCCCATTTTTTTTTTAATGACTAGTACATTTTGCACTTATTACGTCAGACCACGTTGTTTGCATCAACTGATTCATATCGGCACATTACGAAACAATCTTATATAGTAAACGTATTATGTTAATATTTTTTTTTTTTTTATTTATGACCAACTTTGTATTATTCTTGTGTACAATGATTTCTTTTTTATCCTTAAGAATTTTAACATTAGGTGGTAAAACATCTATTACTTCATATGGACCTCGGTATATACAGTCTTATTTGTTAGCTGTCTGATTTTTTAACAAAATTAAGTCACCTGTTTTATAATTCACACTATTACATTTCTTGTCGTAGTTAATTTTTCGTGACTGTTTACAAAACAATAAATGTTTCTTAGCATCTGATTGTGCTTTTTGCAAACGATACTTAAGTTCTTTAGGATAGTCATCAAAATTATACATGGGATCTACTGTTTCGCCTGATAAGTTACTGGGTATAATACAACGTTTACCAAAAACTAGTTCATATAGAGTATATTTCGTTTGTGAATGTACACTGTTATTATATGAAAAACACCAGAATGGTAACCAATCGCTCCAATCTGTCTTATTATTCTCACATTGAATTCTGAGATATTTTCCTAAATGTTTATGTGTATTCTCTATTCCTCCTAAAGTTTCATGGTGGTATGCGGTGGAGTGCAACTTTTCTATACACAATAAACGACATACCTCAGACATAATTGATGAAGTAAATTCTGTGCCTAAATCACTAATAAATTGCTTAAAAATACCATAACGTAATATAAAGTTATTTACGAGAGACTTACGAGTAGCTACGGTTTCCGCATATTTCCTAGGCAAAGGATAAGCTTCTACAAATTTACTTAAATCGCATTGTACTGTTAAAATATACTTATTATGGTAATTATATAATTCTATTGGGCCCTTTAAATCTAAGCTTATTCTTTCTAATGCTGAGTTAGCAGTAGAAGTTATAGTCAGAGGTTCCTTGACATTTATGTTCGAGAACTTTTGTATCTGACAGCTCCTACACCCAGTGACGTAAGTCATGACGTCTTTTGACATCCCTGGCCGGAAATAATACATCTTTATGTTATTCAACATACGGTTTATACCTGCATGTCCACTACTGGGTAAAAGATGAAAATCGTTCAATATAGTTGTAATTTCGTCTGTATTCGTAACTCTTTTTACATCTTTAGTGATTAAAAATCTTAGTGACGCTATTTGATACTGTTTCATGCTGCGCAGCAAACATTTTATGTATTTATTAATACTCTGATTTTTTATTATGAGTATTTCCTTAATATCCAACTTTTTGCACAATCTTTCTAAATCCTTCGCTAACACCTCGGGGGTCGATAACGATCGAGAATGAAGAAAAATCGCTGACTGCGATGGTGCATACATACAATGATAAGCGTCTGAAACCACGTTATTTAAATCTTTTAAACATTTTTCTTTGAAATTATCCGAGAAACGTAATTCGAGTATGTCCTTCGGTCTTCTGAGAACTTCCACGGCCACAGGTTGATCAGGTCTGTGGTGAATAGAAGGGTCAGTCGACTGTTGGTCATGCTCGTTTATGTCTAATTTTTTACTTTGAGCTCTTATTAAAACAGAAACTGTTTGTTCGTGCATAGCTTTTAAATTTTGTGAGGTAACCGGGAGTCTGCTTAATGCATCGGTAGTTGAATTATGCCGGCCTGGCACGTATTCTACCCTGAAATCATATTCTTCCAAATATAATCTGAATTTAGTTAAACGGCAGGAAGGATCTTTTAAACCAAATAAATAGACAAGCGGCCTGTGATCGGAATAAATTACAAATTTTCTACCATATAAATACGGTCTAAAATGTCGTATTGCCTAAACAATTGCTAATAGCTTTAGTTCAATAACCGGATATCTAGTTTCGGCTGGTTTTAAGCTCCTACTAGCATATGCGACAACTTTCCCATTGTTATTTGATAGAATTCCGCCTAATCCCGTTCTACTCGTATAGGTTTGTAATTAAAAAATATTATTTTCAGAAAAGTCGGGATAGTCTAACACTGGAGGATTCGTAAGCGCATATTTTAATTTCTAAAAAGCAGTTTCGCAATCTTGTGACCAATTAAATTTAATACCTTTTCTACATAAACAATTAAGCGGATATACTATATCAGCGAAATGTGAAATAAATCGAAGATAATAATTAGCAAATGCCACAAAGCGTTTTACTTCGTCAACACTTGTCAGTCTCGGGAAGGTATGTATAGCGTCGATTTTGCTTTGGTCAGGAAATATACCTTCAGAAGTTATTTTATGCCCTAAATCAACAATTTCTTTACGTAAGAATTCACATTTAGTAGGGTTCAATTTAAGGTTTTTTCCTATGACCACACAGTCGTCTAAATACATAAAGCATTTTTCATAATTTAGTCCTGACATGGCTATAGTCATGAGTCTGGAAAATACACTAGCACTTGTCTTTAAACCCATAGGACATCTTTTAAACCTGTACTGCTTTCCAGTAGTAAAAGTAGTATATTTACGTGATTTGTTGTCCAATGAAAGTTGATACATTTTGTTTAAACTAAATGACGTGTATTTCCGGGAATCTGGTGATAGACTTAATTGATAGTATGACTGAGAAAGATCAAGTTTCGAGAAGTAAATACTGCCAGCTAATGAATCTAATATCTCTGTTATGTTTGGTAACGGAAATTTATCATCCTGTATCTTATTATTCAATTGTCTGTAATCTATTACTAATCTCCATTTTATCTCATTTGATTTATCAGCTCGTTTTGATGAGGATTAATAAGACTGGGCTGGACCATTCTGAAATGGTTTCTTCGATTATGTCATTTCTTAACATATCTTGAACCTGCTTTTCTATTTCTCCCTTTAAAGCCGGTGGTAATCTATACGGTTTGACATAGGCGGGGGTCACATTTTTTTTAACACAATATTATGCTGCATTAGATTTGTAACTGACAAGGAATCTCCGGGTAAATGAAATACGTCTGCGTATTTCGCACAATTTTTTCGATATTTAATCTCTCATCTCTATTTAAATAACTTAGATCGAGTATTTCAAACAAAGTTTTTACTCGTTCTACTGATTTATTTTCTTTTTCAAGATGGCACATTTCGAACTCTGAAATTGAATGTACGTTTATATTTGAAAAATCAAGAGTGATATCGCTATCGGTAGTATTTAATACTCTAACCGGAATGCTACTGTTCAAAGGCTTAGCTATCATTCCTGCGATAAAAACACCCTCTTGAACTTCTTGAGCTAAAATAACTCTATCATCGCTAAATATGCAAGGAATTTGCTTAATAGCTTCAGTACGGGCAGGTATTACATGTTTATACCTATCGCTAACCTGTCCTATACTTAAGTAAACCATCGTGTCATGGTTTGATAATCGCAAACTCAGCGTTCCGTAATCAATTACGGCTTTATAACGACTAAAAAAATGTTCACCTAATATACCATCTGCTAAACACGATAAATTTTCAAAAACGTAAAATGTTTACTTAAATATGACGTCATTACATACTAAATCTAAATATATATATCCTTCAGAAATTAATCTACCACTTATACCTTTAATACTTATTTTATCATAATATACTCGTAATTCATTCATGTATTCCTCGTGATTCATTAACCACTCATATTTCAAAACACACAGTGTCGCTCCACTGTCTGCTAATAGCCTTATTGTATTACTTATACCTATATTAAATTCAACTATGCTATTCGTATTACAACTAAGTACAAAGTGATCGCTAGTCGTGGGCGCAAAAAAACTCACTATCGAGTGCATTTCGAGTGCACGGCAGCTTGCTCGGACTGCACTTTTGACACGCGTGCGCAATTGGCATTGGCGCGAGTGGTGTAGTGTTGGCCTCTCGTGGTCCCACGAACATAACGACCTCGACTACTACTGCTACTACTACCTCGAGGAAAATAATTACCTCTGCTTGTACAAAAACCTCTGTTGTTATTGTGAGATGCGTTCTGACGCCTATTGTTATAATAAAACGCGTACCTAGTTGAACGTGAGCTACCGCGTCTATTATTATTTTGCCTGAAATTCATTACTTGTTGGTTGACATCCGGAGATAGCGAACTTTCATCTGAAGCGGTCTGGATTGCCTCTGGAAGAGATTGAAATTGACGAGATGCTATGATGGTACTCAGGCGTGAGTCAGATAAACCATCAGCAAAACGCTTGATAGCAATTTTCTCGTTCAATGGACGCAAGATATCGAATTTCCTATCATCATTATCGGCTTGCGCTATTGTCAAGTTAACGAATAGTCGCTCTACTTCTGTTCCAAACTTGTCTATAGATCTACGACCTTGTTTAGCATTACTTAATTGCGATTGAAGAGAGACTGCGGACTTTTTCTGAGTAAGATGCAAACGCATGTCTAATATGATAGCCTCAACAGATGCGTAGTTAGATTTTAACCTTAGTTTAGCACTAGAGGATAGGCGAGTTTTTAAAACAAAGTCAACAAGTTGTAATTTTCCACTATCATTAAGCATACTGCTGTATAATTGAATGCTATCTATTAATTGGAAGGTAGTTTGCTCCTGGCCATTTATAGACGGCAAGAGGGCTATGGCCGTTTTTATATCAAATTTATCACTGGCCATATTTACTGTCTCTTTGGGCTCGTCCTGAGTCAAAAATAAGCTTGAAATTTTCTGATATATATATCATTTGTATACAATGAATGTCTTCTAAACACTTGTTTATCAAAAGTAAACTATCGCTACTTATCTCAGAATTCTCATGTTTCGATTTGATAACATACGAAATATTCTCCAAACGGCTGTACAATATTTGCGCTTGTTTGTATTTGTCTAGCGCAGTGTCCGATTTATGCCTACGTTCGGGTCCAATTTTAACTAAATAGTCTTTTATGTATTTTAGTTTGCTATACACATCATGCAAATCGGACAATGACATTACTTAGGCAAAAGTAACATAGGAAATCGACACGTATATTAACTCTAGAAAACTATTAGGACGCTAATTAAATAATAAAACGCTAATAACGCTAATAAGACGCTAAATGAAATAAATGACGGCTAGAAATGGTACGGTAAACGCGAACTACAAGTAGGTACCTCAAACTGAACGATTGCGGGCGGTCACTGGTCTGCTGGTCATCTCCGTGGAGGGCGGCGCGGTGAACAGGCGAGGCGTTGTTGGGCGAGCCGGGCTATACCCTGGACTCCGTGGGCCGGGATATCCGGCTTCTTCGCTTGATTTATACACTCGTCGTCTCGTTGGCCCGATGAGCAAGGTTGTCGATTGAGGCGGCGTTAAGTTCACGCCTCAAAGTATGTACGGCGTGGTCGTGGCACTTTTTCATGATGTACAAAAAACCACAGCCAAGGAAATAATAGCCACTGCAGCGATGAGTAGCCCTTCAACTATTTGCCGGCGGTTGCAGATCCATTAGCATTTTGTGCGATGACGACTTCTTCCTTGGAATATGACTTGCCCATAGTGTAGATTTTGCTTCGGCATGACATATGTTGTCTTCTTCTCAATATGCAGGTTGGTTATAGGGTCGTCGTAGTTATCAAAAAGACATGTTTCTAGTTCGATTGTAGTTTATTGAATGTCTCTTAAATCTACTTTAATTTAACATGTAACATTAAATGTGTTGACGCCGCACAACGTGACCAAGCCGCAACTCGTGCGACCTAGTTAAATTGATAATTCATCAATACACTACATCTCCATAGATTATACACTTTCTCTATAAGCATAATAGTATGTGTCCCTCACATTGTCTCAATTTCAATGTTCATTTATACAAGTTAGTATTCGTCCTAATTATAAATTAACGCGGAGATAAATCTTATCAGCAACTACTCGTATGTGTAAACAAATAACGTGTAAATTAGTAATGTTCACAACGGCTCTAAACGCAAAACGCGTTGTAACGAAACGCGCAGTAAATGCGCAGAATATTTATGTTATGCTATAAATAGCATGCAGATGTGCTATTTATAGGAGTGGTTCGAGCCAAAACCGAACCCTACCACTTATGGTCACCTATTTAGCACCACCCAGGGATCACGTGAAGGGTAGTTTAAGGTCTAAGCTAAGCTTACGGACACAGGAAGACAACAATGACCTTCCCGTAGGTAACAAAAATCTGCGAAATCTACATATTTTCAAAACTAATACATGTAAAAGACACGTAAAAAGTTAATTAATAGTAGCGATATTCAGTCTCATTTTATATCAAATCTATTTTTTTGCATGCTGCATATAGCTATATAACTAACTAGCAGCCCGCCCCGGCTTCGCACGGGTAGAACATATATGCCTACAAAATTTGCATCAGTTTGTTGCATCGAATATAAAATATGAACATATTTAACAATAATCGTCATATTTCATCCAATTTACACAAAACCTTAACGAATTATGCACCTAAACCTTCCTCATAAACACTCTGGCTATTGGTGAAAACAGCATGATAGACCGTTCAGTAGCTATTGAGATTATTGTGAACAGACAGACAGACGCAGTGATGGAATTTGTTTTATAATACTTACGTAGTAGTATTGGACGGCCCTTTAGCGTAAAGGATAGTTACCCTGATTCTGACCCGACGGTCGTTGGTTCTAATCCTAGCTATATACCTACCAATGAAAGTTTTATGTGCATTCATGAATCATGAGTTTTCGTACAGTGGTAGTGGCATCATTAAATCTACCAAAAAGTAGCTTACCACCAAGGAGCCCGGGCCCGGTGGCGTAATCGGGAGAACGGTCGGCTTTGATGCCGTGGTACCGAGTTCAAACCTTACCGTGCACCAATGGATTTTTCCATCGAAAAATTTATGTGCGCTTCTCACAGTGGCCCTCCGGTGAATGAAAACATCGTTAAGAAACCAACAACCCCCGCATGGTGGTAGGACACTATCTAGTGTCCGCCTGGCCAGCTACCACCCTCAAGTTAGAAAATCTGTCGCCAAAAACATCTAATGTGTTCCGGCAGCTATCCTTGAGAGTCCGTTCCCCAGTCTAGGCCTAGCGTGCTTACCATCTTCGACCGCATCATCACTTACCAACAGGTGAGATAGTCAAACGCTAGCCTATTAGATATTAAAAAAAAAGGTGAACATCTGCCGCCGCAACCTTACGCGTTCCCCGACGCAAAATGTAGGGGTAATATACGTTTAACGTGTGTATCTGTGTGTCTGTCTGTAGCATCTTAGCACCTAACCGGATGAACCGATTTTGTTTATATTATTGATAGTTTTTTTTTGTTTGATAGATGTCTTCATCGAGAGTTTTCTTAGCTTTGATTCATGAAAATTCGTTCAATCGTTATAAAACTATGAGCTTTTTTCTAGTCAATTGCGCTATGAAATCAACTTTCATAGGTCTGATCAATTCGAAAATCTTCATCTTCAACGATATTGTAAGAACATGGAAGCATTGACTTGATGCTGGGACATCTCCTGGACTCTGCAGAATACTCAAATCCTCACCAACTTACAGCTCAGATTTTAAATGTCGTGTTTAGAGTCATTGGAATGCTTTTAATGAAAAGATTATACATAGATCAGTCGGGTTGGTTTAAAATATTATATTATTATATATATATATAGATGAATATTATTTTATACAATAGATCATATTATAATACTATATTGACTTCAAATTGATTGTGATCGATGGGGATCTACAGCATAGCTAAGCTTATAATAATATTTTCATAGTAACTATGACCGAATCTGTGGTTTCACTGCAAATATTTTATTAATTTTGCGATACGTGTATGTGAAATTCGTGATATCTTCTAGAGTTTTCATTTGAATTATATACTGTAAAGGACAATTTTAATCTATAATATGTGGCCAAGCTAATTAACGTAATTATTTGGATAAGGATTAATACTATATACTTGAAAATAGCCTTGGAAGTTATGTAATATTTTTTAACAAAAATTTTAAGATTAAAATGGTTACTGGGAGTCAACCTTAAGAGATAGACATATGCTGTCGCGGACTTTTTTGTAGGTCTAATTAAGTTGTACACTCTTCCATAGAAAATATTCTTCTATCTATTATCAATTGAGCAGCGTTCGTAAGAAACGTGTTTTTTCGACCGTTTTTTTGCCGACTTATGTTGCAAATTAGGTCTCCACGAATGTACCTTTGATTTAAACGGGATAATATATAGCCTATTTTCATTCCGAAAGTCCATTCTATGTATCAGTGAAAGAATTTTTTAAATCGGTTCAGTAGTTTTTGAGCCAAATCATTACAAACATACAAAAATACAAATGTTCTCTCTTTATAATATTAGTATAGATTCCTAATAATTGTATCTAAACATCTATGAAAGAATGGGCAAATTTGACAAAATAATGTGAACTAATTTTGACTTCATCGCACCTTTTTAATATGAACCGCATAGTTTAGGTGAATAAAATTTGCAGAGGTTGTAGCTAGATAAATACTGAAGTTTTTAAAATATGTATGAAAAAAAAATATCGTGTGATTTTGTTTTTGTATTGGCCTCGAAAACTTTATGCAGTGGCATTAGTCAATGAGATTTTTGTAACATTTTCTATTATTATAAAAGTATTTACTTTTCGAGCAAAATAATAATTGTACTATTTGTTAGGTCTATTATTTATCTACGATTACAAAAAAATATATATTGCCCTAGCGTAAAGGGCTGAGCAGAATTTTTTTTTTGTAAACCAAAGTCGCGTAAGGCAAATACATTAAAAAATGTCATATCTCATGAACTATCCAAAATGGTAGAACATACATGGGGGTTCAATAGATGCGCAGTAAGGTCTTCTACCACCTTGCTTCGTTTGATCCATTGGTGCTGAATCACCCTGTATATATATATATGTATATAATAAACCTACTAACAATAATAAAAATTATTTGATACAGATAAATAGTTAAATTAAGAGGAGAGATAGTAAGCTTTTACACGACGTTTAAAAATATCAATTGTTGGAGAAAGTCTAATTTCTACCGGCAAGGAATTCCATAGTACCACAGCTTCAACGTTAAAAGAACCTTGATAGAACGACTTGTGAATAGAGTTGTGAATAGAGTTCTTTAGCCTTAAATTCTCTGAAGACCTAAGTGAAGGATGGGGCGTGGCGTGGGACAGGTGAAGGTATTTAAAACGCTCTTGAAGGTAAAGTGGACAAGAAGTAATACAGATACGGACTAAATTACGACTTCAAACAACAAAATATATGCATAAGGCACATTTTTCTGCTATCTAATATAACCAGCACTTCTAGTATGCATGTGATAACAACAGAGTATATTTTATATGCGCGAAACGCGAATACACCCGTCTGTCCGTGTAAACTCGCTCTCTCGAAAATTAAAAATGGTGCGACGCTTGTTTGTGCTTATTTTAACTGTGCTGGTGTTCTTTAGCTGGTAAGTTCCATAGTTGAACCTAATTGAACGTTGTACCTAATTGAAAAAGTGTACCTTGTACCTAATTGAAATATATGATTTGAATTGAATTGAATTGAGTTTTATTGATTTTCAACCGACTCCAAAAAAGGAGGAGGTTCTCAATTCATCGGTATCTTTTATTTATGTATTTTCCCCGATTACTAATAGACGCCTAGACCGATTTGCTAATTTTTGTTTTTTTATTTGAAAGGGTATACTTTCCAGGTAATACAATTTAAATTTTATCGAGATCTGATGAGTATCTCCAGAGATATGGAGATTATCACCTTAAATTTGGTACTGAAACTGACTAGCTTGGCATTTCAATTATTTTTTGAACGATCTTAAATTAATTCTTTAATAAAATGTTAATTACTATAATTAATACTAGCAGCGCCTCTTGGCTTCGCCCACGTCAAAAGGTATTCAATGTCGATGTTATCTACTATACTGGCTATCTCCGTGCAAAAATTTTAATCTAAACAATATACAAACTGATTTTCGCATGTATATATGCATATATATATATATATATATATATATATATATATATTTTAATACATAAATAATTTATTTCTCTCACAAAAAGGTTACAATTATATTGTTTGAATAGTTTATAACATAATATAGATTTGTCGAGTCTCTCACAAAGATAGGTACACTATCCATTTACTATCCAATAGACTTGGCTGGCACCGACTTCAAATAGATAAGTGGGTAGCGCTTATAATAATTATTTTAAGTAATTTATTTTTCGCTTTTGAGTGCCTGTTTGTGGTAATGAAGTAGGTTTTATTTTTTTTGAAAAAGATTTTATTAAAGATTAGAGACATTTATTGACTTACTCGTACCGGTGAAATGTTATACCGTTTGCCTTAAAATTGATTGACCTCCACCTGAACCCACTCCAGACACAAATATATTTAGCTTAGTTGGAGGGGTTAACAAGAATACTAGTAATGTGCAACCCACATTGAGAGTAATCTTTAAAAAAATAATTGAGTTTGTACTGATTTTTCCACGCCATCTTACACTGCAAGGAGCCATCATAACGACTTTATAAGAAATTTAAGTATCTGAGCGCGGAGGTGTTTACAGGTCACCGTACTGGTTAAAACTAACATCACGTTTGTGGGCGTGGATTTATATAAGACTTATAAGTCCGATGATTTGGCGGAAAGTGCTCGCCTTTCAAGCGGGATCTAATTGTTACACACCGAGTACCGTCGATGTCAGCAGAGTACCGTCGATGTCAGCAGAGTACCGTCGATGTCAGCAGAGTACCGTCGATGTCAGTAGAGTACCGTCGATGTCAGCAGAGTACCGTCGATGTCAGCAGAGTACCGTCGATGTCAGCAGAGGTTTAACTTCAAGAAAAGTAGATCCAATTTTTACGCTGTGATTACAGAATATATGATGGTGACTTTTTGACTATTGTATTGTATTTATACAGTTTCAAGTCGATCCTCTCGCAATTGGAGCTTGCAGACGGCAGCGGCCCCGAAAAAAGTTCCGGCGACCGCGGGACAATATTACCGACGGTACACAAACGACTAGGTGGGTTGGACGTAATCGTACAAAGTTTCACACCCTATTTGAAAGATAACGTAGAACTTGGATTTATCAAACTTCTTGAGAAAATAGAGAGTATTTCATTGAGAGTGAATGCGATGAATTAGATAAAAACCGGCCAAGTCGATTTGGACTCGCCCACCAAGGCCGTACCAACTTCTCAGCCTAGGTTAAGGAACAAACTTAACTTTGTAGGTCGTTTCATAGAAAATGTATTGCATCAACTACAAATGATAAGTTTGTAATTTACTTTTAATTCATTATGAAACTACATATTTACGGTTTTCAGATTTTTTCCTATATAAGTGCTTCTAGGTCAACGGGATCTAAGTACATATAAGTTGTATGTACGTACGTATGGTATCTTATTGTGGGGAAATTCTGTACTGATTGAGAAAGTATTTCTTATACAAAAAAAATGTATTCGTGCGATCTGCGGAGCTTGGTTCATGTATAGTTGCAGGCCACTATTTGAAAAGTTAAACATTTTACCTCTAGTCTGTATGTATATAAAAGAATTGTGCCTGTTTGTGAGGAAACATGCACAATACTTTGAGAAAAAAGTGTGACGTAGTGACTCGCATTGGGAGAACTACAACATTTAAATTATATTATCCACCGTATAAAGTTGACATTGCCAAAAGAAATTCCTTTAGAATGGCCATAAATGTTTACAACAAATTGCCTATTTATTTGAAAGAGTTTCCTTTCTTAATTTTTAAAAGAAATTAGACTAAGTGGTTAGGGGAAAAATGTTTTTACACAATAAATGAATTTATGACATATAAAGAAAATACTTAAGTAAATGATGTATCTTATGTTATTAATTAATTGTAATTCCAATGACATTCTGATTATTATTATTTTTTTATATTAGTATTATTTTATTGCAATATTTTATACATTTTATTAAAATTTTTGACATTATAATTTCTATCAAATGTATAAATACTATTTAATAAATTTAATATTGAATCGCGAATGACATATAGTATAATTAAAAACATAAGAATAATAAAATACTGTAATTAATTTTAGATATAATCCGATATTAGCACGCCATGAATCATGGCAGAATGTATGAGGCTACTATTATTATTATGTAACTATAAACATGCAAGTATATCTACATTATTATGTAACTATAAACATGCATGTATACCTACATTATTATGTAACTATAAACATGCAAGTATATCTACATTATTATGTAACTATAAACATGCAAGTATATCTACATTATTATGTAACTATAAACATGCATGTATACCTACATTATTATGTAACTATAAACATGCAAGTATACCTACATTATTATGTAACTATAAACATGCAAGTATATCTACATTATTATGTA
Source organism: Cabera pusaria (assembly GCA_954871355.1). Taxonomy (NCBI): domain Eukaryota; kingdom Metazoa; phylum Arthropoda; class Insecta; order Lepidoptera; family Geometridae; genus Cabera; species Cabera pusaria. Next base: position 17,507,326 of record OX940912.1, read on the forward strand.
ACTATAAACATGCAAGTATATCTACATTATTATGTAACTATAAACATGCATGTATACCTACATTATTATGTAACTATAAACATGCAAGTATATCTACATTATTATGTAACTATAAACATGCAAGTATATCTACATTATTATGTAACTATAAACATGCATGTATACCTACATTATTATGTAACTATAAACATGCAAGTATATCTACATTATTATGTAACTATAAACATGCATGTATACCTACATTATTATGTAACTATAAACATGCAAGTATATCTACATTATTATGTAACTATAAACATGCATGTATACCTACATTATTATGTAACTATAAACATGCATGTATACCTACATTATTATGTAACTATAAACATGCATGTATACCTACATTATTATGTAACTATAAACATGCATGTATACCTACATTATTATGTAACTATAAACATGCATGTATACCTACATTATTATGTAACTATAAACATGCATGTATACCTACATTATTATGTAACTATAAACATGCATGTATACCTACATTATTATGTAACTATAAACATGCATGTATACCTACATTATTATGTAACTATAAACATGCAAGTATATCTACATTATTATGTAACTATAAACATGCATGTATACCTACATTATTATGTAACTATAAACATGCAAGTATATCTACATTATTATGTAACTATAAACATGCATGTATACCTACATTATTATGTAACTATAAACATGCATGTATACCTACATTATTATGTAACTATAAACATGCATGTATACCTACATTATTATGTAACTATAAACATGCATGTATACCTACATTATTATGTAACTATAAACATGCATGTATACCTACATTATTATGTAACTATAAACATGCGTATACCTACATTCTGCAAATAAATTAATTTTGATTTTGATTTTTGAAGTTATCGAATATCGACCTAAAAGCTATAGGGTACTTCCAGTTGACCTAGAAGCATAGAAAATATAATAATACTACGTACTAGAAGAGTTAATTTTGGTTAAAAAGCATGGTCTTACTTAATTGACGTCTATAATGAGGAAATATTGTCTGTCACATTATAGTACACGCTGGTCATTTAGCTGATGGTAAGCGAAATTTCTGCATATAGCAATTAAAATAAATACACCATTTATGTACTTACTCGTTTTATAACGTAATAAAGTTACTGTGGGTTTGTGGCGTGCCATTGGAGAAGTCTATGTCCAGGAGTGGACGAATGCTGTTAACGATGGTGATGGTATAGTTATTGTGTTTACAGCTCCCAGCAATTGTAACCGCAGTCAACAAGAAGAGTGCTGCACTGCAGCTGTTGGAGGTGCCATCGAGTTAACACATTACATATAGATGTCCGCCAGGGGGCGCCACACGGCGGTGAATATGACCAGCACCGGCCTGCAGGAGTACACCATGTACAATATGACCAGCACCGGCCTGCAGGAGTACACCATGTACTTCGCGGTCAGAGGAGAGTTGGTGGTGCTGTTACTGTCACCAACGTCACCTTTGAACTGGAATGATCTGTATTATGGAATCGGTATGTACTACACTACTAATTATAATTAAAACACGCTGATTCTTTACTTGAATGTATACTCGTATATAATATAACTAGAAGTGCCCCGCGACTTCACCCGCGTTAGTTTTTTTTTAATTTACTTAAAACTTTCTTTTGTAAAAACGATTCTATCATTAATGACATCAAATAAGAATTAGCCAAATCGGTTCACCCGTTTTCATGTTATTGCGTGACTAAGGCAATTTGGGATTCATATTTATAAAACCCGAAAAACCCAAATTTTCAGACTTTGTTACCTACCCCATTTCGAAAAATCCTACAACACGTACTTTATCTCATCTAGTTTTGCCATACAAACTTTGAACCCCCGTTCCGTATCATGGAGGAATTTTTAGAAAATCCTTTCTGAGCGGATACCTACGTCATAATAACTATCTGCATTCTAAATTTCAGCGCAATCCGAAACAATATTATTTTTTGACTTTGTTACCCCAGTTTACCCTCTTAGGGTGGTTTGAAAAAGTCTGAAACTCGTATTTACTTATTTATTTACAGATGTACTTGTGTGAAATGTCGAATAAAATGACTATCCAAACTATAAAACCCCGCTTCATCTCTTGAAGAGTGAATTTTGAAAAATTCTTTCTTAGCGGATACCTACGTCAAAACAACTATGCATGCCAAATTTCAGCGCAATCCGAAACAATATTGATTTCAGATTTTGTTACCTCACTTCACCCTTTTAGGGATGGAATTTCGAAAGAGCCTCTTTTTATTCTTTTATCTATTTACTTACATAAGTAATTGTGTTAAGTTTCGAATCTAAAAGACAATCTAATCTTGTTTCTCCATACAAATTTGACCCCCCATTTCATCCCCTTCAGGCGTGAATTTTGGAAAATCATTTCTCAGAGGGAACTAACGTCGTAATAACTATCTGCATGCCAAATTTCAGCGCAATCTGACACAATATTGATTTTCAGACTTTGTTACCTTATTTCACCCTCTTAGGGGTGGAATTAAAAAAAATACCTGAAACACGTATTTACTTATTTTTTTACTGGAGCACTTGTATAAAGTTTCGAATAGAAAAGACTATCTAATCCCCGTTTCATCAGTCAGTGTACCAGTGACAAAACTAAGGAACTTTGACAGGCAATTAGTTCTTTAAGTAAACGTGTCAATTGAATGTTATTGAGAATAATATCTAAGCCATATTATGCCTGAATAACCCTGAATTTTCAGTAATATATCTAATACTATAAAAATCTTTGTCCTGGCATACTGACTGACTGACAGACAACGCCCAGCCTAAACCGCTGGTCCTAGAGACTTGAAATTTGGAGGGTATATTTTTCTTGGTACACCCTTACGTACTATGACAAATATACCCGCCAAATTTTAAGTCTCTACGACCAGCGGTTTAGGCTGTGAGTTGTCTGTCAGTCAGTCAGTATGTCAGGACAAAGATTCTTATAGTATCAGATAGAAGATTGATTGCAATTTTAAAAAATATACGACATACTGCTGGACACCTCCGGAGCTCCGATACACTCTCTGTTAAAGAAGCAATCGAGCGAAACCGGGCGTCAAAAGTCTTTGGTCAAAGTCATTCAGTCTTGTTGTTAATAATAATAATAATAAGTAATTATAATAATAATAAGCGTTTCGTCCTCAACCCTATTCCGAGGATCCCAGAACCACTCTTATCCGCCATTATATCGAGAAGTTGCCTGATGTCAGCCTGGGCGAGCTCGTGATTTCTCTTAGGCAGCTTCAAAACGTAAAAGCCCCGGAGAGGATGGAATTGCAACGGAGCTCTTGTATTCCCACGCTCACATTTTTACAAAGTTGACCAGGAATCGGGAGATCACGAGACACGGCACGCTTCCCCTCCTAAAACCATGATCTTCCCCTTTTTGCATTCCTGTAATTAAAATAACAATTCGAAGTCGCGATCGCGAATTCAATGTGATCTATGGAGATGGTCTATGCTCAGATTCTCTCTGAAAGATCGAATTCGAAATGAAGTCTGAAGATGAATGATAGCTTAAAGAATTAGCAAGCTGAAGTGGTAGTGGGCTGGTCACATCTGTCGTAGAAACGAGAACGGTTGGGGCAGACGTGTTCTAGAGTGGAGACCACGGCTCGGCAAATGTAGTGTAGGGCGCCCTCCAGCTAGGTGGAGCGATGCAATACGCGAGCTGGCAGGCATCTCTCCGTCTTACGAATTTTCGATCAGGTCACGTGTCCTGAAGCGATGTCCTGAAGCGAGTTTAACATTTTTTACCTATACCAAAAAGTTCATAACGCCGCTAAAGAAGTTTTCACTTGTAAATTGTCAAACACAATCCAAAATTTCATCGTACCGACGGGACTTGAACCCGCAACCTCCTGATTAACGTGTTCAGGTGCTTTGCCAATTAAGCCACAGTGCGATGTATCGTTACGACGAAATTAGTGGATTGCATTTTTACCCAATTATGCATTGGTCGCGCCATCTATGACTACTTATTACGTAAGTTAATCATTCGGAAGAAATCATTACAGTTTTCAAATCCGACGAGAGATGTTGCACTGCGTAAATCAAATATTATGTTTCTTTGAAGTGTTACACACTTTATATTTTTGTAAATTGTTAGTTAGTTTGTAGTCACTTCAAAAAACATCCGGATAAAAGCAATTTTGGGCTAGTCGAAACTGAGACGTTTCGTTCGCTACGCTCGCTCAATCATTTAGTATTCAGTTGAAGTCATAGTCAAGTACTGAGTGTAAGTAAATTATACATCTCATACAATTATCATGTAAGCTAGACTGACTGTTTACTTTAACAGGGTTTAGCGACGAGAGCGGTGGTAACATCTACATGAATGAACGTCTGTTGACCGTTTCTGAGAAAACAGTCCATAGTCTCGATACAAGCAACATTATCTCTGCCGAGAAGTACAGCTACTACTACGTGACTATATCCGGCGGTAAGTGACCATTGTTATCATTATGAAGGACATAAGAGCCAGTGACATTACATAATAAAATACGTATAAAATTGGAAGTCGGCAGTGAGAAGAGGCGCTGGACAACTGACTTCAGTCTAATCCACGGAGATCAACTATTCAAATATTCATTTCCACACAGGTTGTTCCACAAATCTGTGGCAAAAAAGTGCACAAATCCTCATTAATGGGGAATGTCAATGGGGATTTGTGAAATAACCCCACACAGGCCGGCACCAAACATCATGTCTGAACTCGGCGAACCTATTTGTGACATGTCTTCGCTCAGTGGATGGTTGGAGCCACGGCCGGAGTCTACCACCGGTGGTCACCCATGTAGCACCACCCAGGGATCATTTGTAGGGTAAATGTAGGACTACGGACGCAGGCAGGTAACAATGACCTCCAACTAATAATCTTGATAGAATGTGACGCTCATTGTTTTCATTATTATTTCAGACACACTGAAGGTGGGAAGGAGAGGAGAGCCTCCGTTGTTGACACACAACAGCACTGAGCTGAAAAGACTCAAGTACTTCAGTTTCGTATGGTATGGCTCCCCGGCAGGCGAGGCTCTGTACGACTGTACCGCGGAGTGAGGTAATGTAACACATCGTGGGTATATCACGACCGATGACGGATTATAAGCTGTAGATAGTTTAGTGGTAGGACTTCTTCTAGCCCGCCTGAGGCGGTATCACCACAGAAGAGAAATAGAAGTATTGTATAGTTAGAAACACAAAGTGTCCAGTGTAACTACAGGCATACTTCGATATTGTAAGAACATGGCAGAATTGAAATGATGTTGGGGCAGCTCTTGGAATATGTAGCATACCCAATTCCTCACCAACTTACAGAAGAGATGTCGGGTTTGGGCTTATTAAAATGGTCTTATAATCAATCTCCAAGCCCATGATTTGTAAATATTATGTTTCTTTGAAGTGTTACACACTTTACAATTTTTTGTAACTTTGAAAGTGATTCTAATTTGGAATCTACATCGTTTTAGATTTAAGGAGGGCCACTTTTTGTGTGGAATTTGTTCTGAATTAGAGTTCCTGACTTATGATTTATATGCAGTGACGCGCAACGTTCTGTCTAAACAATGTTTGCGTGACACAGTTTCAGTTACAGGCAGAAAGAATATTATGTTTCTTTGAAGTGTTACACACTTTATATTTTTGTTAAACACAATCCAAAATTTCATCGTGCCAACGGGATTTAAACCCGCAACCTCCGGAATAGCATGTTCCGGTGCTTTGCCAATTAAGCCTTGAACCCGCAACCTCCGGCATAACATTTCAACAATTTTGGATTGTTTTTAACAATTTAGGCAGAAAGAAGTTATATGTCTCAGGGTAACGGACGCTACGCTGTATTACACACATTCTGACAATCCAGAGTGTTGAGGGTAATTTATAGATAGACGTCATCGATTAACACCAGGCGCGCGTCTTCTTTGACCTGTTAACATCATAACACAATGCCATGTGTTGCTCTCCCTCTTCTAATTGGTTTGTTGAGTACAATCTCAGTGGACGACGCGCTCTAGAAGTGTACATGTAAAGTTACACTCGAACTGTACGAGTCAGTTCGCATTCATCACCGCCTGATATATATTATGTGATCTAGTTTCAGTAACGAGATTTGTTTTATTTTACAGGAGCGGACTCAACGCATTGCGGTATTCAGCATTTTTTAATTATTATAATACTAGCAGCCCGCCCCGGCTTCGCACGGGTAGAACATATATGCCTACAAAATTTGCATCAGTTTGTTGCATCGAATATAAAATATGAACATATTTAACAATCATCGTCATATTTCATCCAATTTACACAAAACCTTATCGAATTATGCACCTAAACCTTCCTCATAAACACTCTGGCTATTGGTGAAAACCGCATGATAATCCGTTCAGTAGCTATTGAGATTATTGCGAACAGACAGACAGACGCAGTGATGAACTTTGTTTTATAATACTTACGTATTGATATTGGACGGCCTTTTGGCGTAAAGGATAGTTACCCTGATTCTGACCCGACGGTCGTTGGTTCTAATCCTAGGTATATACCTACCAATGAAAGTTTTATGTGCATTCATGAATCATGAGTTTTCGTACAGTGGTAGTGGAATCATTAAATCTAAAAAGTAGCTTACCACCAAGGAGTACATCTGCCGCCGTAACCTTACGGCGTTCCCCGACGCAAAATGTAGGGGTTATACACGTTTAACGTGTGTATCTGTGTGTCTGTCTGTAGCATCTTAGCACCTAACCGGATGAACCGATTTTGTTTTTATTATTGATAGTTTTTTTTTTGTTTGATAGATGTCTTCATCGAGAGTTTTCTTAGCTTTGATTCATGAAAATTCGTTCAATCGTTATAAAATTATGAGCTTTTTTCTAGTTAATTGCGCTATGAAATCAACTTTCATAGGTCTGATCAATTCGAAAATCTTCTTCTTCAACGATATTGTAAGAACATGGAAGCCTCCTGGACTCTACAGAATACTCAAATCCTCACCAACTTACAGCTCAGATTTTAAATGTCGTGTTTAGAGTCATTGGAAAAAGCTATTATACATAGATCAGTCGGGGTGGTTTAAAATATTATATTATATTATTATATATATAGATGAATATTATTTTATACAATAGATCATATTATTATACTATATTGACTACAAATTGATTGTGATCGGTGGGGATCTACAGCATAGCTAAGCTTATAATAATATTTTTGTAGTAACTATGACCTAATCTGTGGTTTCACTGCAAATATTTTATTAATTTTGCGATGCCTGTTTGTGAAATTCGTGATATCTTCTAGAGTTTTCATTTGAATTATATACTGTAAAGGACAATTTTAATTTATAATATGTGGCCAAGCTAATTAACGTAATTATTTGGATAAGGATCAATACTATATACTTGAAAATAGCCTTGGAAGTTATGTAATATTTTTTAACAAAAATGTTAAGCTTAAAATGGTTACTGTGAGTCAACCTTAAGAGATAGACATATGCTATCGCGGACTTTTTTGTAGGTCTTATTAAGTTGTACAACTCTTGCATAGAAAATATTCTTCTATCTATATTCAATTGAGCAGCGTTCGTAAGAAACGTGTTTTTTCGACCGTTTTTTTGCCGACTTAGGTTGGAAATTAGGTCTCCACGAATGTACCTTTGATTTAAACGGGATAATATATAGCCTATTTTCATTCCGAAAGTCCATTCTATGTATTAGTGAAAGAAGTTTTTAAATCCGTTCAGTAGTTTTTGAGCCAAATCATTACAAACATACAAAAATACATAAATACAAAATTACAAAAATACAAAAATACAAATGTTCTCTCTTTATAATATTAGTATAGATGTATATATGTTTTGATTGAAATGACATAACTTTGTTTCTGATAATATAATACCGTAAGATCTTAGTCTCTTCTTGTAGATTAATAAGATTGTGAACGATATTCACTATTTCAAAAGTTAGATATTTAGTAATAAACTAAGCTTGCCTTCATTTCAAACTATGAATTACGGTTTCCAAACTCAAGATCTTGAACCGTGTTCAATCTTTAGTAGCTCAACATTAATTTGTTCCGATTTCTAATGTTCTTTTATTAGCTGTGTCTAAGTATAATAAAATTCATTTACCATTTATCTATTTATATAATATAGATATTGATATATCCTAACATATTATAAAGATTATAATAATATAGACAATTGTTTTATTTTTTCTACAATATGATGTACCTTCATGGTCGTGGCCACCTCCTTCCTTCCCGCCTACTCCTTTTATCTGTTAACTTGATCAGTTCTTTGAAAATATGTTTGTTAGAATTTTTCATAGTTCATGATATATATGCTGTTTTCATATTTTACTCGGTAAAAATAGTTATCCGAAAACCTATCACATCCAGGTCTACATCGACCACAAGTAAAGTTATGTGGGGTGAATGAACTCATTCTCAGACTAAACACTACTTTGAATATTGCAATTAAAAAACTTAAATATGTTGATTTTCCCTCGAAATGTTCATTGGGTGCAGATAGTGACGTCACTCATAAACGTATAATTGACCTGTTCAGTTATATTGTTAGTACTCAATACTGACGTATGAAAATAATAATAGAAAACTTTGTAATAAACAAGTCTAATGGGCTGGAAAAAAGCTGGTGGCCCGTTACATACAAGCATGCAACTGGTGATTTGTACGAAGATATGGTATTATGTTTCTTTGAAGTGTAACACACTTTATCTGCTACAGTAGAAACATTGTTAAAGCTGAGTTGAAATGGTGTCAACAGCACCACGATGCTTGCCATAGATCAGCAAAATCTTTCCGATTTCTGGAAAGCCACTTACAAGCTTAATTTGAAACCTGACCTGCCTGTGAACATCGAGGGCAACTCGGTACCAAAATTTATCGCTAACCTATTTATGGCTTTTGCTGATGACATTATTATTATAATTTCGGATAACAATGTAGGAGATATTGAACAAAAAGCAAATAAAGCAATGGAACTCGTTGGTGCATGGGGATCTAGGAACAAATTACGATTTGCTCCTCATAAGTCCAATGCTATGCTTATTACGAAGAAAAGACATGTGCTAAATCCAGACATTTTATTAAACGGACAGAGCATAGGATTTGTGGAGCAAACGAAAATCTTAGGTGTTACAATAGACAACAAATTGAAATTTGGGCCTCACCTAGATGAAATACAAGCCAAATCGATCAAACTGTACAAACAGATTGAACGAGCGGCTAAAGTCACTTGGGGCCTAAATCCAAGTATCCTGCGAACCATCTACCAATGCGTTGCAGAGCCGATTATACTTTATGCTGCAAGTATTTGGGCAGAAGCAGTCACCAAAAAGTGTGTTATAAGAAAACTTTGCTCACTTCAGAGAATCTTTGCAGTGAAGATTTGTAAGGGCTACAGAACCATTTCTTTGGAGGCAGCGCTTGCATTGTCAGGCTTATTATTTACAGGTATTTGAGTATTTGTTCAAAGTTTGCTCAAAGTTTGAACAAAGTTTGGCACTTTGCCATTTGGTGTCGGATTTTCGAGCGCACATCAAAGCGTTCAAAGTTCGAAACTGCAAAAAGTTTTGTTTGCAAAGTATGTGTGGCAGGTACCGCAAATAAGTGCTCAAATATGTGACAAAGTATGTGACAAAGTCTTTGTCATTTGTTTGTGTCTGGCGCCGGCTTTACACATCACGTCACGCAAACAGTACGGTACAAAAGTTCGTTTGTTGCAGAGCAGAGAGAGACACTAATATGACCGTGAGCTTTGCGTGAGTGAGATGGCTTGCACACACATCACCAGTGCGATCATGGCACGAAAGAAACAACAATACTCATTTCATGTTGAGTGAGCGAGACCTAAGTATAATAAGATAATACTTGACGAGCGTGTATGAAAGTGTGATATTTGGAATTTGAAAAGTATTTCTTTACAGACAAGGTTTATTTTTGTGAGACTCATTTAACAATGTAATAGAATGGAGTAGGTAATGCGTGATGTGTGATGCTTCGAAGTAATATTACATTTTCGAAAGTAATGAGTAATGTTGCATTACATTTCGATGTACCGTTTTGCGCATGCCTAGTTTACAACTGTCGTAGAACCGATAACAGTTGAGGTAGACGTGTTTTAGAGTGGAGACCACGGCTCGATAAACGCACTAAAAGTATCTTTTTCGTAATAGTGTAAGTCGCCCTCCAGCTATATGGAGCGAAGACATATGCAAGCTGGCTGGCAGTGGTTGAAAACAAAGAGCTGAAGATTGAGCTCAGTGGCGTGCTGTAGGTGAGATAGCCTGATGATGGTGATATTTTAGAGGCCAATTTAAAACCAACATCAGCTTTTCATTCATAGATAAACCGATCCGATCCTGTCAGACCATCTGTCAGATCATTCTCAAATACGTCTTTGTACCAATATACGGACTAACTAACGGAATAACTCTTTAACTGACTTTACAAAAAAGGAGGAGGATCTCAATTCGACGGTATTTTTTCTTCATGTTTGTTACCTAAGAACTTCGTCAAATCATAACCGATTTCAATTTTTTTTTTTTTTTGTTTGAGAGATTATGCCTCCCGTTTGGTCCCATTCAAATTTTATTGAGATCTGATAGTCATCACGGTAATATTGTAATATTATAATAGTGTAATTATCTCCGGAGATGTGGAGATAAACAATGTAAACAAATTTGTATACCTTGATGACATGTTTATGGCAACTGGCTATTTTGAATATCGCGGCATGTGAAGTCGGATTTTTAATTTTGTACGATTATAGTTTCCTGATGTCCGGATTAGCAAACTGAAATGGCAGTGGCCTGGTCATATCTGCCGTATAGGAGCGATAACCGTTGGGGCAGACTGGTTCTAGTGTGGAGACCGCAAATCGGCAAACGTAGCGTAGTCCTGTGACCAGCCCCCCTAGACAAAATTCAATTTCTGTTGCCATTCACGCTAACGCAAGTTCAAAATGTATGGAATGACATTTATGTTTCCGCAACAAAGTTGTCAATCCCATACACTTTAAAGTCGCGTTAGCGTGAATGAAAACAGAAATTGAATTTTGTCCAGGAGCCCAGGTGGAGCGACGATATTCGCAAAGCGGTGGGCAGTGACTTAAGAAAGGCTTATGTCTACCAGTGGACTGGTACCGGCTGATTTTGATGATGATGATACCAGCGCCAGATCTCGAAAATGGTCATGCATTGCTCTATTAGAACCGCTCCATTATCATTTACGGATATATTTATTATTTTTATATAAATATTGTAATATAATATGTTTTTATATAAATAAATGAAAATAAAATATTGTCGTGTACAATATTTTTGAAATACTTATAAAAGGAAAGTATACCTTAGTAAGTAAATAAAAAATAAGTTCAAAAACTAAAACCTGACTACTGAAAATACACTCTCTAAAAAGTATGAAACAAGAAAATATTCTCATCTGAGATCGCTATGTACAAACTATTCAATATGTATCGTGTATTATACAAACAACTTACTTGTAATAAATATTTTATTGTATTTCATAAATATTCTTAGTGGTGTTCAGTGGATACCCGTGGTCGTATGCTACTTTGCAGAGTGTATTGTTTTGTTACGGTAGGTGACATACGACCACGGCCATCCTCTGAGCACCACTAAGAATATTTATGAAATACAATAAAATATTTATTACAAGTAAGTTGTTTGTATAATACACGATACATATTGATTAGTTTGTACTTAGCGATCTCAGATGAGAATATTTTCTTGTTTCATACTTTTTAGAGAGTAATTTTTCAGTAGTCGGGTTTTAGTTTTTGAACTTATTTTTTATTTAAAGCATTTTGGGGTTTTTGGATAGATGTATACATGTATATATGTTAACATACTTACATACATACATAGTGATCAACAAACATATACACACACACACTCGCCCTACAAAAATATGATGTACTAAACCCTATCTTCATCTTAAAATCCCTATTCAACGATACCACACACGATAGGGTGGGGTGAGATTTTTTTTTAGTTCGTCCGGACTTCGTCCCCTCTAGGGGGCGCCACATTCAATTTGTTGTGACGTCATATAGCCTATAACCAGCAGACAAATAAAACGTGTCCAACGACACCTCATTTGCTAAATTATAATAAGTAGTTTAGAATTTATGAGGGAACAGATGAACATACATACAAACATACATAAATACATACATACCTACATACCGGTCAAAAACATAACCCTCTTTTTTTTCCTCCTTCGCCGTAGTCGGGTAATTAATATACCTTACATATGACTTACTGTTTTTATTTTGTTTGTAATTTATAATCAGCAAATGCCTTCTACCCGCTCTCTTAGTCACATAGGCTACATTTTATCGCAAATAGCAGTTTCTATTAGATTGTGGGTAAAACCGCAAAGCACAACTAGTACGCCAAATGCTTCACTTTGGGTCCTTAGTACTCTGTGCTTTGGGATCTACAGAACAGACTCCAGCATGCAGCAACGAAATTTACGTTGAACCTCGTCGAAAAACCACCCCATAGCGTTAGTATGAGTAGGTACAGTTCACATCAAAAAGTGGTACAAATCTATATGATATTTGGTATTTTGTTATTAGCGAGAGTAATGTAGACAGTAAACTAATAACAATAAATAAAAATGTAATGTTTACAATGGAAAACGAAAAAAGTTTGTTTGTAAGGAAGGGTTCGAACCCGGTCCCTGATACGCTTAATCCAGTAGTTCTCACCAATCGGCTACATTACTCATTTACAACGTGACAAAATTAGCAAATGCTTTTATAAACGTCAAATACACTATTAAATAATTTGTGATACGAAAATACTTTAGCGTGTGTGCGTGATCAGTCCTGACGCCACGCTTGTTTACAAATAAAAGTATATAGAGAGTGTATATATACTTCAAATTTAGCTGAATAAATTAAAATGTATACGCTTTACTCGCTTACCAAATACTATTTCAGTCATTAAAAAATTAAATTCATCAAATAAGAGTATCAGCGCCATCTATTGGCTCTGTTGTGGTTAGCTGACGACGAGCAACCACCCCGCGTAGTGTAGTTTCCTCTCTCGCCGTGACGTATCGCTGCTATTCGGTGTTACGTGGTAAACAATTATGATACGTTAATGTAGTAAGTAACGCTATGACGGTACTCTTTGCACAGACTCTATACCAACCTGCCAGGTAAGTCAGACTAGCCTAAATATTATCATGGTCAATGGGTGTGAATCTGACTAGGCCATGCACCACGACAGGCCAATTTAATGGATTGTAAATACCGCTTAACGCAGTCATATCCCATCTAGTGAGTACAATGTACCAGGTAGACAGACATACGTGCATCACGTTAGGGTTTCTCAACCGGTGGCTCCACGTCCCCTGTTAAAGTTCCCAGGTGACCGCGAACCCCAAACACCCCCTTAAAGAAAACAATAGAAATACAATTCTGCTGTTAGCAGAATAAAGTAAAAATAACTACTTTTTAGGGTTCCGTAGCCGAATGGCAAAAAACGGAACCCTAATAGATTCGTCATGTCTGTCTGTCTGTCCGTCTGTCCGTCCGTATGTCACAGGCATTTTATTCCGAAACTATTAAACCGAACCGAATTGAACCGCTTTCAGATTTTTATACAAAAATGCAAAAAGTATAAGTTTAAGGGCTGGGGGGGGGGGGGGGGGTCATTTATTTTATCGTGAAGATCAACTCTCACATAAGTAGTTTGTATCGTGTCTCGAGCGATCGAGTGAATTCAGTTGCGCACGCGCCATTATATGCTTTAGCCAGCCGGCCAATATTACATAAATCTTATCGCGAACCCCCTACTGTTAAATGGTGAACCCCTAAGGGTTACGTATCCCACTTTAAGTAACCCTGCGTAAACGTATCTGGCCAATCGCAATTTTTTTATATTGTATAGACTAGCGTTTGACCACTATCTTATCTGTTGGAAAGTGATGTTGCGGTTGAGGATGGTAGCATGCCAGACCTAGAATGAACTAACACTCAAGGACAGCTGCCGGTATAACTAACAGAATAAACTCAAACACTTATAGATTTAAAAACGGGTTTGTTAAACACAATCCAAAATTTAATCGTACCGACGGGACTCGAACCCCCTGTTTAACAATTTACAAAAATATAAAGTGTGTGACACTTCAAAGAAACATAATATTTGATTTACGCAGTGCAACATCTCTCGTCGGATTTGAAAACTGTAATGATTTCTTCCGAATGATTAACTTACGTAATAAGTAGTCATAGATGGCGCCACCAATGCATAATTGGGTTAACAAATGCAATCCACTAATTTCGTCGTATCGATGGATCGAACCGTGGCTTAATTGGCAGAGCACCTGGACGTGTAATCCGGGGGGTGCGGGTTCGAGTCCCGTCGTTACGATGAAATATTGGATTGTGTTTAACAATTTACAAAAATTATAATTGTGTCATTCACAGTGAAGTGTGAAGTTATCTCTTGGCCCATTCTACCGGTCACCTTCAAAAATCCAGCGATAACATATGTATAAGAATAATATTTTGACAATGATACTCGTATGACGTGGCCTTGGACCATTCGATTGTTAATTATATAATAAAACATTTAAAAAAAAATACACGTTGCCTTGATAATTCCTCCGTTTTTTTTCGTCAGTTAATGATAAGCAGACCGTCGAGCAGGTATTTAGTATGATGTTAGGTGTTCCTCACAGTGTGGTCCTACGAGCACAGCACCTGGTGACCTGCTTGCGATGTATTGGCTATCCACCTCACCAGCACGGTGACATCCGGCCCGGTAATGGACGCTCCCACCACAACCTACTGTTTCACTTGTTGTTGTTAGGGTTCCGTAGTCAACAAGGAACTGTTATAGTTTTGCAATGTCCATGCGTCTGTCTTTGTTAGATCAATAGAGCCCGGTGTAGAATGGTCGGCTTTGATGCCAGAGGTACCGAGTTTAATCCCCGACGGGCACCGAAGGATTTTTCTATTGAAAAATGTATGTGCGCTTTTCACAGTGCCCCTCCGGTGAAAACATTGTTAAGAAACTCCCAACCCCCACATGGTGGTAGGACACTATCTAGTGTCCGCTTGGCCAGCTAGTGCTACCACCCTCAAGTTAGAAAATCTGTCGCCAAAAATATATTGTGTTCTGGTAGCTATCCTTGAGAGCCAGTTCCCATTCTAGGCCTAGCGTGCTACCATCCTCGACCACATCATCACTTACCAACTGGTGACTTAGTGGTCTAGCTTCGCTAGCCTATAAGATATTAAAATAAAACTGGCCAAATGCGAGTCAGACTTTGTCCCGCACACGGAGGGTTCCGAATTTCCGAAGTCCGAACGCCACGAACTTCTAACACCAACTAAGTAAATATTAACACAAAGGTAATTAATATAATTAAATATCTGGAAGACCGTGTGTTCGTGCGATTAACTTTCTACTGGTTCTAGCTAATTGAAGCTCTTTAAGTACTAAATTTAAAGATATAATATTCAATACTGTACACTACATATGTGCAAATAAACCTAAACTAAGTAAACAAAGCGACCGAGGCCCACAAATTTAACAAATTAAATGCTTGCGCGTGCTAATTTTTCTGTGCTGCCATCTTTTTATCATCATCATTTAGCTGCGTGGAGGTGAATTAATTTCGTATATCGTAAAAAACACGTTTTTTGTTTTAAACCCTTTAATTTTTAACTTTGTTCTGTTCTTAGTATGTGTTGTTATAGCGGCAACAGAAATACATCATCTGTAAAAATTTCAACCGTCTAACTATCACGGTTCATGAGATACAGCCTGGTGACAGACGGACAGACGGACAGACAGACAGACAGACGGACAGCGGAGTCTCAGTAATACTGTTTCGTTGGTACTCTTTGGGTTCGGAACCCTAAAAATGATTTGAAATTTTTTATTTGCAAGAAATATGGCAAAACAGATGACAGTTAAATTATGTTCAGCTAACAGCATATTTCGCCAAAACACTGGCATGCCAAATTTAGAGCAGTTACTATGAATTATGCAAACTTTTCCAAATTATTTTTTTAATGGGGACCTTTTATTTTAAATTTAATTTAGTTTTTAGTATATAATTTTCAAAGTATTATTTTAATACACACTATGAGCAAATTTCAAGTCTCTATCTATTATGGTTCATAAGTTTAAGCAAAAATGCCGAAACATATACATTTTTCGTATGGGGATATTTAATATTATTCCTAAACTTTATTTGTTTTTAGTATTTGTGGTTATATCCCCCATAGTAAAACATACTTCGTGAATACAAGTATGTACCTATTATGGTTAAGGAGATACAGTGCTGTAAAGTTAGGACAGACGGACGAACGGACGGACGGACGGACGGCGAAGTCTCAGTAATAAGGTTCCTTTGGTACCCTTAGGGTACGGAACCTTAAAGAATTCACCTGCAGGCGGTCTAAAGTCGGCATCTTCGTCAATAGTACTAGCAAGCCCAAACCCAAACCCATCATGGGTTTTGTTTATCATGTGTTATATAGGAGTTCCTAAAGCCATCTTCCAGCGTCATCATCAGACGA
Organism: Cabera pusaria; assembly: GCA_954871355.1. Lineage (NCBI taxonomy): Eukaryota > Metazoa > Arthropoda > Insecta > Lepidoptera > Geometridae > Cabera > Cabera pusaria. The sequence goes on from OX940912.1 coordinate 17,523,983, forward strand.
GCTCGATGGTACCATAACATTGCATTGTCATCCAAATTACATAATGTATACAACATTTCAGCTCATACAAACATCGGGAAGTTGATCGAGTTGAAGCATTTTAGCAAGACTTGATTACAGACGCCGGGACAGTTGAAACCATCGATATAAAAAAGGAAGATTCGGTACTCACTCTTATGCCACGTGAACATAATGGAACTAGAAACAACTATATGAAAACATGAATTACTAATGTCGAGCTAAATGTGCATGAAGAACAGAGGAAGGCATTGTTGCTAATTATTTAAATGAATCTGTGATAATTGCACATGTAATTCTGTACGTGCTACACAAACGCTATATCGATTATGACTAAGGTGAAATTAAGTTTGCGAATCTAATTCATATGGCACATGATATATCTCCACACATAATAATATATCTCCACATTGAGGAGCGGGTCCCTTATCTCCCTTTTTTATATCGATGGTTGAAACTAAATAAAATCTTGTAATAAAACTCTGATGTCAAAATAGTAGTTTACGAAACTGTTACATAATTAATGTTATTAAAACACGAGTGTGTTTTAACACTGAGTTTCTGGAACAAAAATTTGCACTTTAAAGTTTAATACTTCGTAAATGAACACAAAATCACAATTATTAACGGTCTTTTAGCAAAACCTCGGACAGACAGACAGACAGACAGGTAGTTACATGGATTGCGTTACAATAGTTACGAAGTAAACATAATTCAACCGCGCATGCGCCCTAGCGCGGCCCCATAAACAACCATGATAACAAGCGAACTGAAAACTCCTTGGTAGATTGATCCAAAGTGTTCTATAGTAGAAAATAAAATAAACTGGCCAAGTGAAAGTCAAACTCGAGTAGTAGGGTTCCGTAACACAGTAGAGTATTTTATAACTATCATTTTTCGCCAGCAAAACATTAATTTATTTATTTTATTTATTATATTTATTCACATATTCAAAATACAAGTCAATTAAAATAAATTAAATTAACATATTACAATTTCAATCGTCTAGCAATCCATTCCTGATCGTTCCCGGTGCAAAGGTGCCCATAACACTAGCAGCGTTACCGCGCTGGATAGCAACGGCTAACCTTTGCACCAAGAAAGAGCAGGAGCGGGGCTCTCCTGTGTTGTCCCTTATTCTACGCCCTAACTCTTTAATTAGAGCCGTGGCGTCTGCAACCCAACAGCCCATTGTATCCACGGCTATGGGCACAAAATAATAATATGACTCCATAGCCGCGTACTTAGTGCGCTTGTTTTTAGCGGCTTCATTCGCGGCCGCTGCCGCCGTGAGTGTAGTGCGGCTTAGGTGACTGGGGGCGACTGTGACTGACGCACGTCGTGAGTGTAGTGCGGCTTAGGTGACTGGGGGCGACTGTGACTGACGCACGTCGTGAGTGTAGTGCGGCTTAGGTGACTGGGGGCGACTGTGACTGACGCACGTCGTGAGTGTAGTGCGGCTTAGGTGACTGGGGGTGACTGTGACTGACGCACGTCGTGAGTGTAGTGCGGCTTAGGTGACTGGGGGCGACTGTGACTGACGCACGTCGTGAGTGTAGTGCGGCTTAGGTGACTGGGGGCGGCTGTGCTGACGCACGTCACGTCCCAAACCAGACATTTGCCTTTCTGCCAAGGCACCAGGGTCAACCCGTCTGGCCTTTTACCGTCAGACCGACTATGACCCGGTGGTTCTAGCACACAGGGGACGTTGGCTGAGACAAAAGCTCTGCGGACTATGTCGTTGAGTGCATGGTGACGTGGAAACCTACCTGTGCAGCGACGACAACTCCGTGCGTGATGGCCATCGGTCTCCACCATAGAAACGCAGATTCATTTTATTTTATTTATTTATTAACAAAATCCACAGCCCTTAATTAACATAGTTTCAGAATGATATTGTGATGCTTAAGGCCAATTACAGATTTGCATATGTGGCGTTATCTATACTAATATTATAAAGAGAGAACATTTGTATTTTTGTATTTTTGTATGTTTGTAATGAGTAAGCTCAAAAACTACTGAACCGATTTAAAAAATTCTTTCACTAATACATAGAATGAACTTTTGGAATGAAAATAGGCTATATATTATCCCGTTTAAATCAAAAGTACATTCGTGGAGACCTAATTTGCAACCTAAGTCGGCAAATAAACGGTCGAAAAAACACGTTTCTTACGAACGCTGCTTAATTGAAAATAGATAGAAGAATATTTTCTATGCAAGAGTTGTACAACTTAATAAGACCCACAAAAAAGTCCGCGACAGCATATGTCTATCTCTTAAGGTTGACTCACAGTAACCATTTTAATCTTAAAATTTTTGTTAAAAAATATTACATAACTTCCAAGGCTATTTTCAAGTATATAGTATTAATCCTTATCCAAATAATTACGTTAATTAGCTTGGCCACATATTATAGATTAAAATTGTCCTTACAGTATATAATTCAAATGAAAACTCTAGAAGATATCACGAATTTCACAAACACGCATCGCAAACTTAATAAAATATTTGCAGTGAAACCACAGATTAGGTCATAGTTACTACGAAAATATTATTATAAGCTTAGCTATGCTGTAGATCCCCACCGATCACAATCAATTTGAAGTCAATATAGTTTAATAATATGATCTATTGTATAAAATAATATTCATCTATATATATAATAACTAGCAGCCCGCCCCGGCTTCGCACGGGTAGAACATATATGCCTCCAAAATTTGCATCAGTTTGTTACATCGAATATAAAATTTTAACATATTTAACAATCATCGTCATATTTCAACCAATTTACACAAAACCTTAACGAATTATGCATCTTATGTTAAACCTTCCTCATAAACACTCTGGCTATTGGTGAAAACCGCATGATAATCCGTTCAGTAGCTATTGAGATTATTGCGAACAGACAGACAGACGCAGTGATGGACTTTGTTTATAATACTTACGTAGTGATATTGGACGGCCCTTTGGCGTAAAGGATAGTTACCCTGATTCTGACCCGACGGTCGTTGGTTCTAATCCTAGCTATATACGTACCAATGAAAGTTTATGTGCATTCATGAATCATGGGTTTTCGTACAGAGGTAGTGGGATCATTAAATCTACCAATAATTAAGAAAGTTTGACTAAAACAACCGACTTCAATGCCCCGCGAGTCAACTTCATTAGCAAGTTTGAGACGTTTATCGTCATATCTTTGGAGATACTTATTACATCTCGATGAAATTACAATGGGTGGTCCCTCGAAAACGTACCCTACCGATTACAAAAATAATCATTCGAATCAGTACACAATTGACGATGTAATCACGTAACATACACACACAAAAAAAACATAGAGACGAATTGAGAACCTCCTTATTTTTGGAAGTCGGTTAAAAAATAGCTTACCACCAAGGAGAACATCTACCGCCGTAACCTTAACGTAACGAAAAAAGTAGGGGTTTATACGTTTAACGTGTGTATCTGTGTGTCTGTCTGTAGCATCTTAGCACCCAACCGGATGAACCGATTTTGATTTTATTATTGATAGTTTTTTTTTGTTTGATAGATATCTTCATCGAGAGTGTTCTTAGCTTTGATTTATGAAAATTCGTTCAATCGTTATAAAACTATGAGTTTTTTTTCTAGTTAATTGCGCTATGAAATCAACTTTCATAGGTCTGATCAATTCGAAAATCTTCTTCTTCAACGATATTGTAAGAAAATGGAAGCATTGACCTGATGCTGGGACATCTCCTGGACTCTACAGAATACTCAAATCCTCACCAACTTACAGCTCAGATTCTAAATGACGTGTTTAGAGTCATTGGAACGCTTTTAATGAAAAGATTATTTATAGATCAGTCGGGGTGGTTTAAAATATTATATTATTATATAGGTATATAGATAATTATTATTTTATACAATAGATCATATTATTATACTATATTGACTTCAAATTGATTGTGATCGGTGGGGATCTACAGAATAGCTAAGCTTTTATTAATATTTTCGTAGTAACTATGAACTAATCTGTGGTTACACTGCAAATATTTTATTAATATTGCGACGCGTGTATGTGAAACTCGTGTTATCTTCTAGAGTTTTCATTTGAATTATATACTGTAAAGGACAATTTTAATCTATAATATGTGGCTAAGCTAATTAACGTAATTATTTGGATAAGGATTAATACTATATACTTGAAAATAGCCTTGGAAGTTATGTAACATTTTTTAACAAAAAATTTAAGATTAAAATGGTTACTGTGAGTCAACCTTAAGAGATAGACATATGCTGTCGCGGACTTTTTTGTAGGTCTTATTAAGTTGTACAACTCTTCCATACAAAATATTCTTCCATCTATTTTCAATTGAGCAGCGTTCGTAAGAAACGTGTTTTTTCGACCATTTTTTTGTCGACCTAGGTTGCAAATTAGGTCTCCACGAATGTACCTTTCATTTAAACGGGATAATTTATAGTCTATTTTCATTCCGAAAGTCCATTCTATATATAAGTGAAAGAATTTTTTAAATCGGTCCAGTAGTTTTTGAGCCAAATTATTACAAACATACAAAAATACAAAAATACAAAAATACAAAAATACAAAAATACAAAAATACAAAAATACAAAAATACAAAAATACAAAAATACAAAAATACAAATGTTCTCTCTTTATAATATTAGTATAGATATAATATAATATTTTAAACCACCCCGACTGATCTATGTATAATAGCTTTTTCCAATGACTCTAAACACGACATTTAAAATCTGAGCTGTAAGTTGGTGAGGATTTGAGTATTCTGTAGAGTCCAGGAGGCTTTCATGTTCTTACAATATCGTTGAAGAAGAAGATTTTCGAATTGATCAGACCTATGAAAGTTGATTTCATAGCGCAATTAACTAGAAAAAAGCTCATAATTTTATAACGATTGAACGAATTTTCATGAATCAAAGCTAAGAAAACTCTCGATGAAGACATCTATCAAACAAAAAAAAACTATCAATAATAAAAACAAAATCGGTTCATCCGGTTAGGTGCTAAGATGCTACAGACAGACACACAGATACACACGTTAAACGTATATTACCCCTACATTTTGCGTCGGGGAACGCCGTAAGGTTACGGCGGCAGATGTACTCCTTGGTGGTAAGCTACTTTTTGGTAGGTTTAATGATTCCACTACCACTGTACGAAAACTCATGATTCATGAATGCACATAAAACTCATTGGTAGGTATATAGCTAGGATTAGAACCAACGACTGTCGGGTCAGAATCAGGGTAACTATCTTTTACGCCAAAGGGCCGTCCAATATCAATACGTAAGTATTATAAAACAAAGTTCATCACTGCGTCTGTCTGTCTGTTCGCAATAATCTCGATAGCTACTGAACGGATAATCCTGCGGTTTTCACCAATAGCCAGAGTGTTTATGAGGAAGGTTTAGGTGCATAATTCGTTAAGGTTTTGTGTAAATTGGATGAAATATGACGATGGTTGTTAAATATGTTCATATTTTATATTCGATGCAACAAACTGATGCAAACTTTATATGTTCTACCCGTGCGAAGCCGGGGCGGGCTGCTAGTTTTTAATATATTTTTTATTTATTTATACATTATTTAAGTCATTTTTAGTTCTACTCCCGCTCTCAGGCCATTCTGAAAATCAGCGTCTTGAGTTTTTGGGGTTTATAATCAAAAAAATGTGGACATTTGTGCTGAGACTGGTCTGTTTCAGGGCCTCATATTGTTTTCCTTTTATTTTGTTTTGTTTTATTTATTTTTTGTCAAGATGTCAAATATTTTCGATTTTACTATCTGTATCTTGAGGACAGCTGAATAAATGATTTTTCTTTCTTTCTTCTTTCTTTCTAATTTTGTTTTTCATAGAGCTTGTATGAAAAACAAAGTTATATTTGCGGTTAGACTATATCATGCATGTCAAACCAATTTTCGTTAAAAGTTTTTAATGAGATCTACAGTATATATAAAAGTTAGAGGGGGGGGAGGGGGGGGGGGGGGACACACATTTTACCACTTTCGAAGTATATAACTTTCAAACAATTTTCAAAAATTACTTTGGGAACAAATAGTTTTAACCATACACGTATAGGTTTGAAGATTTTTTTTTCAAGTCCATGTTTGTGATGCCCCCGTTAAACTTTTTTTATTTTTGTATTAAAATCGAAAAGCGGTTCACAGAATACATCTACCTACCAAATGTCAGTTCTGTAGTCCTAATAGTTTCGGAATAAAATGGCTGTGACATACGGACGGACAGACGGACGGACGGATGGACAGGCAGGCAGACATGACGAATTCATAAAGGTTCCGTTTTTTGCTATTCGGCTACGGAACCCTAAAAAGTTAAACACGCTTTCGCCATCGCTTTGCAGTGAACGTTCCATCTACCCACACGAAACGTTTTGCTTTATCATTTATCTTACGTACCTTCGTCACTTAGGGTCCCCGCACACGGGCCACATGACATTCACATGATGTTAAGGGTCGGCGCACACGGGCCACCGGCCACAAGCCGCCACCGGCATATTTCCTATAGTTTTCATACATTTTATCATGTAGCGTGTGGCGGCCACCGGCGTCACCGTGTGCGGCAAGTCCATATAAAATGTATGAAAACTATAGGAAATATGCCGGTGGCGGCTTGTGGCCGGTGGCCCGTGTGCGCCGACCCTTAACATCATGTGAGATAGTGGTCAAACGCTTACCTATTTGGTAAGTATTAAAAGAAGTATTTGCCTTCGAGACAGAATAATGAATAGTAAAAGCCTTCGGGAACCTCTTCACTGAATTATCGATTATAAATACGGAGTTTCGTTAGTTTCCTTAACCCACCGCATCGTGGTGTGGACAATATAGTCTGATAATGTAAGGTGTGGGGGGTATTTGCCGTTGACAGTTATGACCTGTCCTTTCCAGGTCAACTTCTTAAACACACCTAGTCTCTATAGCGTTTGCAAACAGTTTGTGGTTTGAGTGAAATAACGTCTCACTTACCCGATGTAAGAGGATAATTCTGATCAACCTGCCGTCAATAATTTTTGTAATTGGATAACATAGTCGCGGCGTCATACAGACCTCTCAACACTTGGACTTATTGCCAATCGCTGATTACACTCTTGAATGTGGTCTATGGTGCCGTATCCTCTTCACAACCCAGCCTGTTCGAGAACTGAAACTCGTCGAGCGTAGATGCGAAACGATTTATTGTGATTACTTTCGAAAACTACTTAAAGACATGGTTCAAGAGTAAAATTAATCAATAGTTCCTCAAAGGAGTTTTGTCTCCCGTTTTTAACCGACTTCAAAAAAGGAGGAGGTTTTTCAATTCGACCGTGTTTTTTTTTATGTTTGTCCGTGGATAACTTCGTCATTTATGAACCGATTTTGATTATTCTTTTTTTGTTGGAAAGGAGATATCCCAAGTGTGGTACCATAGTAATTTTATCGAGGTCTAATTAGTATCTTCAGAGATATGTAGATAAATACCTCAAAATTGGTACTGAAAATTAATAGCGCGGCATTGAAGTCGGTTCTTTTTAGTTTTTTAAACGATCTTATAAAGAACATGTATAACCAAACTCTCACTCCGAGTCTTCTGAGTTAGGCCTATAAAGAGAATGGAATTAAAAATACGCAGAACCTGTGTTATTGTAGGAGTTCTAGCTTGTAAGAGCTCCTTTGTTATTAACTCCAAATATGTATGTGGTATGCTTAAAAACTTTAAACATTATCTTAGTTTTAAGTCAATCCGAATTCAAGGTGTCGGACTGGTGATCGAGAGGTCGTGAGTTCGATCCTCACCTTACCCATTGCACTATTTACGTGAACCCACTCCAGACACAAGCATATTTAGCTTAGTTGGAGGGGTTAACAAGAATACTAGTAATGTGCAACCCACATTGCGAGTAAGTTTAAAAAATAATTAAATATTATATATATATATATATAATATAATTTTTTGACTACACAAGTTAATATTCATCCTAATTATAAATTAAAGCAAAGATAAGCATTATCCAGTACCAGTATCCAGCTACCGTAATTATGTAAACAAGAGACGTACGAGTGTGATAACGACAGAGTATATAAATGCGTGCGATTATCAATATACGTTAGTGAACGCGAGTCTACCCCTCCGTGGTAATTATCTCTCAAAAGTTCACAATGGTGCGGCCAGTGGTAGTTCTACTTTTAGCCGTGCTAGGGTTCTCTAGCGGGTAAGTGTCATAGTTATGTTAATATTAATTATATGAATATGATTTTTCATTCCTCAGTTACACGATCAGATAGGGTTTATACCACTGATAGCATATTTTCGCATTTTTCAATAGACTGATAGAGGTTTGCCAGGTAATAAATTCCTTACCAGAGGAGTTAATTTATCTGGCTATGTGTGCCTCAGATAGCCGACTATTCTGTGGTATAAATTATGTTTGTGACAAGTTTTGACGTCAAATCTTGACGTTATGTCATTACTTTTTTTAAATTTCATTAAGGCTCCATACAATTGGCCAGAAACTGGCTAAATACACTAATTGTGCGGAGCCATAATAAAACAAAAATAAATAATTTAAAAAATCATGCTTGGCCGAATTAAAAATCAAATTTAAAATCTCCTTAAGTCAAAATTTCAAATGGGTATAAATCGTCGCTCTCGCTCTAACATCTATAGCACTGCGTAAGATTATCTCTTTCCCACACTATTGGCGTAAAGATGTTACATAAAAGGCAGTTATCTAATTGGCTGATAAAAGCACATTGAAAAATCGAAAGTTTTATATGGGTGTTTACATGGGCAGATAAATATATCGCATTGGTAACTATCTGGCCGCTATTCTGAGAATTGAAAAATCGGCCCATGAGGAGTAAATTTTTAAAAATATTATGTAGGAATACCAGCAAGTTGCTATGTATGTTTTTGTACTACGGCTGTTACCTGATACATTAAAAGGTTGAGTCACACACTTTTTATTGGTGTCCAACTTTACTGAACTTATACTTTACATCATCATCATCATCATCAGCCTACACTAGTCCACTGCTGGACACGATCCTCGGCTACTCTCATCCAGATCTTGCCAGCCACCTTGCGAACATCATCGCTCCACCTAGTCTGAGGGCGTCCTACGCTACGAACTCAAGAACTACTCAAGAACTCGTTTACCCCAGCGATTGTCGGTTCTACGGTTAATGTGGCCAGCCTATTGCCACTTCAGCTTACTAATTCGATGGGCTATGTCGGTGACTTTGGTTCTCTGTCGGATCACCTTGTTTCGGATCCGATCCCTTAGATAAACTCTAAGCATAGCCTTTTCCATAGCACGCTGAGCGACTTTAAATTTGTGGACGTTTCGGCTCCGTATGTCACTACAGGTAGGACGCACTGATTGAAGACTTTCGTCTTGAGACGTCAACGCTGTTTGTAGTTTCCACGGCAGTAAATCGATTTTCCAGATTTGACTGGAAAGTTTCAGATCCCACTATGGTTTGGAGCAGGGTAGGTTAGGAGCCTAGACTTCACCAAACGGACGCGTTCAAGCTTGAAATTGATATTCAGAGAGCCTCGGACAAGTCGGTGATCGCTACCGGTATATACATAGTGGGATCCAAATATATATATTATATTGTATAATATATATAATATATTATATATATTTATTTATATATTATATATATATATATATTATATTTATAATATATTATATAAAATATATTGGATCAAGAGGACAATTATAAATCAAATCAAATGGATGAAAGGTCACATATATGTACACGGTTTTTCTTAGTTTAAGAGTTAGTGTACAAGATATCTGTAAATGATTTTGGTTAATAAACAATTTATTTATTTATTATATTTATGTTTTTTGTTTTTGATATTTTTTATAATTTTCAGCTGTATTGGCATAATGTATTTTTCCGACAATTAACTCAAACTCAAAGCACTTTTTTAGAGCACTTTTTTAGGTTTCCGTAGCGGAACCCTTATTGATTCATCATGTCTGTCTGTTTGTCTGTCTACCTGTATTTCTGTATGTCTGTCCGTCCATCTGTCCGTCTGTCCATCCATATGTCACATCTATTTTATTCCGAAACTGTCAAGACTACAGAATTGAAACTTGGTAATTAGACGTATTCTGTGAACCGCTTTCCGCTTTTTATACAAAAATAAAAATAGATAAATAAAAGTATAAAGGGGCCACCCATACATGGAACTGAAACAAAAAAAAATCCTCAAACCTATACATGTGGGGTGGGGTGGGTGTCTTTGGATAAGTCTTTAAAAATGACATTGAGGTTTCTAAATCTGCTCCTTTACACCCTTTTAGGCTTTTGTGTGACAACTATCTCGCCTGGTGATAAGCGATGATTTGTTCGAATATGCTGAACACGCTACGCTTAGAATACTCTGACTCTCAAGGGCTGTGTGATGCCGGCAGCGTCAATATGTGTTTATAAGTATTATTACAAAATATATAATGGTGATTTATTATATTGTATTGTATTTATACAGTTTCGAGTCGACCGTATCGGAAATAGAGTTTATGGACAACGGCGGCACCGAAGAAAATTCCGGCGACTGCGGGTCAATATTAAAGGCAATGCAAATGTCTCAAAAACAACTGGATAGGTTGGAAGGAATCGTGCAAAGTTTAACACCCAATCTAAGAGAGACCATAGAACTAAAATTCTACAAGCTGCTTGAGAAAGTAGAGCATGTCATAGAAAGTAAATTCGAGGCATTGGATAAAAAAATAGACACCAAGTTTCACGAGACCAAAACTTATATTGATTCTAAGTTCACTGTAACAGATGTCAAGATATCTGAGTATACCTCACACGTTGACAGTAAGCTAAAGGGTTTGAAATCTACACTAACACTCGCACTGAACGCGAGCGACACTTTCAATAATAACAACACGTGTTGCAAACTATGCTTAGAAACCGCCGCATTTGTAAAAAACACAACAGCGGATATAAAGGATATAAATATTAGAGCTCTCAACATTACAGTTACATTACAAGAAATGAATGAAGCAATTCATAATCTCACTGACTTTTTTGTACCGAGTATTATCGAAAATATTCCTAAGCAAAATGATACCACAGAATCGACGGAGCCAGCTCATAATGTCTCGGACATCATTACTACTACGGAAGTCAATAAACCAGGTAAATTTTACATTTATGTTTTAGTATTTGCACGCCTTGTAATATAATAATACCTTGTATCCCTGTGCAAACTTTTAGCCAATTTGATGGAGCCATTTAGCCGTAAAGAGATAACAAACAAACAATTAATATACAAACTGACTTCTGCATCTTTATTATTGGCGCAATGATGTGTGTCCGTTCAGACACTTGTCAAAAGACAACAAAGGTGTAATCTTATCAGATCTATCTATTTATCTATCTAATACCTTTAAACTAGCAATTATTTTATATATGTCTGTATATATAATCTCAATCTCGGAAGCTTAGTATTCAGGGGAGTTCGGGGTTGTTACATCGATCTAGTTAGATTTTATTTTTAGAAAATGTTTTATCCGTGTTTTTAAACAATAAAAAACTCCTACAATATCATTAGAACACGAATGTAAATTTCGCCACCATCTACAAAATAGCCAGTAAAGCTCGCACATCCACGTACTAAACGATTATTACAACTCGATTTGTTGATGTTTCACCGGTGTGAATATAATATATTACAACTATAAATAGTGTAAATCGTATTGAAACTGAATAACATTGTAGTTACTCGTACATCAATAATAAAATGGCCAAGTGCAAGTCGGACTCGCACTCGTAGGGTTCCGTAACACAGTAAAGTATTCTATAACTATGATTTTTCGCAACTAAAATATTAACTTCATAGTTGTTTGTATGAAAAACAAAGTTATCTTTGCGGTCGCTATATCTCAAAAACTGCTGACTGTATCTCGTTCAAACCAATCAAATGATTGACTTTGAGAAAAAATGATTTTAGAAACCTCAATGTCATTTTTAACCGACTTCAAAAAAAGGAGGAGGTTTCTCAATTCGACCGTATATTTTATTTTTTTTATTTTTTTATGTTTGTTCGCGGATAACTTCGTCGTTTATGAACCGATTTCGATTATTCTTTTTTTGTTCGAAAGGAGATATCCCAAGTGTGGTACCATGGTAATTTTATCGAGGTATGATAAGTATCTCCAGAGATATTGAGATAAACATCTCAAAATTGGTACTGAAAATGAATAGCGCGGCATTGAAGTTGGTTGTTTTTTAGTTTTTAAACGATATTATTAAAGACCTATCTATAGACACCCCACACGTATAGGTTTTAAGAATTTTTTTGTTTCAGTTCCATGTATGGGATGCCCCCTTAAACTTTTATATTTTTTATTTTTGTATGAAAATCGGAAAGCGGTTTACAGGATACATCTACCTACCAAATTTCAATTCTGTAGTCCTAACAGGTTGGGAATAAAATGGCTGTGACATACGGACGGACAGACAGACAGACATGACGAATCTATAAGGGTTCCGTTTTTTGCCATTCGGCTACGGAACCTTAAAAAGCAAAATTATTTTGAAAAACCCACGACGGTTAAAAAGTCATTGAAAAAGGATAAAGTAATTTAAAAACCCCTAACCTAAAAAACATTACGTAACCCGTGATAATAAACGTAAAATGATATAATAAGTAGAGTTCATCTCTCACGGAGTCTGTCATATATATTTCATTATTAAAACTACCGTGAGTATGTTCCATAATTTATAATAAATTTTTACGGCTTAACTCACGTAATCTCAGTCGAAAAGGCCTCCGACCGGTTTCAGGACGAATCGCGTCCCTTTCGTCGGAGCCGCGCGCACTCCTTGAGAAAGGGACGCGATTCGTCCTGAAACCGGTCGGAGGCCTTTTCGACTGAGATTACGTGAGTTAAGCCGTAAAAATTTATTATAAATTTTGTCATATATATGTTAATAATAGAGTATCAGTTTTCATTCAACCATTTCCCCTACGTACCTACCTAATTGGTTATCGATTATTGTAGACGTGGTAATAACATTTTCAAGTACCTATAAACTTAATAAAAACCTAAGAATATCCGTCGGGGGCTGCCATTAATTGAACTGGTTTTGCAGTTGTATAGTAACGTGAACAATTAGAGATTTATTCGCCCTATACCTAGTTTATTATCATGAAACTAAGTAAAAAATAGAAACATGCACCTGACCTGTCTAAGATGGACAAGTTTTCACTTCTGCCGGCACTCCCGGAGTGCAACCCGTTGTTTTTTCATAACTAGTAGTGCCCCGCGGCTTCGCCCGCGTAAACACTTCTTTCATTTACTTAAGTTTTTTCTTTCGTAAAAACCATTCTATCATTTTAAAACATCAATTAAGAATTAGCCAAATAGGTTCGCTCGTTTTCAAGTTATCTTAGCAATATATATTATCTTAGACTAAAGAAAATAAGGATTCATTTTTATAAAACCTGTAAAATCATATTAATTTTCAGACTTTGTTACCCCATTTTGAAAAATCTTGCAACACGTATTAACTTAAATATTTACATAAGTACTTATGTAAAGTTTCGAATAAAACAGAATCAAACAAATAACACATATCTTCATTCTCGGTACAAACTTTGACCCCCGTTCCATCTTCTTGAGGGTGAATTTTGGATAAATACATTCTTAGCAAATACCTACGTCATAATAACTATCTGGATGCTACATTTCAGCGCAATCCGAAACTGACTGTAGTCCAAGATTGCGTTTAATAAAATCATCGTAAATAAAAACAAGTATCATCATAAAGTTTTAAAGGTCCCTACTGTAGGGGCATGGTCTACCGTAACATCTATCTAAGAACATATAACAATGAAACTCGAACCCATCGACGCGACGCCAATATACATAATCAATCTAATACACATAATCGCCACGCTGGGCAGGCGGGTTGGCAATCGCAGGACGTACTCGTAGTTTCACGCTGCGGTGACGCTATTCACTGCTTGTAGTATTTAGCTACGCCATAATTTTATATGGTTATACCGCCATTTGTCGGTCGCCGGAGCCTCCTTTGTTAGTCAGCAGGACCACGGGCAGGTGAGGTTGGCTGGGAGCACTGAGGTGTTATTTGTGCTCCCTTACATCCCTTCATCATATGTAGTAGCTAATCTAATACTATAAGAATCTTTGTCCTGACATACTGACTGACTGACTGACTGACAGACAACGCACAGCCTAAACCGCTGGTCGTAGAGACTTGAAATTTAATGGGTATATGTGTCCTAGTACAAAAAGGTGTACTAAGAAAGGATTTTCTAAAATTCACCCCTTTAGGGGATAAAATAGGGGTTCAAAGTTTGTATGGAGAAACAAGATTAGATGGTATTTTCTATTCGAAACTTCACACAAATGCTTCAATAAAAAAATAAGTAAATACGTGTTTCAGGCTTTTTTGAAATCTCACCCCTAAGAGGGAGAAATGGGGTACCGAAGTCTGAAAATAAATATTGTTTCGGATTGCGCTGAAATTTGGCATGCAGATAGTTATTATGACATTAGTTCCCTCTGAGAAATGATTTTATAAAATTCACCCCTTAAGGGGATGAAATGGGGGTTCAATGTTTGTATGGAGAAACAAGATTAGATAGTTTTTTTCTATTCAAAACTTCATACAAGTGCTTTTAAAAATAAATAAGTGAATACGTGTTTCAGACTTTATCGAAATGCCACCCCTTAAAGGGTGAAGTGGGGTAACACAGTCTGAAATCAATATTTAAAAGAACTTAACACAACACAAGGCACTTAATTAACGTCTATAATTAAGAAATATAGCCAGTTACATTTGACAGTACACGCTGGTCATTTACCTGATGGTAAATTTTAAACTTTCGCGATTTACACACATAATTATATTGTAATACGGGACTTATCGCGCTAAAAACATAATTTTATTTACCTCGACGTTTCGATCAAGTTGCATTGACCGTGGTCACGAGAAGACAGTACGAGTACGTCGAGGTAAATAAAATTATGTTTTTAGCGCGATAAGTCCCGTATTACAATATAATTACATTTACCTGATGGTAAGCGAAATGTCTGCTTGTAGCAATTAAAATAAATACACTATTTATGTACTGTGTTACAGCTTCCAGCAAGTGTTACCTCAGTCAGCAAGAGCAGTGCTGTACTGCAGCCGCTTCAGGTCGCCTCAGTTATGTACAGTACATAGACATGTCCTCCAGGGGGCGCCACACAGAGTTGACCATGACCAGGGCCGGCCTGCAGGAGTACACCATGTACTTCGCCTTGATAGGAGACTGGATGCAGCTCTTACTGTCACCGACGTCGAGTTATGTTGATTACATGTATACAATCGGTATGTACAATTAAAATATCTATTATAATATTATTATTATTATTATATAATATCTATTTTAAATATATATCTATATTTAAAATTGAAATATCTATCTATATATATATATAAAATAAAGTCGTGTTAGTTACTTCACTTATAACTCAAGAACGGCTGGACAATTTTTTATGATTTTTTGTTTTTGGAATTGTATTCGCCGGGAATAGGATGATAAGTATTTAAAACAATGAAAAGTGTCATCTAAAAGGTAACTTGACATTCATTGTCTGTTATGTGGTATGAAGTTCGCCGGGCCAGCTAGTTCATTATAATTTGTGATCGTAAAAAACGGAAAAACCGACTTCACATGCCGTGACAGTGAAAATATTCACTAGCCATAATGATGTCATCAAGATATGCAAATTTGTTGATACTGTTTATCTCCATGTCTCCGGTGATAATTTTCATAGCAAGATAAAATTTCAATGGGATCATAAAAAAAAAAGATGGATTGCGAACCTCCTCCTTTTTGTGAAGTCGGTTAAAAATAGAAACACGCTGATATTCAGATATACTTGAACAAAGCACAGCTACCGCGGTCGGACTATCATCACCAGAGCTTGACCTATAGTCCGTCCGCGGTAGCTGTGCCTGAGGAGCAACGGTATGTGTCGGAAAAGAGCGAGCACGACTACATGGTAGAGAAAGATAGCATTCTGCTCTATGCGCTCCGTCTCATCGCGTATGTTCCGCACCGTAGACAGAGAAAAGAATAGACCGCGGGTAGCTCCGTCTCTTTCCCACATGAAATAGGATATACTATGGAGTTATTCCATGTAACAGAAAAGGACAAAGCTATAATATTTCCCTCTCTCAGTGCGTGCCAGTGTTTACAGGGTCAGTAACGTAGTTAGCCGTTCTGAGCTAAACGAACTTTGACCTTTATTTCTATCTCATGTGGCCGCGCTACCAAAATCTCTATAGTTTTATCCCTCTACGTGCCGCACGGACTGTACTACCCGTAGAGGAACAATTAAATATGGGAAATTAGCGTTTGCGAATGAAATAGCTAGAGATATAACCCAACTAAAATGATGAACACATGATACATAGGCCAGCTATGAGATAAAATGAACAACGTAATTTGGACAGGTCATACATGACAGCCAATGGGCGCCACCAGATCGGGGCCCAGTGCTGGCACCAAACAATAAAATCGCATATGCAGGAGAAGGATAAAAAATTGTGGTCCGTCTTGCTTTCTCTTACTACTGATTGTATAGTTTTATCCTTCTCACGTAATTATTATTATTTTAAGGACTGGTCTATTTTAATATACTCTGTCTAGGGTACTACCACAGTTTTACAATCATACAATACAGTTAGGAAACAAATGTACTTGCGCAGAGCAACGGCGGGGTACTCGCGGGGAGGCGGGCGCCGGATCGCGGCCCTCAATCTCTCACATGCCCTGTAATTAAACTGGACACTGCCATTCAAGCTGAAAAACTTCCTATTTCACGGCCAAAATAATTGGCAAAGTGGTGTACTAGTAAAAGTCATGCCACTACAATGACTTGGATCGCACCCGTATCCGAAGATACCTAGAGTACCTAGACAATAAGGACATACGAGTATGTAATCCTTGGGTGGTGGTTAAGAGTGACCACTAGTGGTAGGCCTTTGCGTGACATGCACCCCCAAAATTAATGATATTTTGTTCAGGAGTAGTATATACGAGTTTACGAGTACATTCGAAATGATCCCATTATATCATGTTGTTGATAGAGATCTGATACGGATCTCCAGAGATATGAAGATAAGCATCTCAAACATGCTGCAAACTGAAAATAACACGCGCGACATGTGAAGATGGAACGATCACTGCGAGATATCTATCAGTTAGCAATTACTCAAAACTGTATCAAAATCAGTCCATCAGTAACGACTTTAAATAAATTAGTATTCGGAAGAAGTTATAGTTGAGTGTAAGTAAATGATACATTTCATATATATTATAAGCTAGAGCTGACTGTTTACTTTAACAGAGTTTATCACCGGTAACGGTGGTCACATCACCGTGTATGAAAAACTGCCGAACGTCGCTGTGCGATGCGTCCATAATTTCGATACACCCAACATCATCTCTAGAGAGAAGTACATCTATCACTACGTGACTATATCCGGCGGTAAGTGATCATTGTTATCATTGTAAAGGACACAGGAGCCAGTGACATTACAGGGCCGGGGTGACGAGCGCACCACACGCACTAAATAAGAACACCTGCCTGCTTCCGTTGAAGAAGCAAATAAACTGGCCAAGTGCAAGTCGGACTGGCACTCGTAGAGTTCCATAACACAGTAGGGTATTTTATAACTAACAAATAACATTGTTTTTCATAATGTTTGTATAAAAAACAAAGTTATATTTGCGGTTTTGAAAATGTGCTATATCTTAAAAACTACTGACTATATCTTGTTCAAACCAATTTTCTTTGAAAATGTTTAAGACGATCTACAGCATATATTTTCGGCACATCGAGCGGTTGTTACCTACATTCGAAGTTAAGGTGTAAGACAGTGCTTCCGATATTGCAAAGAGTTCCACTGACATACTGTTACAATCAGACATTATTTTATAGGATTCATTCATATTGCGAGCGGGGTCGTGAAATGCTGCGCCAGCGCCGTCACTGGTTTGCGATCCATCGGTATATAAATTATGCGAGTGATTATAGGTGGAATTTAGCATAAATAACGTGTTTTGTTTAATAATAGCAACATCGCATTGTTTTTTTGGCTGTTGATAAGAATGTATTTGTGTGTGAATATAATTAGTGTTAATGTTTGACATCCAAGTATCAAGTGAAAATATATATAAGTAAGGGATTTCCAGAATTAGTTCTTTCTAATTTTATTTCCGGTTAACACGTTGAACGCCGACGGAAATTCTGCGATTTTCTGTTTGAGCCATGGGGGGCACCATTTGGGCGACACTAGAATGCTCCTTTCAGGCCATGGGGGACACCATGTGACCGCGATCTAGTTTTGAATTCAAACCCTTCTGCCATGCAAAACTTTTTCAATACAATGGGACCCGCGCGGCGCTGTAGACTAATGTGTCCTGCTTGGTTTTCGACTAAAGGCAAGACATACATTTTTTATGGATTTTGTATGGCAGAACTTTAACTACACATACTCAGTGATTATTAAACCCTTCGTAGGACACTGCATATAAAAATAAAAAAAGGCGTTCATTATTTTTTTTATTAGCCAAATAAGAATGTTTTGTGAAAATGAAATTGACCGACACCGCCAGACCCGCGCGGCCCCCTGTAACGGAAATCTGAATTTCTGCTCGCGGGAGCCATGGGGGACACGGTGTGAGTGACAATTGTTTTAAGGCAGATATAAATAGTAATTAATTATTTTTTCTATTGGAGAATGGGTTTTTAATGCATTTCCTATAAAATGAAGTAAAAATACCGAATATGTTTAATTGATGAAAATCATGTTTTCCGGTTCGGCCCTCAGGCCTAGTGTACTGTCGGCCACATGGTGACCGCCATGGCGTTCAACGTGTTAAATTGATAAAAGTAGAGGTTTTTTGTTTTTCTGCCAACTGCCAGAGTCACATAGTATCGTGAGTTCTTTAAATAGAGATATAGTTATGTTATTCGTAACAGTTTTTGCCTTCAAACTTTATTTAGTGGCTAAGTATCGGCGTCTAAAATATAATGGCTATAAACATAACTCAAATTGCATCACATGAATAGGCGTAGTTCCAATGAAACCACCAACTATACGCATAGAGATATTTTTATTTTATCGAGTTTAGCCCGATGTGTGTTCGCTGCTGCATCATAAATAAAACACCCGACATCCAATCTGCTACTAATCAAAGCTACGTATTGTCTGACGCAGGCAGGTTACAATGACCTACAAATAATAATCCATGTATAATGTGACGCTCTTTAATGTTATTATTATTTCAGACACACTGAAGGTGGGAAAGAGAGGAGAGTCTCCATTTCTGACACACAACAGCACCGAGCTGAGCAGACTCCGGTACTTAACTTTCGCGCGGGGTTTGGACAACGGCGCGGCTCTGTACGACTGTACCGCGGAGTGAGGTAATGTAACACATCGTGTGTACACTTATCCTCTGTTTTATACACCAATTCTATTGCAACTAAAACCTTTTAAACTAATAACTTTCGGTCATATATTGGTGGGTCTCAATATTTTAGCCCCCCATCTGCTCCTGCTGGGAATACGTCGAATTACCAATAACCCCATATAATGTACTAGAAGTGCCCCGCGGCTTCGCCCGCGTTAAAAACTTATTTTATTTACTTAAAACGTTTCTTCTGGAAAAACGATTCTATCATTAAATACATCAAATAAGTATTGGCCAAATCGTTTCACCCGTTATCATGTTATCGCGTGACAAAGGCAATTCGGGATTCATATCCCAAATTTTCAGACTTTATTACCTACCCCATTTCGAAAAATCATACAACACGTACTTTATCACATCTTGTTTCGCCATACAAACTTAAATCCCCGTTCCGTATCCGGGAGGAATTTTTAGAAAATCCTTTCTGTGCCTACGTCATAGTAACTATCTGCATTCTAAGTTTCAGCGCAATCCGAAACAATATTGACTTCACCCTTTTAGGGGTGAAATTTCGAAAGAACCTGAAACACGTATTTACTTACTTACATTCTTGCGTTAAGTTTCGAATATAAAAGACTATCTAATCTTGTTTCTCCATACAAACTCTGAACCCCCATTTCATCCCCTTAAGGGGTGAATTTTGGAAAACCCTTACGTACTAAGACAAATATACCCTCAAAATTTCAAGTCTCTACGACCAGCGGTTTAGGCTGTGCGTTGTCTGTCAGTCAGTCAGTCAGTCAGGCAGTCAGTATGTTAGGACAAAGATTCTTATAGTATTAGATTATATGCATGTATAAAGACGCTCATGAAAGTAAAAGAAGCGAAATAGGTATGTCAGGATCGAAGCATGTAGAAAGAAGTAGTCTCTGCCTACCACAACGGGAACAAGGCGTGATTGTATGTATGTATGTATGTGTGTACAATGACGAGTTTTATTTTTATTTTACAGAAGCAGACTGGTTGCATGGCGGTTTTCAGCAAAATTAATTAATTATTGTATGCATACTATTTTAATTGTAATAACTTTGTTTCTGATAATATAATATCGTAAATAACCGTATTTCCTTTATTTACAAGAATGTGCAAAATGTTTCAATTATAAAATATATATATTATAAACTGTTCAATAGTAAATTATGTTGTAAGGGATTAGGGATTAGATTAGATTAGATCAAATCTCAACCTGGCCCTAGAAGGCCGCTGCCCGGCCAGGAAGAAAATCTAAGTTTACCCAACGGTGCCAAGGAGGATTTTACCCTCTCGCCTAGTGAGTAGCAACATGTTTAAATCCACAAGCACATTTTATGCTCGCTCAAGCATGAGCCAACACCGGCAGTGTATAGTATATATATCGGGGATATCAACATAAATATTATGCCTGGGAGTAATGACCCTTTCAGTGATGATTATCTAAATATGGCCGCATCTCACGGTCTCCTACCGGCACATTTGCTACAAACACGGGGAAATAGCTGTCTCGATCACCATTTACTGAAATCTTCCAGCTCTCGAGCAGTTTCTCTTGTCCTCGATTCGTTTATTACAGATCATGCTCCTATCATTCTTTACCTGGAATATACTGGGATAAAGACTGAAAAAAGAGCCAAAAACGAGTCTTTAGTATGCCAAATATAGTCAAATTACTGGCACAATATGATTTTACTTCTTTTTATACATATTTTGATCCTAATGAAGCAGCTGATCACCTTATCTCTATCATAACTACAATAATCAATGAAAATTCTAAGATTCACGTTGTTTCCAGAAAAAATACAATTATTAACCCATGGATAACAGTTGGCATTTTGAGATGTATTAAACACCGTGATAGATTGCACAAACAAGTTGGAAAAAACCCTAATAACCTTGTATTAAGAATTATTTATAATAGATACCGTAATTACTGTACGAAACAACTACGTAAACAAAAGAAGGAGTATGAGCGACAACAATTTGCTAAGTACAAACATGATCCTAAAAAACCTGGGATACAATAAAAAAAGTCGCTAATATAAAAAGTAATTCCTCAACAGCTGATGATCTTTTGAAAATAGCTGATGACCCCGAAGTATCAGTAAATACCATTAACACATTCTTTATCAATATCGGAAGGGACTTAGCTAGTAAAATACACACTGACCCTCAATTATATTTAACCTCAGGTGTATATAGATAGTTCTTTAAGAGGGTCTTGTCTCCTTTTTTAAAGAACATAACGACCACACTCTTGCTCCACACCTTTGGAGTTCTCCCCGAAAAGAGAACGGAATTAAATATACGCTGCAGCTGTACAAGCGTTGGAGTTCTACCAGCTTTTAAGAGCTCCGTTGTAATTCCATCCTCTCCGGGGGCTTTTCCATTTTTAAGCTGTTTGAGAGCCATCACAATTTCGACCACGCTGACTTCTGGCAGATCCTTGGTATAATGGCGGGTAAGAGTGGCTCTAGGATCCTCGAACTGGGGTTGGGGACGGGACGCTTGCGAGGTATATAGTTGGCCGTAGAAGTCTTGAACCTCCCGAAGAATCTCCGGCTTAGAAGTGACGACACTCCCGTTAGATGTGGTCAACTTCGTCAGATGACTTCGGCCCAGCTGTTGAACAAAAATTTTTGTCCCCCGGTTTCGCTCGATCGCTTTTTTGATAGAGCGTGTGTTGGCGCTCCAGGGGTCACGTCTTACCATCTTAGAGATTTTTTTGTTCAAAGCCCGTTGGTCTGACGAAGTGACTGCGGGGTTTTCTCGTCGCCGCTGCATTAGCTGCAGAGATTCCTCTGAAAGCTTAGACTTCTTACCGGCACCTTGCATCTTGCAAAATTTCGTCCCCTCCTCCCTGAGGATTCCCGCCACTTGGTCGAGATCCTGGTCCACGTCAACGTCAATTGTGGTTTCCAAGGCAGCAAATCGGTTCTCCAGTTTTAACTGGAACGTTTCGGAACCAACCACGGATTGGAGCATATTAGGCCGGAGCGTAGATTTCATTAAGCGGACTCGTTCAAGCTTGCAGTCGATATCTAGAGTGCCTCGGACCAGTCGGTGATCACTTCCGGTGTTGAACCTAGCGATCACTGAGACATCTCTAAACAACTTACAAGGGTTTTTTAGAGTTCCGTAGCCGAATGGCAAAAATCGGAATTCTTGTGTCCGCATGTCTTTGGGACTACACAGTTGAAACTTGGTAGATAGATATTTACTGAAAATCGTTTTTCCATTTTTACCTAAAATAAAATAATAAAAGATTAAGGAAAAAAATCAGCTCAGTTCCATAAATGGGGAGCCCCCATTTGTGGAACTGAGCTGATTTATTCTGTTTGACAAAAGGTAGTAAGACCCGTGGCTTAATTCAATGCTATGAGGCAGAAACAGTGCCAGTGCTGGTCGACTGTGGTATTTCTCGTTAAGCGTTAAAAAGGTTAAGCGCTCCAGGTCTTTGTGTGTTCTTATAATAGTCGCTGGTTTCCCTTATTATTGTCGCACGAATATTTTGCTGATCCAGCAGAAGTGGTAGCGTAGAGCTTTAGCCCGAAATCTGGCATCACGAAATAACTGCCTATTTGCTTTCGAGAGATGTTCATTGATGTATATTTTCCTAGGTGGACCCAGAAAAACGAAATCTGCGGATGTCATTACTAAGTGCCTTCTTAATTTTGCTGCTTTAATAAATTCATTCCGTTCAGATTTTCTTGTGAGCCTGACAATAATCGGATGCAAGTAGTTTGAGTCCTTGGTGCTGCTTTTTTAGGGTTCCGTAGCCGAATGGCAAAAAACAGAACCCTTATAGATTCCTCATGTCTGTCTGTCTGTCTGTCTGTCCGTCCGTATGTCACAGCCATTTGATTCCGAAACTGTTTGGACTATAGAATTAAAACTTGGTAGATACATGTATTCTGTAAACCGC
The DNA here is from genome assembly GCA_954871355.1 of Cabera pusaria. Classification (NCBI taxonomy): domain Eukaryota; kingdom Metazoa; phylum Arthropoda; class Insecta; order Lepidoptera; family Geometridae; genus Cabera; species Cabera pusaria. Next base: position 17,547,450 of record OX940912.1, read on the forward strand.
TTTCCATTTTTATATAAAAATAAAAAATATAAAAGTTTAAGGGGGGCATCCCATACATGGAATTGACACAAATAAAAAAAAAATCTTCTAACCTATACGTATGGGGGGTATCTATGGATAGGTCTTAAAAATGACATTGAGGTTCTTAAAGTCATTTTTTCTCAATGTTGATCATTTGAAAGATAGGGCTCGTCTAAAGTGGTAAAATGTGTGTCCCCCCCCCCCCCCCCCCTCTAACTTTTAAAGTATGGGAGTGAAAAATCTAAAAAAAATATATGCTGTTGATCTCAATAAAAACTAACCACGAAACTTGGTTTGAATGAGATACAGTCAGCAGTTTTTGAGATATAGCGACCGCAAAGATAACTTTGTTTTTCATAAAAACACTATGAAAAACAAAGTAAATTTTTTTGTTGCGAACAATCATAGTTAAAGGCTACTTTACTGTGTTACGGAACCCTACGAGTGCGAGTCCGACTTGCACTTGGCCAGTTTATCTATTTCTTGGGTCCAGCGTGGTTCACCCAGTTGTTGCGATAGTTTCGACAGTTCGGACGATCTTAGGTTCACTCATATCGGGTGGAAGGCGCAATTACACCATGCATAAAGGATTTTAGAGAAGTTAATAGCCTGGTTGCAAGCTACACAAGTCGAGTGCATGTTTAGAAATTAAGTTACTTGCCGAACCCAACAATTATTTCCCGACCGTATGTGCAGAGTTTGCGATTATGGCAACACTGTATTGTCACTCGACGAGTCAAATGCGAATTTGATTATGTCAATTGAACACGACACTCTATTAGTGACACAAATGGAGGTATTAGTCCAAAAAGTTTGATAGATTAATGATGGGGTTAAAATATATGATTGTTATTTCGTATATTATTTGGTTTAACTGGATTAATTCTTCAAGATATCACTAGATATTACAATCACATTATTACATTAAAAGATCATCACTCACATTTGTTTCTGAAATTCGTCTTTTACTCAAATACAAAACAAAACATACAGACGAATTGAGAACCTCCTTCTTTTTGGAAGTCGGTTGATTAAACTTTCGAAGGTGTACTTCACCGTCGGCTGAGTTGCCAGGTATATGTTTCTCAAAATTGTAATAACGAGATACGGCAATAGCTATCACCAGTGGAGTTGTATCGCTTGTCAAGCTTTGATTGTACTTTGTAGTAAGTAGCAGTGGTTCCTGGTTTGGTAATAATACCTGACGAAATGATATTCATTAGTTTTATCGGACCCGGTAGCTTTGTGTTGTAGGCATTCATTATAATTATTATGTGTTGTAACCCATTGGAATAATAAGCGATAAGGATACATATAATGAGGTAGATATTTCAGTATCTACTCAAAATTATGGAACTATTGTTTTTGTTAAATTGAAAATATATATTTGTGTTCTGTTGAATTAATTAATATACTTATTTCTTAATAACGATGGAAAATAATTACTTTTTTCTATTTCATATAGGCTAGCGTTTGACCACTATCTTATCTGTTGGTAAGTGATGATGCGGTCGAAGATGGTAACCACGCTAGGCCTAGAATGGGAACTGGCTCGCAAGGATAGCTGCCGGAACACATTAGATGTTTGGCGACTGATTTTCTAACTTGAGGGTGGTAGCTGGCCAGGCGGACACTAGATAGTGTCCTACCACCATGCGGGGGTTGTTGGTTTCTTAACGATGTTTTTCCTTCACCGGAGGGCCACTGTGAGAAGCGCAAATACATTTTTCGATAGAAATATCCATTGGTGCTCGGCGGGTTTTGAACTCTGTACCTCTGGCATCAAAGCCGACCGTTCTCTAGATTACGCCACCGGGCCCTCAAAAACAATTTGGAATGAACAAAATAAATCGAATTAGTGTTTACTCGGGAAATGATTTTATATGGCTGCATCGCACACATTGTGCTCACTACCTTTAAAGTGAATCCTAGGTTTATAAGCTGAATAAAATCATCATCGGATCGGTTCACAATTGGCGAAAATATCGATGAACATACATAAAAAAAAACAACAGGCTGCACTCCGAGAGTGCCGGCAGAAGTGAAAACTAGAACATTAACGTTGTGCCTTTGGTCTACTCTCCCTTCGTCTTACGAATTTTTGATCAGGTCACGTGCCGGTCGTGTATGGAATACTGTTCTCACCTTTGGGATGGTTCTGCCAAATACCAGCTGGAGACACTGGAAGCCATTGAGAGGAGAGCCAAGAAGCTCATTGGTGATGATCTACTTGTAAGCAAGAGACTTCAGAGTCTCGCGCATCGCCGCAAAGTCGCTTTTTTATCGGTTTTCTATCGGATACATTTCGGAGAGTGTGCTATGGAACTTCATACTTTGATTCCACCTTCCCCATTTTATAATTGGACATCCAGAGACACTAAAAGGCGCCACCGATTTATGGTGGATATACCATCTACCCGAACGAAGCGATTTGCTTCTTCGTTCATCATGCGAACCGCCAAGGAATGGAATGCTCTGCCTGAGTCTGTGTTTCGTCTGTGCCTATGTCCAGCAGTGGACGAATACTGGCTATTAATGATGATGACGTGTCCTGACGTGAGGTCCTGACGCGAGTTTAACATTTTTTACCCATGCCAAAAAGTTCACAGCGCTGCTAAAGAAGTTTTCACATAAAAAACAATACATACATACAAAAATAGAACCTCCTCCATTTCGGAAGTCGGTTATAAATGGGTAGCGCTTAACCACTATCTCACCTGATGTTAAGTGATGATGCGGTCGATTATGTAGCGCGCTTACCCAAAATATACCTTATCACTCTCGACCTTGAAGACCCATATGTTGTATCTAATCGGAAACACAGACTCGGGCAAGAAATTCCAGTACTTGGCAGTGCGTATGATGAAAGAGGAGACAAATCTCTTTGTACAGGTATTTACCCGTACAAAGCGATTTATACCATTTGGTATATCTACCATAATGCACCTCCAAACATGCACCATTTCAATATTTAATTTTATTTTGTTTTCAGTATTTGTTGTTGTGGCGCCTATAGTACATACGTACATACGTACGAAGTACATACTTCGTAAAAAAATCAAGTATCTCTCTACCTATAACGGAGATTAAGGAGATACAGCCCTGTGACCGGCGGACAGACGGACGGATGGATGAACGGACAGTGATGTCTTATTAATAATACTTAGTACCTTTGTTTAAAAACTAAAAGAACCGAATTTAAACGTCGCGCTAGTCAAAGTCACTCAAAGTAGCCAGTAGACGAAGTGACTAATATATAATCTGTGCCAGTAGTTAGTATCATGTCGTCAAGATATATAAATACATCGTAATACAAATGTTGATATATATTAAAAACGGCTCGGCCGATTTCGTTAAAATTAAATCGGATCACCTGGGAAGGGTACCCTTTGAAACAAAAAAAGAATTTTCCAAATCGGTTCAGGCATCTTCGAGTAATCGGTGAACATACATAAAAATAAAAAGACCGACAAATTGACAACTTTTTGGTGAAGTCGGTTAAAAATGTATTTATTTGTATGTTATATATTAGAAACTAAGTACCTAGTGTAATAATTATGAAGATTTATATGTTCTATTCATTATGGAATAATCGCCTCTCTTTGTTCTTCTTTCACTGCACCGCTACCATTTTGTCTGCACCTCCAGGATGACTGGTAGAATATGCTATTCTAGCATTAAGTCCTCCGTGTACAAGTTTTGTGTGCTAAAGTATAAAATAAATAAATATCTAAGGGTCAGCTCAGACCGCGACGCGACGCGGCGCGCATTTATTAAGAGAGTGATACAAAAAGAACTTTATTTACTACGCAAAAAGACACATTTCATTGAGTTAGTTAGGGCCTTCAGACTGCGCCGCGGTGCGTAAGGCTGCACCGCGCGGAGCAGCGGGAAGTCGCGTGATAATTAATTGAACTTTATTAACCACACAATAAGATACACATTGCATTGAGATAATATGGTGGCGTCGCGCGTTTTGCTGCACCGCGCGGCGTCGGGCTGTGCCGCGTTGCTCCGAGCTGCGCCGCGCGAAACCAAAAGCCTCGACACATCGCGTCGCGTTGCGTTGCGGTGTGAACTGACCCTTAACGATTGTTTGTTTACAATTAATATTAAAAATATTATCTAAGAATAAAATTAAAATTATTCATTTAAAGTTAAAATAAATAATATCAGTAACTATAATAATTGAGCTGTATGTTAGATAACAACACGCGCGCAGTCAACCAACGTTAGTGACAGATTAGTACGGCGTCAGTGAGCACTTCCTTATTTGTCTTGTCTTAGTCCTGTGGGACAGTCACTGGAACTGATCCTGGTCTCTGACAATAGAAACCACCGTTAGTGTCTATCCTGTGAGATGCCCTTCTAGCCCGCCTGCAGCGTGGACAGTGGACACTCAGATAACTCTCATATAATCGTAATATTATCCTATTTCTATACTGTGTGAATGTCAAGGTCAAGATGAACTCAAGGTGGACAGTGATACTGTTAGCTGTGCTGGTGTTGTTCAACCGGTAAGTTTGTTTTATCGATGTTTGAGCAATGAACGGTGTATATTATCAAACCAACTTCCAAAAAGGAGGAGGTTCTCAATTAGTCTGTATGTTCTTGTATGTATCATCATAATCAGTCAGTGTCAGTCCACTGTTGGACGTAGGCCTCTCCCGAGATACGGCACTGAGCCCGATCTTCGGCTCATTGGGAAGGATATGCCCTAATCGCCACGCTGGGCAGGCGGGTTGGCGATCGCAGGACGTAGCTCCTCGCACCGGTGATTCTGTTGCCCGTCACCAGCCTGTAGTATTTTGCTACGCCATAGTTTTGAACACGATCACTCCGTCAATTGTCTACCGATTCGTATGATTCTTTTTTAATCGGTAGGGTAAATTTCCGAGGTGGTCCTATTGTAATTTCATCGAGATCTGATAAGTATCTCCATAGAATATATCCACATACTTCTTAAGTACCTCGAGGACCACCAGCTGATGAGTGACCGTCAGTACGGATTTCGTCATGGAAGATCAGCTGGTGACCTACTAGCTTACTTGACTCATCGCTGGGGAGAGACTGTTAAGAGTCGAGGAGAGGTTCTCAGTCAGCCTCGACATTGCTAAGGCCTTTTATCGGAGTTGGCATGGGGCCCTTCTCGCGAAGCTGCCGTCGTACGGCCTGCCTGAAAGACTCTGTACCTGGGTTGGTAATTTTTGCATGGTCGCTGTATAAAGGCCGTTGTCGACGGTACCACAAGGGTCTGTGCTATCACCCACACTTTACATCCTGCATATTAGTGATATTCATTTGCTATGCGGATGATAGCACGGGTGATGCTAAATGCTCAGGCCGTATAAATATCCATAAGTCCAGTCAACGCAAATAAAACATATGCTTTCACTGCCTAGGTCAGAAGTGCTCTCTCGACAGAGCATCAAGCTGGAAATCATAAAATCTTGTGAAAGTCAACCCCAAAAAAACGCTAGCTAGCGCATTTTCGTGAAATCGGTTGAAGAATGCGAACTGCTGGCGAGAACAGACAAACATCCGGACAAAAAAGCATTCTTTGGCCAATCTCGTGACTATGACTCTTCGTTCGCTACGCTCGCTCGGTCAATAAAAGCACATACACTTTTTAACGTTCCCGTTTAAACATCCATTATCTTCTTTTCAACCGACTTCCAAAAAGAAGGTTCTCAATTCGTCTGTATGTTTTTTTGTATATTACGGGATTACTCCGTCAATTGTGAACCGATTCAAATGATTATTTGTTTAATCGATAGGGTACCATTGTACAATCGCCTTCACTTGTGCGTATCCACCTTAAGGAATAATTTCCTGTGCACTCTCATTGAATTGGCATCTCGCTTCTGTCTATGTTGACATTGTTGACCAATGACAAGAAGGGACAAAGCCAAAAATTATGTTTTGTTTTTGGTTTTGGCTCTTTTGATTGGTAAGTTTTTATTTTTATTTTGGCTCTTCTGATTGTATAGAAAAATAATCGACACTTGCAACCGAAAATGTTTCGAAACTGGATACGCACTACTGGACGCGATAGTACCTTGTACATACCATCGTGAGGTGGTCCCATTGTAATTTCATCGAAATTTTATATGTATCTCCAGAGATATAACGATAAACTTCTCAAACTTGCGACTGAAATTGACTCGCGGGGCATGGAAGTCGGTTGTTTTCTTATCTTAAGTATATTCAATTCACGTTTAATCATTTTGGTGTTTGTTTTTAGCACCCAGCATTTTCCTCGCTGTAGTGAGGTGAAAAGTTGTGTGTTGCACGCGGCAACAAAGTTTATCTGCGTCTCGTACCTTTGAAACCTTCGCTACGCTCAGGATTCTTTATTTGAACTAGTCACTTCGCTTGTGGTTCAGTCCTAGAATACTTCGCTTCCTCAGGTTTCAATACAAGTACTCGGGCCAAAAACCAACTTTGCTCCCATCGAATTATAACCTATTTGCTCCCTTGCATAACAAATAACTATTTTAAATACCTACTGCCTGAGAATCAAAGAATCTATTTACAATGGTGATAAAATTATATCGTATCATATTATACAGTTTCAGTTGGATTAAAGACATCAACCGGACAGAAAAAAGTGCTGGAGACTGTGAGACTATATTATTGACAGTGCAGACCTCCCAGAGGCAACTTGATAAATTGGACCTCGCCATTAGCAAGATGGCTCTAGAAATGGAGCTTAGACATCACAAGTTACTAGAAAACGTTGAAAACATTATAAGTAACAAAATTAACTTGTTAGACAAACAAATTAAAACAAGTTACTCCAAAATAATTGAAATAGAAAACATAATATCGCATCTTACCTCGCGAATTGACGGTAAGGTCGATGCAATACAATTCGCACTGAATAATGTGAGTGACACTTTGTTTACAAAAAAAACGTGTTGTCAAGTAAACGTAGATACCACCGGATTTGTAAAGAACATAACAACTAGAATATACGATATAATAGAACCTAACCTCCCCGATAAATTACACGAGGTTCATGAAAATGATGTAAATGTCTCAACTACTATCAGAAATACTTCTAACCAAAACGACAATCATTTAGAATCGACGATGGAGCTAACTCATAATGTCTCAGCAGCAATTAATACGACGAAGGAAGTCAATGAATCAGGTAAGATGCACACTTATAGGAATCTATTTAGTTTAGTTGGAGGGGTTTAAAAGAATACTAGTAATGTGCAACCCATATTGTTAGTAAGTTTAAAAAAAATGGTTGTCTGTAAAGTTGGTTTACGAACGATAGTTCGAAACATTGATGTTCATGTTCATATTCATATCTATATTCACATCCATACAACAAAACATTGATGAAATCATGCGCATGCGTACAATGAGTGTAACGACACATTTTTCGTACATGCAGGCTTCGAGACTGCGTTCATCGATTTATAAAAAGTTGTCACGTAAAAGCTCTTAAAAAATAATGGTGACTAGTTCCGCCCCGTGGCCTCCATTTTTGGCCACATCATCGCTTACCACCCGGCGAAATAGCGGTCAAACGCTAACCTATAAGGCGTCCATTACACGATAGGTTTTGCTGTCAGTTAGCTCACAGTCACGGCTGTGGTTGATAAATAACTGATCGTGTAATGGGGTGACTGACGTTGACTGACCGATATTTACATACTTTGATTTGTTGCATGAAAACCATCAGTCAAGACTGATGGTTTTGAATGACGGATTACCTACCGTGTAATGGACACCTATGACATAAAAAGCTGGCCAAGTGTAAGTCGGACTCGCACTATTAGGGTTCCGCAACACAGTAAAATACTTGGTAAAACTATCATTTAACGCCAGCAAAAAATTAACTTTGTGTTTCATAGTGTTTGTATGAAAAACAAATTATATTTGCGGTTGCTATATCTCAATAACTGCTGATCACATCTCGTTCAAACCAATTTTCAATGAATGAGTTTATTGAGATCTACAGAATATAATATTTAGATTTTTCAGTCCCTTACCTTAAAAATTAGAGGGAGGGAGGGGGTAACACATTTTACCACTTCAGAGGTGTCTATTTTCCAAATGATTGACTTTGAAAAAATAATTTTTTTTTGAAACCTCAATGTTAGGCAAGCGTTTGACCTGCGTCTCACCTGATGTTAAGTGACGATGCGGTCGACGATGTAGCACGCTTACCTAGTAGATACCTGTTCACTCGCGATTTGAAGACCCCGGGTTGTAGCTATCGGGAAACAAATACATCAGCAAGGAATTACATTCCTTGGCGGAACGTATGATATAGGACGAAGCAAAACGCTTCGTGCGTGTAGATGGAACGTCCACCATGAAGTGATGGCGCACATCGGTACGTCTGGTTGTCCGATAGAAGAAAGGGGAGGGTGGTACTAACTCGTGCAATTGGGTGGCACTCTCTCCGAAATGTATCCGATAGAAAACCGTTAAACTAGCTACTTTGCTAGGCTCTGGAGCCTTTTCCCTATAAGTTTGTCGACATTTATAAGTCTCTAAGCTCTCCTCTTAATTACTTCCAGCGCTTCCAGCTGATAAAAAGTCAGTAGCTACTTTTATAATCTCTGTGCAGGACTTGCATTTGATAATGCCAGGCTGGAGTGATGGTATCCATGTTTTTGATTTAATTAGTTCTTTATGAGCTTTTCAGCAGATCTTATTTTTTGATGTGTCTTTGTATTTTGTTTGTTCTGTAAATAGTAGGTGTTTTGTAGCTCTTAATAGCCTGTAGTCCGATCCAAAAGAGAATGACGACAGCACTTTATACTTTGAAATTATGTGACTTTTCGTGGTCATAATATAATCTATTTAATGTATTGTGTTTCTGTCTGGAGAGATTTACGTCCATCAATTTTTAAATTTAAGATTGAATATTGTATTTATAACTTTTAGGTTACATTCTTGTGCATATTGAAACAGTCCCGCACCTCGAATAATCCTGATGGCAGAGCCATATTAGCCAGTGACAGAGCGTTCGTTTTTCTTGAGAGTTCCAATTTATGCATTAATTATTAATTCAATTATTATTGACTATGTACTCTTCAGAGTCGTCAGCTTTCGCCAGGTCTTCGTAAAAAATGTCTATATCTACCGGCAGCCTTTAGGGATGAGTTTTCCGTAGGTGCATAAGCCTGGATTATTGCGAAATATAAGTTTTCCAGCCCAATTTCTAGTACACACACTCTTTCAGATATTCCAGTGAATGTTATTATTTTATCTTTGTACTTATTATTAACTAGGAAACCTACTCCATTTAGTCCTTTTGTCTGTCCTAGGTAGTATAAGATGTATGCGTCATCATCGTTTATCTTTTTAATACGCTTTTATTAGCTTCAGACGTATATATGTTTGAATGTTAGTATGTAACGGAATCTTTGAACATGGTTTTAACCCCCTTCAAAACGTCGGATTAACTCGAAATTTGGCAAACTTATTAAGGACCGATGACAATAAATAAATAAAAAAAAAATAAAAAAAAAATTAAAAAATTTTTTTTAAAAAAATCGACTAAAAAATGAAAAATAAATAAAAGTTTAAAAAAATACGCTTTTATAAAATCCAACGAAAAAATAGAAAATAAATTTGAATTAAAAATAGTGTAAGAAAAAATGATTTTATTGTAAAAAAAAAAGCGTGGGGTGCTTTTCAGGATATTATCAAAATAACCCTTCTAGTCATATCTGTTCATAAAATATTTGGAACTATTGATACCATGCACCCCACGCTTTTTTTTTTACAATAAAATCATTTTACTATATTCTATTATTTATATATCGTGGTTAATGTTTTGTAATTCTGCCTTAAGTTCAATAAGTCTTTGTTCTGAAGATAATGATTTCACCTTTGATTGTAAACTCGTATATTATCAAAGGATTTCACGTTGAAGGTGCAAATATTGTAAATACATTTCTACAAAGTAATTTTCCTTGGAGGGTTTTGGTCTAGCTCTCCCGCGGTGACCGGCCGTGCTGGGAGATTAGTGCTGGGTAGAGGGTCCGACTCTGGTTGATATGCTGTGTTGTGATGTAACGTCTTTGTTTGACTTTGAGATGTTTCTTCTTGGGAGAAGATTAGTTTAAGGTATTTGCATTATCTTTGATTATAAGTGTATTATAAAGTTTTTCATGTTTACTTTATAATACAAAACAGTTTGCTAAAGTTCTCGTTAAGGCTGTTGATTATGGTATTTTAATGTCTTCCTTCCTTTCTAACATGTCTTAATTTTGCTGTTTGATGTGTTACTGCATGATCACTCAGGTGGCGCCTTTTAGGTAAAGTTCTATTTTCGAACCTCCGGAGTGTCGAGAATAGAACTTAACCTAAAAGGCGCCACCTGAGTGGTGTAACATATTTTTAATTTCCTGGATACTGTACCTATTTCACAGATTAAGTAGAGATGCTACCTGTATTTTGTTGCATAGACTATTAGAGATTATTCTGTTGTGACCACAGAACACTTATATCTTACGGTTGCGACAGTTGTGATCCTTTTAGTGACCTCTATTAGAAAAGTTGAGCACTATTTGCGTTTCTATTGATCGAACTAACAAAGCGTATATATTATGTAGTGCCGCTAAATGGCAGATCGCGCCTCAACCAAAAGCAAAGTGGCGTAGTTTCGATGAGTCGCAGTAGATGGCACTGTTAGCTATAGTCAACGTTGCATTCAAGAATAGTAAGATGAATACCGATGATTATTACTTTGCACTTTTGGGGTTATGATTTTTATTGTTATTTTAATTTGAGCACTTGTGTAGTTTTGTATGAGCTTGGTTTTATTGTACGCGTACTACACTAGCAATTTTACGTTTATCATGTTTTGATGTTAGTCACTGGTCGTATTTTAATTGTTTTAATATTGATCGGTATTTTCGCAAATTTCACTAAATTTAACAGTTTTCGCTTTGTGTTCTTTATATTGTTCAAAACTGTATATGTTACATACATAGATACACAATTAATATATTTTTGTAAGCTTTACATTATTTTAAAGCACAAAAGTTTATTTAATTACGAGTACGATCTTGACAGTGGCACAGCAGCGCCCTCTTCTCAAGCCTCCCTGAAGCAATACTAATTATAATTTTATCATCACGTCATTTGGTCACGTAGTCATTACCTTTGACCTCCGTGGACCTGCTTCCGGACACGGAGAGAAAATTATAGAAATTTATCTTATACATTATGAGAACAACCTCCATACAATAATGGTATGGAAATGGTTCCTTTAATATTATAGAAACATTGACTAACATAAGTTATTTTTCAAAAAAAATATAACCGACTTCATAACCACAAACAGGCACTCAAAAGCGAAAAATAAATTACTTAATATAATTATTATAAGCGCTACCCACTTATCTATTTGAAGTCGGTGCCAGCCAAGTCTAATAGGTAGTAGATAGATACTACCTACATGTATCTACCTACTTACTACTACTACCTACATGTATCTACCTACTTACTACTACTACCTACATGTATCTACCTACTTACTACTACTACATACATAGTATCTATCTACTATCCAATAGGCTTGGCTGGCACCGACTTCATATAGATAAGTGGGTAGCGCTTATAATAATTATATTAAGTAATTTATTTTTCGCTTTTGAGTGCCTGTTTGTGGTTATGAAGTCGGTTATATTTTTTTTGAAAAATAACTTATTTTGCCCTTTTTAGTGCAAAACAAGTTTTAATTAAATTACATGCATCTATAAAATCGTGTCTGGGCCGTTATACTCTGACGGATTTATACTTTGTGAAAAATTCATGTATGTACCTATTATGGTTAAGGAGATACATATCTGTAAAGTGCGCACATATAGACACACGAACGGACGGACAAACGGACAACAAAGTCTCAGAAAGTGTTCATTTGGGTTCGGAACCCTAAAAAATTGAATTTAAATGCCGCGCTAGTGAAAATATTCACTAGTAATAATGATGTCATCAAGGTATCAAAGGACAATGTCCAAAATGGCCCTGTGCAATTAAAGCATCTGACACACACGATAATTAATAGTCTATTTTATTACAATAATTCCGAATACTTTTGTAACACGGTTAAGTTTTATTCCAAAATGAATATAAAAAAGTATTATATGTGATTATTAACATTAATTGCCGCCATTATGGCCCACAGTTGGCACTTCCCTACATTGTTGATACCCGAATTATGAAAGCACTGTGTACCCAACCTAACAGCGGAAAGTATTATTTACGTAATAACTATTATATAATCTGTGGTATTATGCTTATAAATATTTTTTTTGCAGTGATGCTTGGTACAAAGTACGTTCATAATTCTGAGTTATTTAATTATGTATGCAGTGTCGCGGGACTGATATGGCCGCCATCTTCGCCAAACGTCATGTCATGTCAAAAATATTAGGTATGTTTAAAAAAGTTTGCACCCTAACAAGACTTTGCCCGGTAGAACATTCCTGTAAAGACAAATTATTTATATTTATATATAAAAAATTATTATAATTATTAATATATAACTATTTATTGAGGCCCGGTGGCGTAATAGTGAGAACGGTCGGCTTTGATGCCGTGGTACCGAGTTCAAACCGCCGTGCACCAATGAATTTTTCTATCGAAAAAATATATGTGCGCTTCTCACGGTGGCCCTCCGTTGAAGTAAAACATCGTTAAGAAACCAACAACCCCCGCATGGTGGTAGGACATATCTAGTGTCCGCCTGGCCAGCTACCACCCTCAAGTTAGAAAATTTGTCGCCAAACATCTAATATGTTCCGGCAGCTATCCTTGAGAGCCAGTTCTTATTCTAGGCCTAGCGTGCTTACTTACCATCTTCGACCGCATCATCACTTACCAACAGGTGAGATAGTGGTCAAACGCTAGCCTATAAGATATAATAAAAAAAAAAAAATTAAATTATCCGCACCTTTGTTTCTATCTCGCTTACAGTTAGTTACACTAAGAATATCTGTCAAAAACCAAAATCAACGTGAAGAAAGATGTAAAAACATTATTCAAGGTCATATTTTTTAGTCTTCAAAAGTATATGCAATAGCAACCTCCATTGTGGATAATCTTCTTGGGACTCTTCTACTAAAACCAGGACATTCTCCTATGTTTGAGGTATTTATCTCCATATCTCTGGAGATGCTAATCAGATCTAGATAAAATTAAAATGGGACCACCCCGGAAACGTATCCTACCTATTTTAAAAAGAATATTTTGAATCCGTTCTCAATTGACGGAGAAATCGTGTAACATACACACAAAAAAAAAAAAAAAAAAACATACAGACGAATTGAGAACCTCCTCCTTTTTTGTGAAGTCGGTTAAAAATAGTGACGAAATTTGGTCATGATATGAAAGTTTCAAATGAAGCTTTTTTAGACAGTCAATCTTTTATTGAAAAACGGAAGTCTGAAACCTACTACAAAAGAGGTATAGGTATATATGTATATGTATTAAATATACATACAAATGCTTATTACCAATGTGGGGTTTTAAGGAAAAAACCACATTATAAAACATTTTAATTCATCCAAACTAATATGAAATAGGTATCAGTGCTTATCGTACCTACAAAAGTATGTAAATTAGAATTATCAAGAAACCCCACTGATATTGTAGTTGATGAGGTCAGAAGAGAGACAGTTACACAACCCATATTTAGTCCTAGTTTAGTTCAATTTAAACAGGAAGTTTAATATAAGCCCTTTGTTGCGACAAATTAACTTTTGGGTTTTTCAAGTAGATTTACCAATATACTGTACTGATTAGTTTTAGCTTGCCTACTAGTAATTATTAGGAAACATGAAAATAGTAACAAAACTTAAAGATGTTCTCATAGTAAGACTCGATTCATCAAGCTCATAGCCCATAAATTATAAGCCCCGTAGTTTCTTGGTGTTTCTTAGTATTTCCGAAACACTGGTAGATTTCTTATACATTGAACAGCCATTGAGTTTTCCCCTATTGTCCGCAGATTTTCTAAGCTTACCATTTGTATTAGGGTTCTGTAGTCCTGACAAGGAACCCTTATAGTTTCGTCATGTCCGTCTGTCTGTCTGTCTGTCTGTCTGTCTGTCCGAGGTTTTGCTAAGAGACCGTTAATACTAGAAAGCTGTAATTTTGTAACTTAAGGATATGTATATATATTACGCCCATATTACGCCGAATAAACAACAACAATTTTTGCTGAGGTGGGGCCGTTTGATGACACTTATTCATAGTACTTATATCTATAATTAATTATTAAGCCATAAGTATTTTTCTAATTTTAGTTTTTATAAATATTTTTGTACTACTTTATGCTGTCATCAAGAAACTTTTTCACTTTCACTTTCACTTTCACTTTCAATAAGTGCTGAAATAAAATTTTGAATTCGCCCCTATATGAGAAGTGGGGATGATTTTATTTTTCATCGTCTACCCCATCGTGTAGGGTATCGTTGAATAGGTCTTTCAAAATGACTTAAGGGTTGCTAATACCATTTTTCGATTGAATGCTCCATTTACGAAATATTAAACTTTAAAGTGCAAATTTTTGTTCCAGTAGGGCGTCCCCCCCCCCCTCCCCTCTAAAAGCTAAACTGCTGGCTTGGAAAATCTGGAAAAAATCGTGATAATAGCGGTTGAGATAACTTCATTAGTTTAGCAGTAATAGTCGTTGAACTTGGGTGTTGGATAATTTTGTACTAAATACAAAATCCTTAGAATAAATCCTTTAAAATGACAAAGACGGAGTACCTAGTTCCGAAATTTTATAATTATTTTATATTTTATTTCAGCTTGCTAATCCTTTGAGCTATGTCGATAACTTTGGTTCTCTGACGGATGACCTCATATCGAATTCGATCTTTCAGAGAAACTCCGAGCATAGCCCTCTCCATAGCTCGCTGAGTGACTTTGAATTGGTGAACTAGACGCACCGTCAGTGTCCACGTCTCGACTCCGTAAGTAATAACTGGTAGCACACACTCGTTAAATACTTTCGTCTTTATGCTTTGTGGTATGGGCGATGAAAAGACTCGACTTTCCGAATGCTGCCCATCCCAGCTGTATCCTTCTGCGAGCTTCCTTCTCGAAGTTGTTTCTACCCAATTGAAAGATTTGCCCAAGGTAGACGTATTCGTGAACAATTTCGAGAGTAACTCCGTTTAGGGCAATCGGTTCCGGAATAGCATGTTCGGTAAACATGATCTTGGTGTTATCCCAGTTCATCCGGAGACCGATGCGTGCTGAAGAATCAGCAAGGGTGGTCAGCATGTGTTGCAAGTCCTGCTCGGTTTTAGCCATGATGACAATATCATCTGCAAATCTCAAGTGTGAGAGGTAATTGCCATTAAGATTTATGCCCCGTTCTTTCTAGTTCAGCGTTTTGAACATATCCTCTAGAGCGTTTGTGAACAATTTGGGGGAAATAACGTCTCCTTGTCTCATGCCTCGATGTAAGTGGATATGTTCAGTCTGCTGATTTTGTACTCGGACGGTCATATTCGCGGCCTCACCTCTCAACACTTGTACGTATTGCCAATCAACTTGGCACCGTTGCAGAGACTCCAGAACAGACCAGGTTTCAATGGAGTCAAAGGCTTTCTCATAGTCCACAAACGCTAAACACAGGGGCTGGTTATACTCTTCGGTATTCTGTATAACCTGCCGCACTGTATGAATGTGGTCTATGGTGCCTCGAAACCCAGCCTGCTCGAGGGGGCTGAAATTCGTCGAGCCTGCGCGCGAGACGATTTGTGATGACTCTTCAAAAAAGCTTATAGACATGGCTTAAGAGGGAGATAGGTTGATAGTTCTTCAAAAGGGTTTTGTCTCCCTTATTGAAGAACATAACGACCACACTTTTATTCCATGTCTTCGGAGTTCTCCCCGAAAAGAGGACGGAATAAAAAATACGCTGAAGCTGCAGTAGCGTAGTGGTTCCACCGGCTTTTAAGAACTCCGTTGTAATTCCATCTCCCTCTCCATCTTTTCCGTTTTCAAGCTTTTCAGCTTTTCCGTTTTTAAGCTGTTTAAAAGCCATCACAATTTCATCTAGTGAAAAACTAGTGGATGCCTCCTTCATAATAACTATCTGCATTACAAATTTCACCGCAATCCAAAACAAAGTTATCCCTACTTCACCCTCTTAGGGATGGCATTTTGCAACACATATTTACTTATTAAATTAAACAAGTAATTTTGTGAAGTCTCGAATAAAACAACTAACCAAACTTTGAACCCCCGTTTCATCCCTTTACAGAATGACTTTTATAAAATTATTTCTTAGCGAATACCTCGCCATAATAACTATCTGCGTGCCAAATTTCAGCGCAATCTGAACCAATATTGATTTCAGACTTTGATTCCCCACTTCACCCTCTTAGGGGTGGAATTTCGGAAAAACGTGAATCACGTGTTTACTTATTTATTTATTAAAGCACTTAAGTGATGTTTCAAATTTAAAAAAATCGTGAAATCTTATATCTACTTACAAACTTTGAACCACCGTTTTATCCCCTTAAGAAGTGAATAATAATAATAATAAGAAAATCCTTTCTTAGACATACTTTACATACTTCGACAAATAAAATTTGTCTTAGTACGTAAACGTGAACTAAGAAAGGATTTTCCAAATTTCATGTCTCTCCAGTGGTTTAGGCTGTGCGTCGTCTATAAGTCAGTCAGTAAGTCAGTATGTCACAGTTTATAATAAACTGCCAGATGAGATAAAGACACTTGTTAATGTATACCTAAGCATAGAGACTAAATATAAATATGTGTACGTGTGCGTGCAGGCCGAAGACGTTGACAAAATATTTCATAAGATCCGGAATTAATTATTGATGCAATATGTATTTGACAAATAAATGATTGATTAACATTATGTCAGGACAAAGATTCTTATAGTATTAGAAGATAGATCAACTCAGAAATAATGCCAAGTTTTTTATTCTAAAAAAAATAATATTTACACCATATCACCAAAAAAATCGCACAAATAATTATACCTAAACTTATGAATACAAATAATGGGAGATAAGATGTGTTGTCGATTTGTGCTTCACCATTCGTATTGCTCGATGTAAAATTCTGATTATTCTGTGCAAATGTGGGTCCGTTATGGATATCACCTTTAAATCCTTCGTTTCTCACGCCGTTCATTGTTTGCTCTGAGTAAATACCGATCACCTTTGGGCTACCCGGAGCTCCACTTCGTATATCGGTTATCTGGTTTCGAACCGGTTGGTATTGGTGATTGCATGCTTGAATTCCTTAAACAAAGAATCTATAAATTAGATTTCAAGGGAGGGAAAAAGGAAAGAATTGAGAAAAAAAATAGACAATACCTACTTGAAATATCGTTGCTTGCGATAAGCAAAGTTACTATAGTTATGTACAACATTCTAGCTACGATGTTTATTCTAGAGTGAATTCACTTCTGGTCTAAGCGTCCTTATATATAACGTCACTCGCACGCAACGCGCATGCGTGAATACTCAGGAAACGATTTTGGTTTTACAAACTATCGAATGAATCATATGTTATATGATTCGTAAGCTTAGTGGTGTATTACTTATTTGATTAGCCAGATGGCTATTGCGTAGATACGCAACATGTTTATTTATTTATTTATTTTATTTATTACACACACTTCAAATGCAACAACATTACAGCACATAGCCAAATCGATGCTGCAGAAAAAAAAGAGAACATTCTGGTATACACATTAATATAATAATAATACAATACAAGAAAAAAATAAATGATGATTACTCAACAAAATTAAAAATTATACTAAATTAATAAACCAATCCTAAAAACAAATAAATTCAATGATATTAATTTTCCACATACTTCTGCACCGCTTCTTTGAATTTCGGCAGGGTACAAAAAAATATGTCTATATTAAATGCTATCATATTAATTAACCGTATGGCTCGTGACAAAGGAGCAAACATAGCTAAATTCGTTCTTGCCGACGGCACCGACAATGTATCGACACGTCGACGCGCCCCTACTACCGGCACCCGCAGCCGCAGCTCGGCCAGCACCTGCGGGTGGTGTAGGTCGCCGCGCAGCACGCGGAACAAGTGTGTACACAGCGCCACGTCCCGCCTCACCGCCAGTCTGTTGTACCCGACCATGCCGATCACGAACAGGCTCGGGTACATCAGGGGGTAGAAAGGATAAACTCCGTACTCTTTCAGGTATAAAAATCTAGTAAATTTGTTTTGGATCTTTTCTAACATCTGGGAATACTTGGCCTCGTGAGGATTCCAAATCATGGCGCTCGTTTCAAGATGGCTCCTGACGAGTGCGTTGTATAGTATTCTTATCGTTGACATACTGTGGAAATCCTTACACTGCCTCAAAATAAAACCGAGATTACGGAAGGACTTCCTACAGATGTCAACGATGTGCTTACGAAACAGAAGCTCGGGAACCATCTCTATGCCCAAGTCCCTGACAGCAGTGACGCGCGACACCACCGAGCCCTCCATCTCGTACTGGTACTGCAGCGGCGCTCGCGCACGGCTATAACTCATGAGCGCGCACTTACTGCTGTTGAAATATAGTTTATTGGCTACACTCCACTGGAGTACACTGTTAATGTCTCGCTGTAGACGCTCACAGTCGGAGGTGTTTGCTATCGACAGAAACAACTTGAGGTCGTCTGCAAACAGCAAACACCTTGAATCCGTTATTGTCGACGGCAGGTCGTTTATTAATAATATAAATTCCAGAGGGCCAAGATTGCTCCCTTGACTCACGCCCGACAATGTCAAATAGGGATTGGATTCATATCCCGCGTATTCTACATACTGCCGGCGGTCAGCGAGATAGCTCGCGAAGAATCGGAGGAGATGCGGTGTGAACCCTAGCGCAGCGAACTTAGCCAGCAAGACGTCGTTGTCGACGGTGTCAAAGGCTTTCCGGAAGTCGAAGTACGCGCAGTCCACCTGTCCCCCCGCGTCGATGACCGGCGTCAGGTACGTCGCAAACGACCTGTTGCCTTAATGTCTCGCACCGAGATAAAATTATAATGATGACGTCATGAAATCTAACAAAGTAGGTACAGCAAGTAGCAGTTGACTTCGAATCCTATCACGCATTTATTTCATGATGTTAGAGTCACTCGAACACTCAGGTAAGTACCTCAATATTCGTGAGGGTATAAGTGAGAATATAACTTAATATTATATAATTATATATAATCGTAACTTATATATAATTTGACCTATTATATATTATACTTATATGATTATACTTGACTTATATGTGTCCATATACAATTATGCCTGATCAGATCTGATTACTTATATATAGATCCATAGATCCATAGTCAGACCTGCATATTTTGATGTCGTGGTTTGCCCTGCTCCTGTCCAATAATAAAATAATAATTTATTTTATTATATTAATATTACAAAAACAACTATTGGATAGTTATATAGATAGTAGGGACCGTGCTCGTCTACTCGCCACGCTCGAACGGATATCTGGATATTGGTTGCAGGCGTTACCTTCGTCCAATATAGGTACTTTCATGGATAACAACAGTTTTTGTAAAGCGGTGGGACTGCGTCTGGGCATCCCCATAACAGAACCGCATCTCTGACGCTGCGGTGACGAGGTGGATAGGCTGTCGGTCTTTCATGTCGTCGCAGTGCGGGACCAGTGTCAACCAGTGTCAGTCCACAGCTGGACGTAGGCCTCTCCCAAGATTATGTAATTACGTATGAGTTAATATACATAATATTAATATAATGATTACTATATGGTTATAATTATATAAATACATAGGCAAAATAATGTTTGCCCGGGTTTACCTGTCATGATCTAGAAAACCTATAGGTACCTAGTCAACTGAGAAGTTCTTGTGAGCAAAAATTAAGAATACAACAAAAACACTATATTTGCAGGACAGTCCGTTTATTTCAGAATTTCATAACACTATAACTATTTTAACCGACTTCACAAAAAGGGGGAGGTTCTCAATTCGTTGGATTTTTTAAAAATTATGTTCACCGATTACTCGAAGATGCCTGAACCGATTTGGAAAATTCTTTTTGTTTCAAAGGGTACCCTCCCCAGGTGGTCCCATTTAAATTTTAACGAAATCTTCTGTATTACGATACATTATATACCTGGACGACTTACTCACCACTGGCACAGATTACATAACAGTTACTACGTCTACTACCACGGATAGTATTAGATGACATGCTATATGTTCTGGTAACTTTGTTAATGGTAAGAAATGTCTGCTTGTTGTGACGAAAACAAATAGGCACACCTCTTGCATGTATTCGTTTTTTGTTTTCACAGCTCCCAGCAAGTGTGACCGCAGTCAGCAAGAGGAGTGCTGTACAGTAGCTGTTGTAGGTCGCTATGAGTATACAGTGTACACAGAGATGTCCGCCAGAGGGCGCCACACAGTGGTGAACATGACCAGCGCCGGCCTGCAGGAGTACACCATGTACTTCGCAGTCAGAGGGGTGTGGGTGAACCTGCTGTTGACACCGTCGTCACCTGTTCATTGGAGTGATCTGTATTATAGAATCGGTATGTTGTACAATAATATTGTTATGTTATAATCAATCAAAAACTATGATATTCATATATTTAGATTCTGATCAAGGCACATTGAACTTGGCTCGACGTACTTGGAGGGCGTCCTTCACTATGTTCTCCCAAACGTTCTCCAACTTTAAAACTCCCTCCTATACCCTATAGGTTATAAATAAATAAATAATAAGTTTATTTGCCTCCAAAAAATTACAAACAAATTAAAAGAACCATGTACTTAAATATTCAGAGTTACAAGTAAATGAGAGTATATTATAGAAACAAAACAATGTATAACTTGGCTCGTTCTGACGTTTCTATAGAGGTAGTTAAGTCGAGTACATGGTTGAACCCTAACTCCTAACTAGGTTTCCCTGTATTTAGGAAATCAGTGTCTACATTTGTAAAAGTTATAAAAATCATCAATGTAATTTTTTTTTGTAAGTAGTTAAATACAAAATAAAAGTAAGGTTATAAACAGGAGCTGTAAACTTATTCGTTTTTTAAGAATCAGAATCAGAAATCATTTATTGATGCTGACTATATAATAATTATGCTAGGCTATTTAAAGAAAATGATGTATAGGTCCTGCGACTAATGTGGCCGGCCCATTGCCACTTCAGGGTGCTTATCCTGCGAGCTATGTCAGCTCCTTTTGTTTCCTGCCAGATCACCGCGATTACGAGTAGTATATGAAACGTTTATTATTATTATTTTGTTTGCTAAACCTGACTGTTCCCTTTTGACAGTGTTTTCCAGCTGGAGTGACGGTCACATCTACATCTGGGAACAATTGCCGCACGACTCTGAGAAAAAAGTTAAAGATGCATATACATTGAACGTCATCTCTACCGAGCATTACACATACTACTACGTGACTGTATCCGGCGGTAAGTGATCATTGTTATCATTGTGAAGGACATCTACTACTACGTGACTGTATCCGGCGGTAAGTGATCATTGTTATCATTGTGAAGGACACGGGAGCCAGTGACATTACAGGGCCGGGGTGACGAGCGCTCCACACGAACTCTCGTACTGGTCTATTAATTATATTTATTTTTTTATATATATTTAGCAGTCCACCTGATGGAAATTCTTCGCCAACTCTTTACACCTACAATACTAGATTGCCAGCGCGTTGCCTATCTTTTATTTGATTAAATCATTCCATGTTCTATCTTAGCGGCAGAATCTCAAGTGATAGAGCTGCTTACCCTGCGGGTATTTACACGGCCGGTATATAGGACATCTCCTGGGGCCTTATTTAGTATGACCATTTTAATGTCTTACCATGCCGTGTTACGTTATCTCCGCGTTATGGTATTCTCTATGCCAATTAAAACGCGGTAGGGTAAGGATATGAGCGCGTTTTGAGCTGTCAAAATATCGTGACATATGAGGACGTGTAACGCGCGCGTTTTGTATAATTTACCTATCGTGTGGCATACAGAATACAATTTTTCAATAACGTAACGTGGCGCGTTAAGGAACGTGTTATGTTATCTCATTGGTCATATTGAATAAGGCCCCTTTTCTGTTATCAGAATAACAATTAATATTGGTTACGTGCAACAAGTCAGTGATATGTCGTTCAAATAGCGTAGGAGATAGTAAAGAGCCTTGTGGAACTATAGTTCCACAAGGCTCTTTACTGTTGTTCCATATGTTATAAGATTGAACGAAATGGTCTCAGAATAAGCGCCGTCAACTACTTATCTTTTTGAACATGCAGAAAATTTGATACCCATTTGAAAATCTTACCGGTATACCGTAACATGGTAGTTTTTCTAGCAGCACCTTATGCCAAACACTCTCAAACACTTCTGCCCATCGGTGTGTGAGATACACTAGAGGATTATCAAGTGAACATGGCGAAAATCTTATTGATCGCAAAACATATGTCGGTCTTCTGGTATATTGGGAGCTGAGTGTTAGTAACCCGCTCCATCACCACTTTCTGTAAAGTGCGCCACTGACATAGAAATCACGCGTCTCCATCATCAAGAATAATAATAATAATAGAAGAATTTTAGGCAAAAAGATTAATCTCGATTCAAGCCGTCATTTCTCCCGTACACCTGTAAAATAAGGAACTCGTTCCACATGCCGTCTGCTGTTTTCAAAACCCTAAACGATCAGCCATATTTTTCGCGGTGTAAGCATAAGCATACAATCGTACAGTTTTCGAAACGGGAGGTGTTGAAAGGTAGACATTTCTATAGTCTTTGCCAAAGACCAAAACGTCCGAATTCCTGTTGGGAGTTGTTATTAACAGGTCCATATGGCTAGATTGTGAAATATTTGTCAATGGCTTTTTTAGTAGTAAATTATTTTTGGTCCTTATGAATGTATGCATCATGCCAGGTTTTATAAGCAGTTGATTTAAGATTCGTTGCTTCAAAGCAGAACTCATTAAACTTTTGGACTTCTCATAGGATAACGTGTAGGGTTAATAAAGATCTAAGCGTACGGACGCAGGACAATAAAAAATACCTCTAAATAATATTCTAGATATATTGTAATGCTCCTTCATGATGTTATTATTATTTCAGACACACTGGAGGTGGGAAGGAGAGGAGAGCCTCCATTGCTGAAACACACCAATACTGAACTGAATAGACTAAAATACTTTAGTTTTGGGAGTTTGAAATCCGAGGAAAACAAGGCTGTGTACGACTGTACCGCAGAGTGAGGCAATGGTATCGCATAGTGTGTATATCAAGACCGACGGTGGATTGTTCGTTATGGATAAATTACTGGTAGTACTATTATGTGAGTGGTATAGCTACAGGTTAGTGGGAGTACGTCTGGTAGGCTGGCTGGATCAGTAACTCCACACAAATTAAATGTTAATGTTTTCGGTTTGAAGGAAAACGTTTCCAGTGCAATAGATGGTTAGCTTCTATAATATCCTCAGGTTTGGCGAACTGTCGCTTAATATTTAATATATTAAGCTGTCAAGAGCTAGTTCCCATTCTAGGTCTAGCGTGCTACACATCGTCAATTATAATTAGGTGAAACAGTGGTCGAAAACTAGCTAAAATAAAATAAATAAAAAATAAGTTCAAAAACGAATACCACACTACTGAAATATCACACTCTAAAAAGTATGAAACAAGAAAATATTCTCACCTGAGATCACTATGTACAAACTATTCAATATGTATCGTGTATTATATAAACAACTTACTTTTAATAAATATTTTATTGTATTTCATAAATATTCTCAGTGGTGCTCAGTGGAAACCCGTGGTCGTATGCTACTTTGCAGAGTGTAATGTTTTGTTACGGTTACACGGCCACGACGGACGGACATACGACCACAGCTATCCTCTGAGCACCACTATATAAGTAGTAGTAAGTAGTACTAAGAATATTTATGAAATACAATAATCATCATCATCATCATTATTATCAGCCGGTATCAGTCCACTGCTGGACGTAGGCCTCCCCTAAGTCACGCCACTAAGCATAATACAATAATATATTTATTAAAAGTAAATTGTTTATATAATACACGATACATATTGAATAGTTTGTACATAGTGATCTCAGGTGAGAATATTTTCTTGTTTCATACTTTTTAGAGTGTGATTTTTCAGTAGTCGGGTTTTAGTTTTTAAACTTTTTTTTTTATTTAAAGCATTTTGGGGTTTTTGCATAATTGTATACTTAAATACATGTCAAGATACTTACATAAATACACAGCGATCAACGAACACATAACCCTCCCAACTGCTTCTTTGCGACGCCGGAGGGTAAAAATTAGTTTTCTTGACTTCGGCGGGATATATCTCGCAAACACTACGCTTGACAAAAATATGATGTACCCCTATCTTCACTTTAAAATCCCTATTCAACGATACCACATACGATGGGATGGGGTGACATTTTTTTTTTAGTTCTGGACTTCGTGCCCTCTAGGGGGCGCCACATTAAATTTGTTGTGACGTTACCCTATAACCAGCAGACAAATAAGACGCGTCCAACGACACCTCATTTGTCAAATTATGATAAGTAGTTTAGAAGTCATAAGGGAACAGATGAACATACATACAAACATACATACATACATACATACATACCCACATACCGGTCAAAAACATAACCCTCCTTTTTGCTTCGCTGTAGTCGGGTAAAAATACGAATCATTCTAACAATAAACTAGCCAAGTGCAAGTCGGACTCGCACTCGTAGGGTTCCGTAACACAGTTAAGTATTCCATAACTATGATTTTTCGCAACTAATAAATTAACTTAGTTGTTTATAGTGTTTGTATGAAAAACAAAGTTATCTTTGCGGTCGCTATATCTCAAAAACTACTGACTGTATCTCATTCAAACCACTTTTCGTTGTTAGTATTTATTGAGATCTACAGCATATAATTTTTTTAGACTTTTCACTCCCATACTTTAAAAGTTAAAGGGGGAGGGACACATTTTACCACTTTATACGCGCCTATCTTTCAAATGATTGACTTTGAGAAAAAATGATTTTAGGAACCTCAATGTCATTTTTAAAGACCTATCCATAGACACTCCACACGTATAGGTTTGAAGAATTATTTTTTTGTTTCAGTTCCATGTATGTCCCCGGGGCCCTTAAACTTATATATTATTTATTTTTGTATAAAAATCGGAAAGCGGTTCACAGAATACATCTATCTACCAAGTTTCAATTCTGTAGTCCTAACGGTTTTGGAATAAAATGGCTGTGACATACGGACGGACAGACAAACATACAGACAGACATGACGAATCTATAAGGATTCCGTTTTTTGCCATTCGGCTACGGAACCCTAAAAAGGCAGACAAATTCGTGCCGAACACCCGAGTGAACTCAAGTTCAGTAATTTCCGCGCTCAGTTTGCTACTAAGCGGCAGTAGGGCCGGACGCTTCCGTGCAGTATTACTTCGCAGCGTTGCTTACGTAGTAATCATGCCGTATTGACATACCAGCTGAGCACGGAAACTTATTACCCAAGAATTTATTATTACTGAACTTGCGGTCACTCGGGTGTTCGGCACGAATCTGTCTGCCTTTTTAGGGTTCCGTAGCCGAATGGCAAAAAATGGAACCCTTATAGATTCGCCATGTCTGTCTGTCCGTCCGTATGTCACAGCCATTTTATTCCGAAACCATTAGAACTACAAAATTGAAACTTGGTAAGTAGATGTATTCTGTGATCCGCTTTTCGATTTTTATACAAAAATAAAAAATATTAAATTTTAATCCCATACATGGATCTGATACAAAAAAATATATCTTCAAACCTATACGTGTGGGGTGTGTATGGATAGGTCTTTAAAAATGACATTGAGGTTTCTAAAATCATTTTTTCTCAAAGTCAATAATTTAAAAGATAGGCGTGTCTAAAGTGGTAAAATGTGTGTCACCCCCCCTCTAACTTCTAAAGTAAGGGAGTCTAAAATCTAGAAAAAATGTTTTCTGGAAATCTCAATAAAAACTTTCAACGAAAATTGGTTTGAACGAGATACAGTCAGTAGTTGTTGAGATAAAGCGACCGCAAGGATAACTTTGTTTTTCATACAAACACTATGAAAAACAAAGTTATTTTTGTAGTTTCGAAAAATCAAAGTCATAGAATACTCTACTGTGTTACGGAACCCTACGAGTTCAAGTCCAACTTGCACTTGGCCAGTTTATTATGTTGGAGTTACGACGCCACAAACAGACTGATGTAACATATTTGTAATCCCCAACGCAAAAAGAAGGGGTGTGAATAGTTTGACGTGTGTATGTGTCTGTGTGTCTGTCAGTGGCATCGCAGCGCCCAAACCGATTTTGATTTAGTAATTTTTTTTTGTTTGATAGAGCTTGCTTCGTGATTTGGTTCTTCTTTGCTGCAAGTTGGTGAGGAGTTGAGTATTCTGAAGGTCCCAGGAGATATTGCAGCATCAGGTCAATGCTGTTACAATGTTCTTGAAGTAAGAGGATACCGAATTTCAAATTGATCAGACCTATGAAAGTTTATTTCATAGCGTCATCAACTAGAAACAAGCTTGTAGTCTTAAAATCTTAAAACAGCTGAACGGATTTTCATGAATCAAAGCTAATAACTAGCTCTGTCTCTTTAATTATAATTGACGGTGTGTAGCACGCTAGACCTAGAATACGAACTGGCTCCTGACAGCCGTTGCAATACATTAGATATTAAAGCATGTTCCAGACGGATGTTATCCAGCATCCCAACAGAGGCGACCTTTATTGTTGCCATCCATATAGACTGCAGATGTAATCAAACTTTGATTTGACCTTTAACGTCCTTGGAGTACGGGCGAGAGATCCCATCCGCTAGCGTGTTGGCGCGTGGATGACATCCGTGTAGCCAAAACACAATCCGCAGATGGAAACAAGGTCACCTCTGTTGGGACGCTGGATTAAAGCAGTTCCAGACGGATGCAATTCAGTGTTCCAACCAAGGTGACCTTGCTTGTTTCAATCCGTCTAGACATCAGATGTAATCCAAATTTTGATTTGATCTTTAATGTCCTTGGTGTACGGGCGCGAGTTCCCATCCGCTGTTGGATCGTGCGAATTAAATCCGTGTAGCCGGCGGATTGCATCCAACCTAAGACAGTCGCGCTGTGACAGGCAGCGGCAGCGCACGTATGCGAGTACAAAATGTCGTTCGCAAACCAGAGCTGCGAACGCGAAATGATAACTGAACTAATTGATCTCTACAGAGATTTTTCATGCTTATAGGATATAAAATCCGAACGTTACAAAGACGCTCGGCAAAAAAACGGCTTTGGAGGTATTACTTCAAAAGTATAGTATACCATTATTGTTACTTAAATTAGGAGCCATTTCTACAGTACGAATACGGTCCGTGCACGATACGAGTACGTTATTTCATATTAGAAGAAAGACGACTCGTGACTAATTCGCTAGCGTGTTGGCGCGTGGATTAGATCCATGTAGCCAAAACACAATCCGCGGATGCAAACTTAGTTCCCATCAAGGTCACCTTGGTTGGATCGCTGGATTACAACCGTCTGGAATAGGTCTTACATCCGTCTTTTAGCGACAGTTTTCCAAACCTGAGGATGTTAAGGTAGCTAACCGTTTATTGCACTGGACACGTTGTCTAATTCTAAAAATTAAATGTATAATGTTTTTGGTTTTGGTTTTATAATAATGTTTTTGGTTTTGGCAAATTTTAAAACAAAAAATTCCAACCACTTTTTATTACTAAAGCATTTATTCAGTATATGGGCAAATTAAAAATTTGCACTTACACACGTCAAATAACATTAAATAGATCATATTCAATAATTATTATTATAGATATAACAGAAACATAACTTATTACTTTGAATTTACAAAAAAAAAACAAGGGTATTGAGCCATTCAGCTTTCATCTAGACGTCGAACGTCACACTTAAAACACATGTTTAATTCTCCTGATTAATGTAGAGTTGCCAACCGTACTATTACGTGCACCCGCACTACTAAGCACGCACTAAGATTCGTAGTAAATAATATGGTTAATATTTTGCTTAATATTCTCGTTTTTAACTCCCCAATAATGTGACACCACCGAACTTGCATCAACATGCGTATCCCTTTCTCCATCCAAAGATTGACTAGAAGTGTTCCCGTTTTGCAATAAGTCCGCCTATTGTTTTGTAGTTTTAAGTGTAGTGTTTTTTAAGTTAGTATTAATTGATGTACAATAAATAATTGTTTATATATATATAATACTAGTAGATCACTATTCGTTATCTACACATAGTTGTAAGGTCACTTAGTAATAAATAATGTAACATTATAATAGTACATAGGTACAAATACTTGATATAATAATAATACATATAAAATCCCCCTTTATAGGGGGAGGGGGGTGGGGGCATTCAGCGGATGGAAAGTCGCCACTCGCCTAAATATTTTGTAACGAGGCATAATTGACGGGTGCCGTACCTCATCTCATAGTCCAGATCACTGACCATTAAACATTCATAACAATAACAAATAATATCATAATATATATAATAATGTTAAACGTATGTTAAACGTATATAAAATAGTGTTAAACTTATTATTAATATTTTTTTAATTTAATTATTAGCAATAAATTATTTTGTTCAGCTTTCCATAGTTAGTCATATCCTCCCATCAATAGCCCATTAAGTTATATATTTTAAAGGTTCTCTTGACGTTGGCTTCGCCTTTGAAAGAGCCAAGCATATTGCGATCCGAGACATGGTACTAAATACATATTATATTACTTTTGTGATATTTGTGATATGAATAAAAATGCTGAACTGTTCAATTATGTACTGACTCCATAATATAACGTAGGTATCACTGGTGACTTCCGTAAGGCAGGCTAGCCTTCTTAAGGCGGCCTCCAACACGCAGAAGTCCCTTCGAATCAATGAAGGGGTTAACAGTGTTACCTTAAGACGAGCGACCGAGCCTTTGGCACGACCCGAACGCAATATCGACAAGTCAGACTTATATCGATCTGCTTGAAGCGCCCGAATCCAATGTAGCAACGTTCCTCCCGCGTTACAACAGGAGACAATTTTTACTTTTGTGGGTGGTGGCAGTTTGTAAGAAACGTTTGATCCAACTTGACACACTCAGTAGCTTCTCTAGACTTCTAGAGTCTGTGCAAAAATAGAACCGTCGTGGCGTTACGATGAACTAACATTCAAAGCTAAAGAAGGAAGGTAGATGCCTACCCAGTAGCACATGATAACGATAAGAGTAGGTATCTTCCAAGTATTAAACATTATTAGTCGTACTAGTTATGACATCAGTGTTGTGAATTCAACGAAAACACTTAATTAAAACGACCGACGACAGACGCGACCTCGATTTCTACGACGGTTCTCTTTTTGAAAAGACTCTAAGGTACATGTGCAGCAAGCTACTTTTGATTTTAGAAACCTTTTAACCACATGAGTAAAGAAGTCTTTACTCATGTGTTTTAATGAAATACGACAAAATTTATTTCAACAATAGACATAGATTAAAACAAAACAAAGACAATATAATAAAATGATTAAAATAATCGTCAATTTAAAAAAATGACACTTTTATCCATTATTTTTGTTAATTTATTCAAAACCAAAAAAAAATATATCAAATTCAGACTACTCAGTAAAAAGTTATGCGTGGTACATAAAAAATATATACGCGTCGACTTGATAACCTCCTCCGTTTTTTTTTTCGTCGGTTAAAAATCAAATAAATCATGCTCGCAATAACTTGTACTCAGTTTGTTTTATAAACAAGCTTTTACATTAACTAGGAACTGAATAAGTAAAGACAAAATCACGACGGTTTTATCATGTGCGGTTTAGGAGTTACATACAAGGTGTTGTTTTGCATTCCCGCCATATTTGCAGAGGTAGGTATACTTCATGTATCGATAACGAATCAGCAAAACTATATATATAAAAAAAAACATTATTAAAGATAATAATTATTTGAAAATAAAACCTTAAAAACGACTCGCTCTTGGCCAAAGTACACGCACACTCGCAAATCGGCGCTTTGCCTTTCGGCAGAGCTCAAAGCAGGCCGCGTCCATCGGCGAAACACGTGTATTCGTCAGTCGGTCACTTGTAGTGTTGCGGCGCAGTCACAACACAACTTTGTTACCGTGGCACGTGCTTGCGTTTTTCGCGTATTTTTTGTGTGGTAAAGTGGAACAAATAAAACAATAAACCACTAACGTAATTGTAACAAAAGTTAAGCTATTCTAATACGTAACATTATTTTTTAATGGTATGTTAGAAATAAATCTAATTTACTAGAAAGCCTAATGTAATTAGGTACGTATTTTTGATGGTCCTAAGCCCATTAATGTAGGAAGGAAAATTTGGAACTGCATTCCCAGCGTCGTGCCAGATGACAGAGCGGTCAGTGACCGGTACTACGTAGTACTATTAAGTATTCTGTGCCGCTACTGCTGCGACGTATGTGTGTGTGCACTTGCGCGGTGAACGTGGCGATTATTCTGAAAATCACAATTTTTTTTAAATCAAATATCCGGGTATTAATTAACGGACGAACTTAAGCAATATTATTAAGGGATTAAAATTTCCCGTTACTATCGACTATGCAAATATGGCGAGAATGCAAAACCACACCTTGTAAGTATGTAAAATTTGAGCTCAGACAAACACCAGAATGTAGGTACAAACTTGCGTGATTTGATTACAGACAGACAGACACCGGGACAGGTAAAACCAAATGAAAGCTTGTAAACACTTCGTAGGCTCTTTTTATTGAGAGAAAATCATTAACTTAGGCTGAGTTGCACCATCTTACTTTAACCATAACTTTAACTATTAACCGGTGTTTTTATATGGATTTTGACAGATTTTTGACATTTGGTATAGTTAAAGTAAGATGGTGCAACTCAGCCTTAGTGATGTTTTATAAAAAAAAAGAAAAAGTGAAGTTATTTTTAGTTATTCTCATACACTATTTCTTATACTATATGCTTTCAACAAAATTACTCGA
This sequence comes from Cabera pusaria, assembly GCA_954871355.1. NCBI lineage: Eukaryota > Metazoa > Arthropoda > Insecta > Lepidoptera > Geometridae > Cabera > Cabera pusaria. The sequence goes on from OX940912.1 coordinate 17,578,548, forward strand.
CGTCGGTATTTCTAAGAACCTTATTTAAAATTAACACTCCAGAGCCAAAATTCGTGTCTTTATCATATTCCATGACCTCTGTGATCTCGGACCTAATATCGGACTGATAACAGAGCGTTTGTGTATATTTTGAGGGCCCGGTGGCGTTATCGGGAGAACGGCCGGCTTTGAAGCCAGAGGTACCGAATTCAAACACCGCCGTGCACCAATGGATTTTTCTATAAAAAAAAATATGTGCGCTTCTCACATTAGCTCTCCGGTGAAGGAAAAACATCATTAAGAAACCAACAACCCCCGCATGTTGGTAGGACACTATCTAGTGTCCGCCTGGCCAGCTGCCACCCTCAAGTTAGAAAATCTGTCGCCAAACATCGAATGTGTTCCGGCAGCTATCCTTGAAAGCCAGTTCCGATTCTAGGCCTAGCGTGCTTGCCATCTTTGACCGCATCATCACTTACCAACAGGTGAGATAGTGGTCAAACGCTAGCCTATAAGATATTAAAAAAAATCTCTTTAGAAACATTTAATTGCTATTCATTTAAGTGAATAATTTTTGCACATAACAAAAAGCTGTCATAATCTTACTTAAAATATATAGGTATAATGAGAAAGTTTTAAATGTAGATGAGAAATTTTCAAGGGTCTCTTAGGGTCAGTTCACACCGCGACGCAACGCGACGAGCAGCGACGCGATGCGACGATGCATTTGGAGTCTTGCGGCGCAGCGCGCAGCCAGAAGCCGCGCGGCGCAGCATAACGCGCGACGCCAAATTATCTCAATCATCATCAAATTATATAATTTTGTAGTTAATAAAGTTCAATTATTTATCACGCGGTTCAATTGTTTCTTGCCGCTGCAACACGCGGTCACAGTTTTACAATCATACAGTTTGGAATCGAATCTACTAGCGCAGAGCAACGGCGGGGTACTCGCAAGGAGGCGGGCGGCCTGGACGGCGTCCCACAATCTCGCTTAGTTTGTGGGATTGCACTTTGAAGGACGCCGTGAACGTGTTAAAGCGCGAGCGAGTTTTAGTTACGAGAATCGTTGATGACATATTTAATTATAATTTTGATTGGTGGACACTTGTGACTTGTTCTGACTTACGATTTCATTTATTAAATTAATACGACGTAATATATGATATTTATTTTTTATAAGTCAATAATTACTCGTTAAAGAATCACATCAAGAAGCTTTTTGAAAAAAATACTATCGGCATCATTTATATTTGGTATACAGGCAATGATTTTCTATATAAACTGAGGTTTGTAAGTACATACGCATCACGTCGCTATGACATTGTGTGAACCAGAGTTTAACACTACACTACTAATACGTTCATTTGATATAATAACACACACGCATATATTATTATATACACTTCGCGCACGGGCTACGGGTTCTTCAACACTGAAGATAGATTATATTAGTAGTCAATTTTTTGTATGTATGTTAAGCGATTACTCCATCAACTGTAAACCGATTCGAATAATTCTTTAATCGGTAGGGCACATTTCTGAGGTAGTCCCATCGTAATTTCATTGAGATACGACGATAAACGTCTCATACTTGCTACTGAAACTAACTCGCGGGGAATGGAAGTCAGTTGACTTAGTGTTTTAACTATCTTAATTATATTTATTTAAAAAGGTGTACTATTGTATATTCGAAATCAATAACAATTTTCGTCTCTTAATATTATAAACTCGTAGATTTTTTTGACAACCCTTGCACATTTGCGGCTGATAGCGTAAGTACCTACTCGGGTGGCGGACCGCGGCGTCCAACATCAAAGGCGATTCTCAACTGTATGATTGTAAAACTGTGACGCGGTGCAGCGCAGCGCCACGCGGTGCAGTGCAGCGCCGCGCGGCGCAGCGCAGAGCAGCCTGAAGCCGCCGAACTAACTGAATGAAATGTGTATCTTTTTGTATAGTAAATAAAGTTCTTTTTTGTAATACTCTCTTTATAAGCGGTGCGGTCGCGGTGTGAGCCGACCCTTACACAAAATTAAAGAGATAAAAGACATATGGTTATGAGCATTCGTTATGATAAGTCCTGGCCTTGACTCATTCAGTTACTTGTTCATTTTAGTAAATAAGCTTACTTCCAATCGAGTTTTTAGCAAAGTAAGAAAGAAAGAAAGAAAGAAAGAAAATCGTTTATTTGGCAAAAACTCACTTGATAACAAATTCAAAAACACTAAATATTATAATAATGAAAACATAAAAAAAACAAGAACATAAAACAGACAAAAGTGATAAAAAAGTAGAACTCTCTCACTTTCTGTATGTTCTGTATACAGCGACACTCCGCGACCTCAGCTCGGATGACGTCACCGTCACTCTGACACTGTGCTTTTCTTTACTCATGTGACTGTAGCTCTCTGTAGGAGGTTCAACAACCTCACCTGATGGAACTTCAAATTCTACCTCGAGCACAGAATAATGAATAGTACAATCGAGCTTTTTAGCATGTGATTAACAACGATGCATTTACCTGTGTTAGTTAATAATCTGGCCATGTGCGTGTCAGACTCACAGTCACGCACACGTTGGGTTCCGTATCACAGTCGTAGGACTAGTATCTATTCTGTGCCAAAGTACAATACTAAACAATTAACAAAACCGAGAAGTAAACCTAACGAGAAGTTTACTACAACGCCATCTAACGTTAAAGTTAATACTAAGGTGTTAGGGTAGGTAAACGTTCTACAAAACGTTCATAGTTGGCGTTATAGTGAAGTGCCGAAAAAACATGTTTCTTGTATGGGGACCCCCTTTAATTTTTAACTTTATTCTGTTTTTAGTATTTGTTGATATAGCAGCAACAGAAATATATCATGTGTAAAAATTTCAACTGTCTAACTGTCAGGGTTATGGGATACAGCCTAGGGACAGACGGACAGACAGACAGACAGACAGACAGACAGACGGACAGCGGAGTCTCAGTAATAGGGTTCCGTTGGTACCCTTTGGGTTCGGAACCCTAAAAATGGGCTGTGTGTGTGCACGCGCCTCGATATATATGTGTTTATGTTATGTAGGTATGGTGGTATGTTATGTTATTTTTAGGGTCAGGGTATGGTGGTATGTTCTATTATTGCTAGGGGCAGGGTATGGTGGTATGTTCTATTATTGCTAGGGGCAGGGTATGGTGGTATGTTCTATTATTGCTAGGGGCAGGGTATGGTGGTATGTTCTATTATTGCTAGGGGCAGGGTATGGTGGTATGTTATGTTATTGCTAGGTGCAGGGTATGGTGATATGTTATGTTATTGCTAGGGGCAGGGTATGGTGGTATGTTATGTTATTGCTAGGTGCAGGGTATGGTGATATGTTATGTTATTGCTAGGGGCAGGGTATGGTGGTATGTTCTATTATTGCTAGGGGCAGGGTATGGTGGTATGTTCTATTATTGCTAGGGGCAGGGTATGGTGGTATGTTATGTTATTGCTAGGTGCAGGGTATGGTGATATGTTATGTTATTGCTAGGGGCAGGGTATGGTGGTATGTTCTATTATTGCTAGGGGCAGGGTATGGTGGTATGTTATGTTATTGCTAGGTGCAGGGTATGGTGATATGTTATGTTATTGCTAGGTGCAGGGTATGGTGGTATGTTCTATTATTGCTAGGGGCAGGGTATGGTGGTATGTTCTATTATTGCTAGGGGCAGGGTATGGTGGTATGTTCTATTATTGCTAGGGGCAGGGTATGGTGGTATGTTCTATTATTGCTAGGGGCAGGGTATGGTGGTATGTTATGTTATTGCTAGGTGCAGGGTATGGTGATATGTTATGTTATTGCTAGGGGCAGGGTATGGTGGTATGTTCTATTATTGCTAGGGGCAGGGTATGGTGGTATGTTATGTTATTGCTAGGTGCAGGGTATGGTGATATGTTATGTTATTGCTAGGGGCAGGGTATGGTGGTATGTTCTATTATTGCTAGGGGCAGGGTATGGTGGTATGTTATGTTATTGCTAGGTGCAGGGTATGGTGATATGTTATGTTATTGCTAGGGGCAGGGTATGGTGGTATGTTCTATTATTGCTAGGGGCAGGGTATGGTGGTATGTTATGTTATTGCTAGGGGCAGGGTATGGTGGTATGTTCTATTATTGCTAGGGGCAGGGTATGGTGGTATGTTCTATTATTGCTAGGGGCAGGGTATGGTGGTATGTTCTATTATTGCTAGGGGCAGGGTATGGTGGTATGTTATGTTATTGCTAGGGGCAGGGTATGGTGGTATGTTCTATTATTGCTAGGGGCAGGGTATGGTGGTATGTTATGTTATTGCTAGGTGCAGGGTATGGTGATATGTTATGTTATTGCTAGGGGCAGGGTATGGTGGTATGTTCTATTATTGCTAGGTGCAGGGTATGGTGATATGTTATGTTATTGCTAGGGGCAGGGTATGGTGGTATGTTCTATTATTGCTAGGGGCAGGGTATGGTGGTATGTTCTATTATTGCTAGGGGCAGGGTATGGTGGTATGTTATGTTATTGCTAGGTGCAGGGTATGGTGATATGTTATGTTATTGCTAGGTGCAGGGTATGGTGGTATGTTCTATTATTGCTAGGGGCAGGGTATGGTGGTATGTTCTATTATTGCTAGGGGCAGGGTATGGTGGTATGTTCTATTATTGCTAGGGGCAGGGTATGGTGGTATGTTCTATTATTGCTAGGGGCAGGGTATGGTGGTATGTTATGTTATTGCTAGGTGCAGGGTATGGTGATATGTTATGTTATTGCTAGGGGCAGGGTATGGTGGTATGTTCTATTATTGCTAGGGGCAGGGTATGGTGGTATGTTATGTTATTGCTAGGTGCAGGGTATGGTGATATGTTATGTTATTGCTAGGGGCAGGGTATGGTGGTATGTTCTATTATTGCTAGGGGCAGGGTATGGTGGTATGTTATGTTATTGCTAGGTGCAGGGTATGGTGATATGTTATGTTATTGCTAGGGGCAGGGTATGGTGGTATGTTCTATTATTGCTAGGGGCAGGGTATGGTGGTATGTTATGTTATTGCTAGGGGCAGGGTATGGTGGTATGTTCTATTATTGCTAGGGGCAGGGTATGGTGGTATGTTCTATTATTGCTAGGGGCAGGGTATGGTGGTATGTTCTATTATTGCTAGGGGCAGGGTATGGTGGTATGTTATGTTATTGCTAGGGGCAGGGTATGGTGGTATGTTCTATTATTGCTAGGGGCAGGGTATGGTGGTATGTTATGTTATTGCTAGGTGCAGGGTATGGTGATATGTTATGTTATTGCTAGGGGCAGGGTATGGTGGTATGTTCTATTATTGCTAGGTGCAGGGTATGGTGATATGTTATGTTATTGCTAGGGGCAGGGTATGGTGGTATGTTCTATTATTGCTAGGGGCAGGGTATGGTGGTATGTTATGTTATTGCTAGGTGCAGGGTATGGTGATATGTTATGTTATTGCTAGGGGCAGGGTATGGTGGTATGTTCTATTATTGCTAGGTGCAGGGTATGGTGATATGTTATGTTATTGCTAGGGGCAGGGTATGGTGGTACCTAGAGAGATCTCGTGCTCGTCATCATAGGTCGTGCACGTGTATGATTATCACAGGTATACAATTACGTTTGTTAATGTACAGAATTGTTTAAAATGGCTTGGCATGTTGGCGTGAAGGATTGATTTCTAAGCGAGAGATGACCAGCACCAGTTCAAATCCTAGCACGGGTATTCGTCCACTGGAGGAAGGAGCATATTTTATCGAGGTTCCTCCTGAATTACAACTAAAAAGTAGTTTACCACCATTATGAACAGAAATCTGCCGCCATATCCTTACGGTGTTCCCTACGGTGGCAGCACACAGCCGTTGACACAGTAGGCTGAGTGTTTTCACCACCTTCGACCACATTATCGTTTACCACCAGGCAAGATAGTGGTCAAACGCTTAGCGTACTTATAAGATACAAAAAAATATATATTTGTCCTAAAACAAAAGATAAGCCTTATCAATACGTATGTAGAAACAAGTTAGGGTCAGTTCATACCGCGACGCGACGCGGCTTGCGCTTATTAAGAAAGTTATATAAAAAATAACTTTATTTACTACACATTTCATTGGCTGCTCCGCGCGGAGCTGCGCAGCGCAGCGCGGTGCAGCTTGACGCAGCAAGACGTGCGGCGCGGCCGAATTATCTCAATGAAATGTATGTCTTATTGTATAGTTAATAAAGTAATTATTTTTATCACGCGGCTTTCCGCTGCACCGTGCGAAACCAAAAGCATGTCACGTCACATGGCGTCGCGTCTCGTCGCGTCTCGTCACGTCTCGTCGCGGTGTAAACTGGCCCTTAGGCATGACTGAGTGTGATAACGACACAGTATATATATGCGTGCGAGAATCATCACCATGTGAGAGAGCGCGACTCATCTTCTAGTTATTAGTTGAGAGATCATTTCTTGGACCACCATGAGACACATTGTTGCGCTACTGTTGGCTGCGCTGGTCATGTTCAGTGGGTGAGTTTCACTGTTGTTTGCTTCATTTTAATTTTATATTTAAAATGAAAAAGTTAAATGTGAATAAGTTGAGTGTAGGACGCCCTCCAGCTAGGTGGAGCGATGTTATACGCAAGCTGGCTGCCAGCGATTGGTAATTGGAAAATTGGTTGAGATCGCGCACGCAGGACGCAGTACGCCGCGGTGTGTGCGTACTTTGAGTCTCACACCACACTCTCCGTTATCCAGTGTGACCTTCAAACGAATCGAAATACTATCGTAATATTATATTAAAAAAACAATACATTACTAACATATTTAATTGCATTAATATGTTAGTAATGTAGAATGTATACCTACAGATGTTAAGGGTTCGGTTGGTAACATACGACGCTGCCGCAACAATACTGGAGCGAACACGCGTTTGTATAATATTCAGTATGTGTATGCCTCACATCACATGCGGTACATGTTTCACCTTATGTGAATGTACAGAAATGACCAAACCACATATTTTAACTAAGGTGTAGAGCTTGTGAAGTTAGAGCTTGTACAGTTAGGGCGTGTAGAGTTAGAAGCTTAGCTCTAAATGAGATCTGATAACGTTTAGACAGTGCGAGCTGCATGGTCTCGTCTTGGCAACATTTTACATGAAAATGTTTTTGGTGGGATCCACTTTTGGTCACACGAAACAACGCGGTTTAAGATCCCTTTATTTCTGCATCGGTGGTAATCTTCAATTCGCGTTCCTCTTTGCAGATCAGTCAAGTCATCAAACCATCAATAATATTTACCCATTTTTCAAGTCTTTGAATGTTACCGATTTGGTTCAAATGGTTCAATAGTGTGGGTTTGATGCTAACATATTAAACCATGTGTAACTCCTTGGTAGTTTGACACGAATTGACTTCTCCCATCTCTTTCAATTGATCAATATTTAAGTCAGTGGCTGGTCTTCCTCGTGGTTCATTCTTCAAGTCAAAATTTCCCCTATACAAAAGCGGTTACCTAAACCAAAAATAATCGAGCATCCGTTATAAGTTTCCTCTCCAAACATTGACATTTCAAACAGATTCTGCTTTGTCAGTCCCACGTCGGATCTCGTTCGTAAACTCTGTACTTGTCTCTGTACTCTGTAATACTTACACTATACCCTTAATAAGAGTGTTCATAACAAACTCGATATCGTATAACGAATAAATTTTTCATTAAAAAAAAGTACAGCTCTAGTGGTTTTCAAACTTCACAAAACTGGCTCCCTATTTAGACCTATTAGGGAGCTAGAATATATCGAGTAAAGAAGGTTCCTTCTTTACTCATGTGCTAAGGGTACTGTTAGGCTATTCTGTAAGCTATCTCGACAGCGGAATCCGCGGTGAGGTTCGAATTTCGTACTACGAAATTCAATCGTATCACGATTGTAATACGGTTGAATTTCGTAACACGAAATTCAAATCTCACCGCGGATTCCGCTGTCGAGATAGCTTACAGAATAGCCCTACTGATTTTCGCTGTATCCATCTTCAGGTTGAAAGCTAAATGTAAAAACAATTGAATGTAGTTTTTTATACAGATATATGTTATGTAATAAATATTATGTTTATGCACCTATATGTTATGCACAAGGTACAGGTCATGTAGGTAGGAATGATTATTAAATATATATTATATTCTTAAAATATTCCAATCCAACGTTTTCCTTAAGTTTGACGTATGTCACTACTTCCCGTAATTCGTTCCTTATTAGCGACACTATTGAATGGTGTAATAATACGAGGTGTTTTTTTTTTTCAAAATCAACTGGTTCAATTTCTAGCTAGGAATATTGATTTTTCAAAATTCCAAATTCCAAATGATGCAGTTATTAGTTTTCTTCAAAATCGGACCCGAGACTGCTTTGTATATTTTTCGCTATTCCTCAGAGTTTTGGATTTGGTTCACTTGAAAAATTCACCCTTTATAATTCAGAAATATTTTGTTTTATACATTTGACGAGTTACGCTGGTCCTTGATCTGATGGTAAGCGACACTCTGCTTATAAAAATCACATTGGTATTCAGCATTAGCCGTAAACTAATGTTTTTACTTTGATATGTTTTCATTGTTAAATTGCTTGCAACGATAAAAACAAATACAGTATTTAGGAACTTGTCTTGTAACGTTTATGAATTGTGTTTACAGGTCCCGGCGAGTAGAGTGCTGCACAGCTGTCGCTGAATTAAGTAACTGGAGTTTTTCAGAGTACATAGAGATATCCGCGAGGGGGCGCCACACAGTGGTGAACATGACCAGCGCCGGCCTGCAGGAGTACAACATGTACTTCGCGGTCAGAGGAGAGAGGATGTACCTGCAACTAATGACATCGTCACCTTGGGACCGTTATGATCTGTATTATACCATCTGTATGTACTATACTTAAATGCACAATAACAAACTATTGAGATAGACAAGCGGCGCGGCGGCGGGTCTGCCAACTGCGAAAATAAATATAAAGGGCCTCACAGAGTATCAGTTCGCCGGCAGTGCCTACCTGTATCAGACGGCCTCCCGTCCAAAGTCTGCATAGCCCACTCACTAAAACGATTATTGCCTGTAGGCAATGATCGAATACTGGCTCTAAGTTCAAGCCGGTAGAGTCCTGCTCTCGGTTCGAGTTTGTCGTCAGATGGCCGTCAGTCCGAAATCTGAAGCGAAACTGTGAGTGTGTGGCCTGTTGTGATTACTGACAGGCTGTTATCGTCCGGCGAACTGATAGTCTGTGGGGCCCTTTAGAGCATCGATATAAAAAGGTAGATGCGGCACTCACTCTTATGCCACGTAAACATAATGGAACTAGAAACAACTACATGAAAACACGAATTTTATAATGGAAAGCTTTTCCTTTATATATATATTTTATAGGCTAGCGTTTGACCACTATCTCACCTGTTGGTAAGTGATGATGCGGTCGAAGATGGCAAGCACGATAGACCTAGAATGGGAACTGGCTCTCAAGGATAGCTGCCGGAACACATTAGATGTTTGACGACAGATTTTCTAACTTTGAGGGTGGTAGCTGGCCAGGCGGACACTAGATAGTATCCTACCACCATGCAGGGGTTGTTTGATTTTTAACAATGTTTTTCCTTCACCGGAGGGCTTTTTTCACCCTGTGAAAAGCGCACATACATTTTTCGATAAAAAAAATCCATTGGTGCACGGCGGTTTGAACTCGGTACCTCTGGTACTATTCATCATTCTGTTCTCTGGCATCAAAGCCAACCGCTCTCCCGATTACGCCACCGGGCCCTCAAAAAAATTTAATGATCATGAAGAACAGAGTAATTCTGTACGTGCTACACAAACGCCAGTTCGATTGTGACTAAGGTGGAATTAGGTTCGCAAACCTAATTCATACGGTCCACGTTGAGGAGTGGGGTACCATATCTCCCTTTTTATATCGATGCTTTAGAGTCACACTCTTGTGAGTTGAAATGTTTGTAATGGTATACCAGTTATTGGACACAAATTATCGGTTAGACATGCATCGATTAATTTACTGACATACATCGATTACACGTTGCTGAGGAGTAAGCACGTCTGCCTAGGTCTAATCTAGACTGTAGACTAGATCTAATTACACTGATCATTGTTAGGCTTATGACCACCAGGTCGGATTGGCGACGAACTTGTTTCATTTTGCACATACTACCTTATTTGTATAAAAAAATATATAAAAAAAACCGGCTAAATCGAGTTGGACTTGCCCACCGAGGCTTTCGTACCAACGTTGGTTAGTACCAATAATTTGTGTCTAACCGATAACTCGTGTCCAATGTTTAACTCGCGTCAGGACGCAACGTCAGGAAACGTGACCTATTATTGTGAAAATTCGTAAGACGGAGGGAGAGTAGACCAAATTCACAACGTTAATGTTCAAGTTTATACTTCTGCCAGCACTCTCGTATGCAACAAGTTGTTTTTTTGTATGTCACTCAGTTTCTCCGCCAATAGAGACTCGAGTATAATGGTTTGTATGCCACTCAGTTTCTCCGCCAATAGAGACTCGAGTATAATGTTTTTGTATGTCACTCAGTTTCACCGCCAATAGAGACTCGAGTATAATATTTTTGTATGTCACTTAGTTTCTCCGCCAATAGAGACTCGAGTATAATGTTTTTGTATGTCACTCAGTTTCTCCGCCAATAGAGACTCGAGTATAATGTTTTTGTATGTCACTCAGTTTCTCCGCCAATAGAGACTCGAATATAATGTTTTTGTATGTCACTTAGTTTCTCCGCCAATAGAGACTCGAGTATAATGTTTTTGTATGTCACTCAGTTTGTCCGCCAATAGGGACTTGAGTATCATGTTTTTGTATGTCACTCAGTTTCTCCGCCAATAGAGACTCAAGTATAATGTTTTTGTATGTCACTCAGTTTCTCCGCCAATAGAGACTCGAGTATAATAGAATAGAATAGAATAGAAATACTCTTTATTGAATACCAGCACTGTAACAAAGTATTCAAACAACTTAAAGTCTATGGTATTACAATGGGCGGTCTTATCGCTAAGAGCGATCTCTTCCAGACAACCTTTGTATGGACAGTATCGTGGTAAGAATTGGCTGGTAGTGCAGTGCGCAATACATAAATCTACAGTGCGAGCAAAATTATAAATATAAACAAATCAATAAAACAATCTAGTTATAAGCAATAAAGAAGAAATAAGCTAATTACACTTTATATATATACACATACATATACACATCAAATACATACATACTGAAGAATATATAACAGATATCACACATATATACAATTACATATATATAAATATACATATACAATATATATACATATACCGTACATATAGTATAATGTTTTTGTATGTCACTCAGTTTCTCCGCCAATAGAGACTCGAGTATAATGTTTTTGTATGTCACTCAGTTTCTCCGCCAATAGAGACTCGAGTATAATGTTTTTGTATGTCACTCAGTTTCTCCGCCAATTGAGACTCGAGTATGATGTTTTTATTTTAATGAGTGGCGTATATTCCCAAAATGGTCCTAAAGGTCACCTAAAACTGCATGAAAATCAATCCAGCAGTAAATACAGTTCTAGTCGAGTACTGATCTCGAGTGTTTGAGATGTTTAATATATGTTGCAATGTAAACCTGAATGTTAACTTTGAACAGGGTTTATCGGCGGGAGTGATGGCGAAATCGCCATAATTGAACATCTGCCGGACAGCTCGGAGAGAACTATTCAAGAATTTGATACAACCAACGCCATCTCTCGCGAGTCCTACACATACTACTACCTGCGAATATCCGGCGGTGAGTTATCATTGTCATTAAGAAAGACACAGGAGCCAGTGACATCACAGGGCCGGGGTGACGAGCGCTCCACACGCACTCTCGTGCCGCTGTGTTTGTTATGCCTTATAATTTAACTTAGATACTACATGCGTATTCAAATAAACGTCAACGAAATGTTTTATGAGCTGTGGCATGAACAACATGTTACATCTAGGATAATCCATCATCTAGGCTGCTTGGCTGACAGTAAGCGATCGTGCCCATTCTAATTCTAATTCTAATTGGTAATGGGGGCGATAAGACCTGCACTGACGTCCCGCTTGGGGTGTATTGTGCATTTCCTCCTGCCAGCATTCACCCAAGCCATCCCAGCTCCTTGACGAAGCGGAGCACGGCTTTAGGTTGCTGGCATAACGCTTCCAATGGTGATGGTGATGATGTGTCGGATAGTAAAGAAGATGCTGTCAAATGTATGTGTGTATGCCTGCTTGTTTGTGAACTTGGATGTAGTGATAGTGCTAAAGCAGATGGTGATGATGATGATGATTGTAAATGTTGTTGCTGCTGCGACTGGTACTCTGCATCCGGGTCACGCTTATGCAACCCAGCTGTGGTTCTTATTTCGTTTAAGACGGGACAATGTATTATCACATGTTCCACGGTTTCATCTTTTGACATGCATCCTCGACAAAGAGGACTGTCTGTGGCTCCAATTTTATAAAGATGATAGTTAAGATTACAGTGTCCCGTGATGAGGCCTACTATTAGGCGAAGGTCCGGTCTTTGCAATTGTTGCAATTTGTTGGTAATTTTCCTGTCTAATGTTGGCAGAGCGGCTTTTGTGTGTTTGCAACTCGTCATGTTGTTCCACAACCTTTATTGTTCAAACCTGTGTTGTTGTTGATCGTGCCCATATTGTTTAGTGATTTCTATTTGAATTAGTACTATAATAATATAAAAGCTACACTCGAATATCTTTAATCTTTTTGTGAATTGTGAAGCACTTATTATATTTGCTAAAGTTATCGACATAGCTCAACGGATTAGCAAGTGGCAGTGGGCTGGTCATATCTGGGGCAGGACTGATAACCGTTGGGGTAGACTTGTCCTAGAGTGGAGACCGCGTATTGGCAAACGTAACGTAGGACGACCCGTGACCAGGTGGAGCGACGACATATGCAAAGCGGTGGGCAGTGACTGGAAGAGAAGAGCCGAAGATCGGGCTCAGTGGCGCATCTTGGGAGAGGCCTACGTCCAGCAGTGGACTGATACAGGCTGATGATGATGATGATGATGATTATATTTGCTGTCGGTGACAAATTTTTTTATGATTATTTTTTTAAATATTTTATAGACTGGCGTTTGACTTCTATTTCACCTGTTGGTAAGTGATGATGCGGTCGAAGATGGTAAGCACGCTAGGCCTAGAATGGGAACTGGCTCTCAAGGATAGCTGCCGGAACACATTAAATGTTTTGGCGACATATTTTCTAACTAGAGGGTGGTAACTGGCCAGGCGGACACTAGATAGTGCCTTACCACCATGCGGGGGTTGGAGGTTTCTTAACGATGTTTTTCTTCATCGGAGGGTCACTGTGAAAAGCGCACATAAAATTTTTGGTAGAAAAATCCTTTGCTGCACAGCGGGGATTGAATTCGGTACCTCTAGCATCTAAGCCTACCATTCTACAACATACACCACCGGCTACTCCGCCTGCTCACAACAAAGTGAGGCTTCGATGCAGGTCACAATAAAGCGGGATCACGATTAGTTTATTTCTCCAGACAGGTATCATCACCCACCTTTTGATATAGAAATATATTGTAACTATACAACACCAAGAAACTTTATATAGTCAAAAACAACTAAGATTTGTAGGAAATATAAAAAAAATACAAATTTTCCGCGAATTTTATGCACTGATAAGGTAGGCAGATTGGGATCAATTGTACTCAATGAAAATATTGCACTAACTCAATTGTACGATATCCTAAATAACTCTATACATATACCGATGTCACAGAATAATGAATAGTACCCGATGTGTACTGAACAAGCCCAGTATAATAGAATAGCCCGGCTTGATATGTATCCCTATAGATATGTATCATGTATATGTATGAGATAGTATACAGAGAGAACCACTAATAATCCAGTCAAAATAGACTAAATTATGATTCCAGTTTGCATTAATTCCCAACCAGCTGGATTATTGTGCAGGCCTTGGATGCTTGAACACGAGCGCAAATTTGTGACCTTTGACCTCGAATAAAAAACAACGCACGAGCGGGATCGATGGGGACTTTTGACATATCATTTGTAATGACGTATTCAAGGCCTGCACAAAAATCCAGCTTGTTGGAAATTAATGTAAACTGTAATGTCTATTTTGACTGGAATATAAAATATTCGTATAATCGCTCATACATCACGCATGAAGTTTATGAAATTTAGAGCTCGTTTTGCTGTAATAAAACGTGCATGGTGCGTCTCACTGAGCGGGTGGCGCCTCTGGCGGGCAAAATAGAAGATAGAGCTAGAAACTCTGTGGTTGTACGGGTCTCGGTCTCGTACAAATGAAAGATTGTTAATTTGCTTTACACTGTATTTTGCGTGTTGATTGCTACGAGTCCGCGACGGAACTGCCGTGCGAATGCATGCTAACTTAAAATGGTACAAAAATGCTTACATCTAAGTAATCTGAGCGGCGGCCGGCACATCTTCCCCAACAAGAAAGGAGATGCCGAAAGCCACCGCTGTTTTGCTATGCTTATATATAATATGCTTATAAATGATACTTAAGAATTTCAATATAAAATGCTTAATGTAGATTGATATATCAAACGTGCTTAAAAATCTCAATACAAAATATGAAAACTTAAAAATATAAATTGTCCTTAATGTATCAATGTCTTTAATGGAATGGGGGAGGAAGATTTGTCTACTTTGCAACGCGTGTCAGACATACGGTTTAACGCACGAGCACTATCTTGCGGTGGGTGGGGGAACGCACGAATACGCGGTGTGGGGGGCAACGCACTAGCACTGACAGTGGTGACACACGTGTTGTCGGCGGGCGAGGGCTGGCGAGCCACCTCGGCTCCGCGGGGCACCCTCGCCACTCGGCGCCGCAAACGTCTCCACAGTACCGCTGCTGCCACTAACACTGCTGCTGCCACCAGTATGTATGATATGGTGTACTGGTGGATGTCGTGGTTCGACATAGAGGAGTCCTCCTCCTCGGAAATGTCATTTGCCTTCATGGCTTTGATACTGTTGGTGATGTCTGATAATGCTTTTGTAATGTCTAATTCTGCTGTCAAATTGTGTTCATGGGCCAGGGGTATTCTGATAATGCTGCTGATTAATAGGAGCGGTGATATGAACCGTGTTCGATGATTCACCGCGGGAGTAGGTAATGAATCTGTTTCCCTTGACGACACAGTTTTGCTCCAAATTAAAGATACCTGCTGCTTTCAGTTGTTTGATGGTTATCTGTTCTCCACATATAACATGAAGGGTACACTCGTCGCAACAAATGTACATGTATGTATTTATTTGCGTTAACTGTATCCACTTGTCTTCGCAAGTAGTTGTGCTCACTTTACATTTCTGTGTAATTTGATCGTTAATGCATAAATTGTGGTTTGACTTCAAATGATAAATGGTGCTATGTGAGTTACATTGATAGGTAGATGTGCTGATCTCTACACATTGCTGAACTTCGGTATGTTGCAGGGGTAGATATATGTCTTTTTGTAAGTTGATCGCTACGTACTCTGATATAGGTGTTATACTAACTGTCTTGTTGTTAATATGTTGAGGAACAGCTAGGAGGCGATATAACTCGTAGACATCCCTGCTGATAAGTGGGATCTTGATTTCAAACATCAAATACTTTTTAGTCATTCGAGTTTTTATTTTCAAGACTTTGTATATTGAGGGCATGTTATGTTGTATATTCTGTACAGGTAATAGGAGATCTTTGGATAACAATCCAGATATCGTGTTTAGTTCATTTTGTAGTTGTTCAGGTGATAAAAGGTGTACGTTGAAATTGCCGTGATGAATGTCTGTTATTAAATCGACTAATGTATCCTGTATGCTTCTTAGATTGGCCAATAAATTGTTGCTGATGATACTGGATAGTGTAAATTCATTCTCCATTCCTAATGTTTTTACTGTGTTCTCAAGGTTAGTTAAATGGTTTTTGATAGCTTCGTTTTGTTTCTGCATAACGGTTTGCATTCTGGTAAGTAAATTATTTTGTGCTTCAATTATCGATGTTTGGTTTCTCCACAGTGCTGCTAAATGCTTTACATTTTTTCTGATACGAGATATGTCGTTTTGATATTGTTCTGCAAATCGCTCATCTAAGACGCCAAACAGGCTGTTAGCTATGTAACCGACACCGTTTATCAGGCCGCGCCTACGTCTGGCACGAGCGTTGAAATGCTGACTGAGGAGAATGTTGTTGGAGTAATCAATTTCTGAGAACCCGTGACGTAGTTGAGTCATAATGATAGTGCAATGTGACGATATTTTTATTGTGTTGCTGTTACATATGTTATCTAGATATCGTATGTTGTTTATTAATGCTGTTATTCCATCCCAGTATGGTTTTAGGTCATAGTATGTTATCAATTTCCATTCATCTCTGACCAACTGCATGTTCCCAATCTTGTCGAAAAATAATCCATTGTTTTCATCGATTGGTGTGATGTTGTAAGAACCTTGAGCTCCGCAAATGAATGTCATAAATAACATAAAAGACAGACACAATGATAATAGCTTCGCGCTGGTTGTTTTGGTATTTGCTCTGGACGGGGGCGTGCTGTCTCTTGATTTTTGTTTGTCCTGCTTCTGTTCTGGTATGCTGTCTGCTGTTGATAATGGTAAGACTGATAACTTGACCACTGGCCTCTTCATGATCCCGTTTTTTGTTTTCAGGGTAACCACTCTGACAAGTCCGTCTTTCGAAGACAAAAGTTCTAGAATCCTTCCCATCATCCACTTCCCAGGTGGTAGATTGTCATCTTGAATGGTGACGAGATCTCCCACCTTCACGTTCTCCTGTTGCTGACGCCATTTACTTCTGACTGATTGCTGTGCTAAATATTCTGTTTTCCATCTCTTCCAGATGTCCTGTGCTAATTTAGATGTCAACTGCCACCGTGTTCTTGCATCATGCTCTGTTTCAATGATTGTTTTTCCAGGTCTTCCACTAAGAAAGTGAGCTGGTGTTAAAAAATCCAAGCTGTCGGGATCTTCGGTCAAGGCGCATAATGGTCGGGAGTTCAGGCATGCTTCTACTTGTGCTAGTATTGTACTGAACTCTTCGAACGTTAGCTTCTGTTCTCCGATAACTCTTCGGATATGATGTTTTAAGCTCCTGACATTCCTCTCCCAAAGTCCACCTGCACTTGGCCATGAAGGGGCGTTAAAGTGCCATTCTATGTTCATGTCTGTTATTTCGGCCAAGGCGTTTTCATCTAGATGTTTTGCAGGTCCAAATATTCTTGATTTAAGATCCTGCTTGCTCCAACAAAGTTTGTTCCGTTATCACTGTACATGTGAGCGGGTGCTGATTTTCTGGCCGCCATCCTGCGAAGTGCTGCCAGAAATGCTGAACTTGTCATGTCTGACACCAGTTCTAGGTGCACTGCTTTAGTGGCCATACAGACGAATATAGCCACGTAACCTTTCGTGGTTTTGATACCTCGACCTTTGTTTGCTTTTATTTCAACAAATCCGGTAAAATCCACCCCTGTTCGAAAAAATTGATGTGCTGGATTACATCTTGCTGCAGGTAAGTTTCCCATTAATTGATGTAGCTGCTTAGGATTATGCTTTTTGCATGTTACGCATTTGCGTAATTGTTTCTTGACTGCTCGCATGCCTGTTACTATCCAGTACTTCTGTCTCAAGCATGCTAATGATAAATTAGGTCCACCATGAAAAGTTAATTGATGCGCTTCATCAATTAACAATGTTGTCAACCTGTGCTCTTTCGGAATGATCATAGGGTGCTTCATGTCTTTGCTGATGTTTGCGTTTTTTAAACGTCCACCGACACGTAGTATTCCGTGTTCGTCTAAAAACGGATTTAATTTTAGTAAATCACTTTTAGACGAACACGGAATACTACGTGTCGGTTATCATTTTAAGTTAGCATGCATTCGCACGGCAGTTCCGTCGCGGACTCGTAGCAATCAACACGCAAAATACAGTGTAAAGCAAATTAACAATCTTTCATTTGTACGAGACCGAGACCCGTACAAATACTTTTTTTTTTTTACAAACTGTAATTTCTTACAACCAGTGCATAAAGTGCAGTGTACTACAAAAGGATTACAGTGAATTATCATAGCATAGCAAATATCAATTCTGCCGGCTGGAGTCGGCAGGACACACCAGCATCAGCATCGGTCTTTGTCGGATTCGGCCGACAGGGACATAGCATTCAGCATAGCATCAGCAGCAGAGCATTCAGCATAGCAAGGGCCAGGGAGTCAACAGATATCAAGTAAGATCTTTCCATTTATAACTTGTTATTTAAAATGGAGAATCTTTACATCAGCCAGCAGGAAATTTATCAGTCTATCAATAAACTTATCATCAACATAAAGAAGGACAGTGCAGATAGAAAAACCGGCGACTATTATAAACGTCGTTTAGAATTACTGGAAGCTTACTGGTCTGAATTCGTGAGTAATCACGACAGCATATGCCAACTCGGGGTCCCGCATCATCAGTACTTTGAGGAAGCTTTATTCAAAACGACCAGTGGCTTATACAATTCGGCTAAAACTCAAATAAATGAGCAAGATCCGACTTTAGCAAGCAGCAAGCAGTTTACATCTGCGAGTCACGAACAAAAAGATGTAGAACAGCAAGCACAAGAGCAGGACCTTCAGAAGATGAGGTCACCAGCAGATCCGGTGCCAGCCACGAGAGGCATGGTATCGACCGGATCACATAGCAGGGTAGATGATATGCTACGTAAACAATATATAAACTATAAAGCACTCATGAGAACCATCAATAACGTCAGCTTGGAGGCGATTGAGGAGAAGTGGGAGCTGGAGGACATTCTCAAATCCCTTCAGGCTCGTTGGACAGCAATAGATTTACTACATTGGGACATTCAACTGGAGCTAAACGGTGAAGACGAGGATTATGAAGCAATATACAACATACACGAACAAAAATACAACAACATAAAAAGGGCCATTAACAAGCATTTGTGGTCTATCACAAACAGGGAGCGATCCGTACCCAGTATGGAAATACCTATCTTTTCTGGCAGTTACCAACAGTGGACTTCCTTTAAAGATCTCTTCTATCAGACAATTCATAGAAATCCATCTCTTTCCGACTCTCAAAAAATGCAGTTCCTAAAGGGGAAGGTGCGTGGAGAAGCGGAGAGACTAATACAGCACCTAACCATCAGCTCAGAAAACTATCATACATGTATTCAGATACTAAACAATAGATTTGACAACAAAAAATTGATATTTACATCGCACATAAGTATGTTATTAGGGCTACAAAATATTCAACAGCAAAATCAAGGACAACTCCAAAAGATGCATGACATCACCGTTGAAACATTACAAGCAATCAAAAACCTGGGAATAGACATCAGTACCTGGGATCCTATCCTTGTACATATTTTATCTCAAAAACTAGATCAGCAATCCTACAGCGACTACATAGAGTCGCTCAAGGACCCACGTGAAATACCAGTTCTCAGTGACCTTCTCAAGTTTTTAGAGAGCAAGTTTACAAGTTAAAGGAAGCCGGAACTTTCATCACCCAAGCCTATCAAGTCTCAAAATCATAACTTCAATCAAACTAATTTCAACAAAAAATCAGCAAACCAACATAGCAACCATAATTACAACAACTTTCCCACGGCAAAATCTTTCCACATAACAGCAAGTATCCGATGTCCACAGTGTAACGAGGGACACGGATTATTCAGTTGCAGGAAATTCCTTGATATGTCTAATGACATAAAGTTGAAAACAGTTTCACAACATACATTATGCATAAACTGCTTATTCGATCATAACGGGAAACCGTGTATTTCAACCCGGAGGTGTCGAGTATGTGGTGATAAACATAACACCTTATTACACGACGCTAGCATTTCTAGCACGAAGAGCAATTTACCTGTAAAAGGCCGTGGGAACCAAAACAGCAACATGCATGTATCTCAAGGTTCATCAGAGGTGCTACTGGCAACAGCGCTGGTAAACATCAAGTCAGCAGATGGTACCTATCTTACATTCAGGGCTCTTATCGATCAAGGGTCCCAAATATCATTAATATCAGAAAATGCAGCACAGCAGTTAAACATAAAACGTAAAAGATGTAAAGGCGTAGTCTTTGGACTAGGTGAACGGGTAGTATTTGTACGGGTCTCTGTCTCGTACAAATGAAAGATTGTTAATTTGCTTTACACTGTATTTTGCGTGTTGATTGCTACGAGTCCGCGACGGAACTGCCGTGCGAATGCATGCTAACTTAAAATGGTACAAAAATGCTTACATCTAAGTAATCTGAGCGGCGGCCGGCACAGTGGTTATAGAGAAAAGAGCGAAATATCAGTATTATGAGCGAAAATAAATGCTTGTTTATAAATTGTAATACAGATTTTTATTATTAAATGTAATATCGAGGAAGATTTTCAGCATTTTAAATAGCAGATGCAATAAGATCTTAAGTATAATCCGGCAGCTCTTGAGGTTATATAGCATCCAAAAAATATCCTGGAAGATGTAATAAAGGTCCTCGACGGTTTCTCCATCTTTCAAGATGGAGAAACCGGCCAGGACGATAAGGCGGCTCGACGCAGATAAAGTGCTCACAACTGTCAATAGTGCCAGTTGACGGATTTACATCCACTACAGTCAATCGGAGAAGATAATGTGAGGAGAGCCCGCTCCGTTGGTCCTGATGGGATTCCCTCGTATCTGGTTAAAGATTGCAGGGAGGCATTAACAAAACCGCTGTGCCAAGGTAACCGGCGCAGTGCAGTGACATGCAACATTTTGGCTATTTAGAATGTTGCATGCCGCTGTATTTATAATTTTCTAATCTGGCTATCGTACCAAGCCCTGTCAAGGGCTTTCGATATGTCAAGAGGAAGAGCGCTTGTCCACAGCCACGGCACCAGGTCAACGAGCGCGAGATGACGGCGCCGGTGTAGCGGGACATATGTGTAGCTTCTCCACTGCACGACGGGCGCCGGGCGCCGTCATCCCGGCTACCAATATTTCGAGTATCTACTCGCGGCGCAACCGCTAGAAATCGGCCGAGATTTTGACAGGCCGATGTGCCGCCTTTGGCTGGCAGTACAAAACACGTTTGACTTGCTGGCACTCGTGTGTACGAGTCCACTCCATCTGCATTTATACAATAAAAAAACAATAACCTATCGTACGGCGCCGGGCGCCGGCAGTGTCTAGTCCACACGCTGCCGGGCGCCGGCAGTGTCTAGTCCACACGCTGCCGGGCGCCGGCAGTGTCTAGTCCACACGCTGCCGGGCGCCGGCAGTGTCTAGTCCACACGCTGCCGGGCGCCGGCAGTGTCTAGTCCACACACTGCCGGCGCCCGGTGCTGGAGTGGACTCGTACACACGAGTGCCAGCAAGTTCAGTAATATTAAATGCTCGAGTATAAAGGTAACCACCATACTGAATCAGGGTCTCTAACTCCTTCATCAGGCAAGTTTAATAAGAGTAAGGCAGTAAATGGTCCCTAATTAGGGAGCAACCCGGTCTGCCTTTATTATTGCAGTGTAATAATATAGGCTGACAAATGCTTTCACTGAGGCGGACCAATAATCGTGCAGTGTAATCGGACGGTTCCGTAGTATTACTTCGCAGCGTTGTTTTCGTAGTAATTGTGCCGTATTGCGTCTTTCAGGATTACTCGTATCTTTCGGTCTGTCTGCCGTTTTTAGAGTAGGTAGTCTGAGGTTATTTGTTTTATTTCTATGGAAACGCACCTGCCACGTATGACAGCTACAAGAAACAGAACCGCCAGGATCAGTGGTGGTGGTCAAACGTACGTAGTATTTATATTCTATTTGGTCAAACGATCGCCGGCAAGTCATTTTAAAATCGGTCCGGAATAATCTCGATCTCGTTGACGGTCCGGTGCCGTCGTCTGCGGACTAACGCTGGAACGGCAAGCGCCTCACCGTGGTTCTTGATGGCCTCTTTCGAGATGTGATGGCAAACGTTTAGAATCTCACCAGGAGCGGATCCTGAAGCTCTAACACTACAAGCGCAGGAAGTGACAATAACCTTCAAATAATAATCCAGATTAATTTTATTTGATGTTATTATTATTGCAGGCACACTGGAGATGGGAAGGCGGGGAGAGCCTCCATTGATGACTCACACCAGCATTGAACTGTGGAAACTCCGGGTCTTCGGTTTCGCGCGGGGGTTGCAAGCGGAAGGCGCGGCTCTGTACGACTGTACCGCGGAGTGAGGTAATGTAACACATCGTGCTTATATCACGACCGACGGTGGACTATCAGCTAAAGATAATATACTCGTGTATTTGAAAAGAGAGCTTTGAAAACGCATTAAAATGTTTAGTTAATTGAGTCCAGAGCTACTTCACCTGGGACGGTATCACGTTCGTATTCAGATATAAGTTGTCCAGTAAGTGAGTGAGAGTCGACATGTGGGCGTCTCAAGTATGAGAGAGACAGCCGCTCTGCAGCACGGGACTGCAGTGGACTGAGCTCAAGAGTCCAGCGCACGAGGCTCACCGCCATCTTACTATTACAGACAAGCACGACCCCACCTTAGACCGCAGCTTCGGTTAGCATCTGTCGAGTGTTTGTTTGTTGTCGGCATAATAAAAAAAACGGTGTGCACTTAAGATGAAAAACAGAAGTGAAATCTTCATCAAGGTGAGGTTCATCATCGTCATCATTAACTGCCAGTATTCGTCCACTTTTAGCGTCTCCTATGGCGCGCCACCACATGACGCTATTGAGCTCGATTTT
This sequence comes from Cabera pusaria, assembly GCA_954871355.1. Taxonomy (NCBI): domain Eukaryota; kingdom Metazoa; phylum Arthropoda; class Insecta; order Lepidoptera; family Geometridae; genus Cabera; species Cabera pusaria. Next base: position 17,601,367 of record OX940912.1, read on the forward strand.
CAGCTGTTTGTTTTCCAGGCAAGTTATCGATATACGAAATAGTCGACTCGAGCCGACTTTACCCGAACGAGCGTTACATAGCCGAGTGACGGCTCAGTCCCATTCCATACCCACAAAATAAAGTGTTTAGCGCGCCTAAAGAAATGTTCTCTTCAAAAACCTCGTAGGTACAGTGCCACAAGTATAACTTGGCGGTGGTGGTTTTTGGAACTAGTTCTTTTAATTGAAACTGTGAGTTTGACGTTTGAGAGATTACCGCGACATTATTGTTGATAAATCTGCTACATTAAAATAGTTCAATAATGCCAAAAGTAATTAAAAGTGGTTTAAGAGAAACTGTTATCAAAGTACAAAGTAAAAGCACAGTGGCGCACAGGCACGCCAAGTTATACTTGCCGGACTGTATCTTTTATATGCTAAATATCATACATTGACCGTGAGGCAAGCGCCTTGTGTGTCCCGTTGATATCACAACATAATGCTATGTGTTGGTCCGGTCTGTTCATTGGTGAGTGGATCACAGTGTCAGCGGACGTGTGAGTGGATCACAGTGTCAGCGGACGTGTGAGTGGATCACAGTGTCAGCGGACGTGTGAGTGGATCACAGTGTCAGCGGACGTGTGAGTGGATCACAGTGTCAGCGGACGTGTGAGTGGATCACAGTGTCAGCGGACGCCGCGAACTACAAATCTACACATAAACATTCGGAGGATACGTCCATCAGTCAGTCAGTCCATTTTTCATCGCCACTAATGTATACATTATTATCTAATTTATATATATTTATTTTACAGAAGCAGACTCATCTTGTGCCGGTCTCCAGTGATTATTTAATTATTTGTATGTGTATTGTTTGAATTGTAAAACTTTGTTTCTGGTAATATACGTACCGTAAAACCTCAGCCGCTTCTTTTACATTTACATGCTTTTGATTGTTTGACTAGGCAGTCCTCTTAGCCTTCACAAGACCCCGTAGGCAGAAGATTCAAACTCCTAGGACCAAGAGAACGCGAGTAATCGCATAAACTTATATCCCTATTTTTGGGCAAAAGCCCAAACTCTGAAATGGCTTTGCTAAGCCATGGCAAAGGGGAAGGTGTCGGTTATTTCATGGGTATGAGGGCACCCGAGGTTACTGTTCTCACAAAACGACTAGTATAATACATTTAATTCAGAGGTTTGATAAGGAAATTTTTTTTTTTTTTATCGACCTATTATTACTTCATTCATAAATAGTAGAGCGCTAACGTCTCCTGCCCCCTCGTACCCGCAAAAAAACTAAGAAAAAATAATAAAAAAATATTGTCATAAGCAACATACGAAAAGAAGTGAGATCCTGCCAAAAACATTTTTATTTTAAATGTTGCCAAGACCACATATTTTGAATATGGTTTAGAGCTTGCGATGTTAGAGCTTATACATTTAGAGCGTGTAGAGTTAGAAGCTTGGTTCTAGGTTCTGTTCATGAGATCTGATAACTGTTAGACAGTGCGAGCTGCAAGGTCGCGTCTTGGCAATTTTTAACCGACTTCAAAAAAACGATGTTTCTCAATTCAACCCTATATTTTTTTATTTTTTTTTATGTTTGTTCGTGGATAAGTTCATCGTTTATGTACCGATTTTGATGATTCTTATTTTGTTAGAAAGAAGATATCCCTAAAATGGTACCATAGTAATTTCATTGAGATCTGATATGTATCTCCAGAGATATAGAGATAAAAACCTCAAATTTTGTACTGAAAATTAATAACGCGGCAATTTTTTTTTTTAAACTGTTTTACTTTATTATAGTAATAACAGTAACTTAACTTAAATAACACCAACGTCCTTACTATAGCTAGGCGTAGTATTACTATTCAACTAACTACTTAAATGTAATGTGATACTTATGATAATAACAAATGTTTTTTTTTTTATTTGAAGTCGGTTCTTTTAGTTTTTAGGGTTCCGTACCCAAAGGGTACGGGTACGGGACCCTATTACTAAGACTCCGCTGTCCGTCTGTCTGTCTGTGTGTCTGTCTGTCCGTCTGTCACCAGGCTGTATCTCATGAACCGTGATAGTTATACAGTTGAAATTTTCACAGATGATGTATTTCTGTTGCCGCTATAACAACAAATACTAAAAACAGAATAAAGTTAAAAATAATAGAGGATCCCCGGAGAATACCAGAAACGTGTTTTTTTTGGCATTTCACGCCATCTATGAACGCTTAGTTAGGTAAACGTCCCATAGATGGCGTTATATTGAAATGTCGATCCCTAACACCTTTGTTAGACGTTAGATAGCGTTATAAGAAATAAAATGTTTATTAATTATTTTTTTTGCTCGATCTTATAAAATACTGTAGTGTGGTACGGAAACCTACTAGTGCGAGTCCGACTTGCACTTGGCCAGTTTATTTAAACGATTTTATTATGCGTCTCTCTGTCTGTTCACGATAAACTCAAAAACTACAGAACTGATATTCATGTAGTTTTCACCAATGGACGGAGTGATTCGTGAGGAAGGTGTGTGTGTATAGGTAATTCGTTAAGGTTTTGTGTAAATAAGTTGAAATATGACGATGAATTCTCTAATAATCGAGCATTTTAGTGAAACAAGTTAACTACCTTTAAGATCTTTTTTTCTTTTTTTTATAGGCTATCGTTTAACCACAATCTTACCTGTTGGTAAGTGATGAAGCGGTCTAGGATGGTAGGACGCTACACCTAGAATGGGATATATAGATATATAGGTAGCTGTCGCACTGAAAGTACTTCGGAATCCCTGTATATATATTTGTTGAAAACCTAAAAGGCTTGTGCAGCATTACCTTATTGCAGCTCTATGGGCTCGTGCCAATTCAATCATGGCAGTTTTTGGAGCCCAACCCTATACATATTGCAGTACGGTAGGATCGACTGGCAAAGGGCAGTGTAAACCATCGTCAGGGTCTGCTTATCACATTAGGTTAATGTAAATGATTTTTTAATACAGTTGCTCAAAAAGTGGCGTATTGTCAAAATAATGTATATTAAAAAGAAAAACCAACCATGAAGTTTTTACTAAAAAAATCATAAAAGTTTGTATGATTCATGCAAATACGTATATTTCTAAAAAGAAGCTACTAGGTAATTTGTTTCAATATCAGATTTAATGATTTGATTGAATGAGTTAGGTTAGGTTTCATTTCATTTCATCTCATAAAATTTCATTTTCATTTCATCTCATTAAATTTCATTTTCATATCATATCAATAAAAAAATTCTACTGAAGACTTGGCTGTATGGGCATAGTTCCCTTTGCCTACCAGAATGGGTGAAGAAGAATATTCTACGGTTGGCGCCATTTTTCAGAAATTTTCTTTGCGAGTTTAGTTGTTTGTTGCACATAATGAGTAATTTCGACCCTAGGTTTTTTTTTAATTAACATCACCGGAACTCAGTATAATTGCACAAAATGCTTCGGAGAACATTTTACCGGAAAAGTCAAAAAGTCGCTACATATCTACATACGACGAATTTATTGCGTGGAGAGAAGAGAAAAAAGCAAATAGTTTTTCAGAAAATGTTATGTTGGCATACTTCTCCAAACTCTCAGCAAAATTAAAACCTTCTACGTTATGGTCGAGGTTTTCGATGATAAAAAGTATGCTGAAAATAAGGAACAACGTGGATATAAGTGAATACCCAAAATTAAATGTTTACTTAAAACGACAATCAGACGGTTTTACAAGTAAAAAGTCGAAAATATTAACATCGAATGAAGTGGAAAGGTTTTTGAACGAAGCTCCCGATGATCGTTATTTAGCCACAAAGGTAATTTTTAATAAGTACTTATATTTTTCTTTAGTATTCAGTTTACGAAATCGCAAAATACAGTCAATACATTATTAAAAAAATATTAATCAAATCCTTTTTTTGTAGGTTGCTCTGATTTATGGCGTTGTTGGAGCTTGCCGCAGAGAGGAGTTAGCCAATATTACTTTAAAAGATATTGAAGCCCATGGAGAAATAAAGAAGCTGATCTTAATACTGATAAAGCATATGTATATTTAGAGAAATTTGAGTTGACTTTTTTAATGTGGGCCAGTTTAAATTGGAATCGATCATCACTCCAAGAAAACTTGTTTCATTTACATTTTGTATTTCAATATCTGATGATATTGAAATACTACTACTTTTTATATCCAATTTTAGTGGAATTTGTTTATAGTTTCTAAATTGTATGATTTTAGTTTTACTTTTATTAACATTTAGATTTTTTTTTTTGAGCCAGTCAACAATTTTTTTGAGACTACTGTTTACCTCCATTTCAAAGTTTATTAAATTTTGATTTTGTTTTCTCATAAATATAGTAGCATCATCTGCGAACATAACACATAAATGTGTTGTTATTAAGGATAATTCATTGACGTATACCAGAAATAATAACGGGCCAAGAATGCTGCCTTGGGGTATACTTCCTTGAGAATATTGTTGGATTTAGAATATACTTTTTCCATAGATTTATTGTCTTTATTGTATGTTTCTAACATTGTCGATTGGTTCCTATTTTCTAGATATGATTTAATAATATTTAAGGCCAATCCACGAATTCCAACATTTTCTAATTTTGATAAAAGTATTGAGTGGTCAACACAGTCAAACGCTTTAGACAAATCTAAAAACAGTGCTACACCATCTTTTTTATTATTAATTTGTTCCCATACTTGTTTAAATATATTATATATTTCTAGCGACGTGTTTTTTTGTTTTTGAAAACCAAACTGATTTGTGCTAAGTGTGTTGTGTAAATTAAAGAAATATATTAGCCTATTGTAAATTATTTTTTCGAAAATTTTTGAGAAGCAAGAAAGAAGTGATTTGGGCTTATAATTTGTCATATCATCTTTTTGCCCTTTTTTGTGTAGAGGTTTTATTATGGCCCTTTTTAAGTCATGGAAATATGCCTGACAACGTCATTTGATTTGCTATGTAAACAAGTGGGTCAGCAATTTTTTTTTTTTATAATGATTTATCTACTTGATGCAGATATCTACTACTATTACAATCTAGCCTTATAACAACTAGGCTAATTAGTAATTTTATTTTCACTTAACTTACTATTAGAATATTACTAAGAATGTGTCCATTAACACTTTTCTTAATGTCTCTATTAAGGGGAAGAAACTTTGTTCTTGTGTTCTTTTTATAGCGTTCGCGTTCACTATCACTACACTTTGTTCACTTGATAAAGTATCACTAATGTAACTCGAAGGGTTTGACCCTTTTTAGTCTTCTCACTACTTCCGTGTTTGCTAGGAGCTGGATGGCCTCGACATTCACATGATGGTGAAGTCTGCGATCGTGAGCTTCAGCAAACTGTTTGATTGTTTTAGCAACGTGCTCCACTTTTAGGTCCCGGTGAAGATCGTTATTTCTGATGTTCCACGGTGCACGTACAATACTCCTGAGTACTTTATTTTGGAATCTTTGTATTATCTGTATGTTGGTTTGTTTGGTGCAGCCCCATAGCTGGATACCATAAGTCAGTAGGTGGTTATTGGGTGTTCTACTCCAGCCACATCTGTTGATTAAACGATATACCCAACTGCGTTCGCTCCGCTTGCTGCGCTCACTTGTTGCAGTTGGGTATATCGTTTAATCAACAGATGTAGCTGGAGTAGAACACCCAATAACTAAAAATTGATTATCTCTCACCACTTGTGTTTTAGAACTCAAAGCCTCCGGTGTAATCATTTTGATCGACTTGTTTTAGAACTCTCAATGACCCCGGAGTAATAGTTTTGATCAACTGTGTTCGTAACACATACGGTTGGATGATCCATGGTAAGTATCATCCTGAGAGCCCAAGGTAGGATTATCTCTCACCGCATACGATGTCTCAGCACATACGGTTGGATAAAACATGGTAAGTATCATCCTGAGAGTCCAAGGCAGGATTATCTCTCGCCGTTTGCGATGTCTAAACACAATCGGTTAAGTGATCCATGGTAAGTTTCACTCTGGGAGCCCAAGGTCGGATTATCTCCACCGATTGCGATTCCTAACCTACCTGTGTTTTGAGCATATCGTATAGTCAGATAAACCTGTTCTACTACTTCTACTAAAGCCGTAATGACTTTTTGTTGGAATACTTACGATAAATTATCGCGCCCTAACCTACCTGTGTTTTGAGCATATCGTATAGTCAGATAAACCAAAAAATATTACAAAATTAAAATCTGCTACCCCTAAAGCACCAACTTTTATATTTTCTGTGCTTTAAAGAAATGTGTGTATATACGTTAATAAAAATTCAAGCGTAGTCACTCACCATTTTCATCTAAAGGATTTTAATTTATTAAATTCATGAAGATCTCATTGTCCCTGCTGCTTGTCGTTCCTGTAAAATAGAAATTGGTACACATTAGTTTAAAACTAAGAATACACAATTTAATTTTAAAAAATCTTTACTCAGAATAAATCAAATTAAACTTGGAAATAACTAAACATTAAATCAGTGTGTAGTTAATATAAACAGCAATCGAAAAATAATCATTTTTATGTAATTTTTTAATATTATTTTCTTTACATAACATTTACATAACATGTTCAAAATAATTAGGATCGTTTAAAAAACCGACTTCAAATGCTACTGTATTCAATTTGAGTAGCAAGTTTGCAGTTATTATCGCCATATCTCTGGAGATACTTGATAAATTTACAATGAGACCACTACAAAAGTATAATCTTTGAAATAAATATATAATAAAAAAAACGGACCACAATTGACAGAGAAAAATAAATAAAAAAAATTTTACAGTGAAACATAGAACATCCTCCTTTTTTTTAAAGTCGGTTAATAGGGCTTTTTGTCGTATGAAGACCTATTTTATTTTTTCGATTTCTAGTTATTGAGAAAATCTTTATTATATAATACGACAGAAACTTGGTTTTTAATTTTATTTTCGAATCAACCAAAAAAGAGTACGTTGCAAAATATTATACAATAAAAGCTAGGTACTTACTTGTTATTTCCAAATAGTTACAGAACTACACTCACCGATACACTCACCGACACCACAGCCGACACCGTACACTTATATAATGAATGGTTTTGTTCACACGCTCGATAGTAGGTACAAACGTATCAAGGTAAAATGGATTGAATAACAATATGTACATCGTAAGCATTTCTTTTAAGGGTTCGCATACACGTTCGTTTTTAACTCTGCGATTGAACTGTTCTGTAGGTACAGATAATTTTTTATACCATTAAGTTTGCACTGTACAGTTAATTAAATGCTATTTTAACCGACACCTAACCGAGGAGTAGGTTCTGAATTCGTCGGAATCTTTTTTTTATGTATGCTTCTCGATTACTCAAAGATGGCTGTACCGATTTAGAATATTTTTTATATTTGTTTGAAAGGACATACTTTCCAAGTAATTTCATTTAAATTTCATCGAGATCTCATGACTATCTCAAGAGATATGGAGACAAACACATCAAACTTGGCACATGACTAGCGCGACATTTGAAGTTGGTTCTTTTGGTTTATTAACGATTTTAAATTATAATTATTACCATTCAGTTAAACTATCATTCATATGTATAGTCACACTATTTAGTGAAAACGAGCAGTTTAAACTCAAGGTGTGTAGCGGCCTTAGGACAAATTACTTTTTAACCGACTTAACAAAACGAGGACTTAACAGATAGCGTTTGTACGAATTACTTTTTTGTTTATTATATCATAGCTCAATCATTTATGAACTGATTTGTTTTTTTTTTACTGACTTCACAAAAAGGAGGATGTACTCAATTCGTCTGTATAATTTAATTTTTTTGTCACTTCAGAACCTCATCATTTATTAACTGTGTGTGGATTTGGAGAATGTTTTTTTTTTATTTTTTTACCGACTTCAAAAAAAGGAGGAGGTTTCTCATTTCTACCGATATTTTTTATGTTTGTTCGGGGATAACTTCGTCGTTTATGAACCGATTTTGATTATTCTTTTTTTGTTCGAAAGGAGATATTCCAAGTGTAGTAGTACCATGATAATTTTATCGAGGTCTGATGAGTACCTCCAGAGATATTGAGATAAACATCTCAAAATTGGTACTGAAAATGAATAGCGCGGCATTGAAGTCGGTTCGTTTTTAGTTTTTAAACGATATCATTATTAATAGAATATGTTTACAGTGTAGTTCCATTTTAATTTTAACGAGATCCGATAAGAATCTCCAGAGATATGGAGATAGATACCTCAAACTTATTACTGAAAATGACTTGCGCTGCATGTGAAGTCGGTTTTTTTGTTTTGCGAACGAACTTAAATTATGTAAGAAAGTAAATAGTAATACTTCCCGTGTGGTGTATTGTACAGTTCAAATAATTAGATACCGTCTTATTATCTAAACACATAAAATATGATTGTAATATTTTATGCACTGACTTTTAATTTTTCTATCTTTTAATCTATCGTAGTCGGGTAATGGTGTGAGTTTTTATATTGTCATCCGAGTAGGCGGAATCTTTCTTTGATCCGATTTCAAAGGTGGTGCGACAAAGGTGGTGCGACCATTAGCTTCAAATTTGCTTGTTTTGTTAAAGTACGGGTACTTAATATCTTTTGAATTGGAATATTATTTGCTGACACATAAAAAGTATTTGCTATAAAATCGCGTAAAATTAGAAAACTGACATATTCTTCGCTGGTTCATCATCCTCGAGAATCTTGCTGCCTGCCAGACCCTGCCAACCGCCCGCCACCCTGCTCAGCCACCGCCTGCCACCCTGCTCAGCCGCCGCCTGCCACCCTGCTCAGCCGCCGCCTGCCAGACTCCGCCAGCCACCGCCAGCCCGCCTGCCGCCTGACATTGCGCAGCCACGACACTTCGAGAAAACATCTACAGAAATATGTGAGTGAGTATTGTCTTATTACGTGTTTTTTAAAATCTTTGTTCCATCCATACTCATTTTTTATTTTTTTTTCTCAGGTCGGACTCTGAATACGAATCTGAAGCAATCGTGGCCACAGCACCGTCGGTGTTGTCGCAGCCTACCAAGAAGCCAAAAGCCTCAAAGCGCAAGATCACCCCCGTCGTTAACGCTGCTGCCCTTGCTAAGCGCGGTCATGCATCATATTCACCATCCTTCACACCACCCGATTTGCAAGAGCCGGAATTTTCGTGGTACGTATATATATATATATATATATATATATATATATATATATATATTATATCTGATAGGTTATCGTTTTTATCGCTTGGTGGTAACTACTACTAGGTACCGATGCAGGGCCCCAACCGTACTATAATTAACGTACCGTACTATAATTAACGTATATACGATAATTTAGGCCTCCGTATTATGTACGCAAATACACGATAAATTCCATACACCACAAAGTTTGAGAATTACGCTCATATTCAATAAAAATTGAGCATATACTATTGTTTATTGGTAACAGCGCCAGCTTATTTCTTAATTTCAAAACGTTGGTACGCTTATAAAATCTGTGTACTGTGGTCTGTCTTCTCAGCCCGTCTGCCTGTATGGAGTTAAATATGCATTGATTCTGTTCTGTATACACAAACAAAGTGTAATAAAAATTATCGTTTTATATGATTTTTTAATGTATTTTAAGCCATTATACTGAGTGTACGATAATTTTGCTCCAAAAACGTCAAAATACGATAATTTCACGGCCCTGGTACTTTCCTCGCTTCAGGTTGGGATCCCTGTACCGATGATGATAATAATTATTTAACAATAATGTATATTGTATGGAGTGAGCAACGTTAAATGATTATTTAACTCTGAATCTAATTATGATGATAAAAGTTCCTAAATATTATCATAACAGTATTTCATTATATTTTATTTTCTTTGTTTTACAGGTCTAAAAAACGCAAGTCAGACATCTTTTCGATTCTGAAAGGGGAAGAAAGCGTTGCTGCATCTAACGCATCACAAAGCGCCGGAGGCAACGTATCGACTTCTTCCTTCACGACGAGGGTTTCCGGAGGGCAGAGCCGACGCACCGCAACAGTCTCCGAAGGCGACTTTTACGTTGAGGTGAAGCTTTACAACGTCGTCGACGTTCAAAATACGCCTCCTCAAGAACGCTATAAAAAAGCGTTGACGAGTGTAAAGCTGCGTCTCAACGAACAAACTAAGGAGTGGGAAATTTTACAAGAGTTTCTCATTACGGTGTTTAAATTATTTAAAGATTCTAAACCATCAAAATTTAGTGATAAGATTAATTTTAAATAAACAAAACGTGTGCATAGGTTTATTATGGTTTTTATTTTATTAAATTAAGTTAGGTTCATAAAGGTAGATAGAATTATTATAGTATGTTTTGATATATGTAGTGTAGGTAGACTATATTTAACTCTCAAAGTAAATTTTTAATTAATTTGAAATAAAAAAGAAAATTAAAAGCGTATAATATTATAATACTGACTTTAAAAAATAGGTAACTTTCTATGTAGGTAGGTACTTAAATTAATAATTATATCTAGTAGGTAAACAAGCAAGTAGCTTCTACAATGCCATTCTGTTCAGTTTGTAACACATCTATAAGCGGTAGGCGCTGGACAGGTCATTTGCGAAGTAATACACATAAACAAAACGTTTTAACTGTACCGCATATCGATGTGGAAGGCGTAGATATTGTAGCGACAACATTTCAGAACCGAATAATATCTTACAGGATTGCTGCGCAATACGCAAATGAACATTCTATTGATGTATTTTTAGATTCAATACGAAACAAAGTCAAACTCATTTTAGATGAATGCATAAAAAACATATTTGTGTCAAAGTCAACTTCGAAATATTCTCAAAGTTTTTACTTTTCAAAAATAATGAACAAGAAACTAAATCGTTTATGACAAAAAATATCCCTGTTTATGGAAATTATAATTTTGAGCATTTATATTTAAATGTAATCAATACAATACGCACAAAAATTGACCAATTCGAAGAGCAAGATTCGGGTTGGACTTTTCTTAATTGTATGCATATTGAGGTTAATGTTAATAAATATCAACCACTTCGCGGCTCCACGTATATTGAACTACCAATATTCATCAAGAAAAAGAAAGCATGTTTAAATATTCAAAACAACGATAAACACTGTTTTCTGTGGAGCGTACTTGCAGCCCTCTATCCAGCTAAAAACCATCCTGAAAGGGTTTCGTCATATGTACATTTTCGCAATGTACTAAACACTGAAAACATTTCGTTTCCCATGACATTATCTGATGTTAAAATATTCGAAGAAAACAATCCAAACCTAAGTTTTATCATTTTTGGCTTAAAAAATAACAAGACTGTTGTAGGCCCGCTTTATAAATCAGAAAGCCATGAAAATAAAAAAACGATTCACCTTCTTTGGATAGAAAACAACACAACATCTCACTATTGTCTCATAAAGAATTTATCGAGACTGGTGAGAAGTCAAATAACGAAGCATAAAGGACAGATCTATTTTTGTGACACTTGTTTGTTGTTTTTTAAAACGGTTGAGGATGTAGAAAGTCATACCTGTAACGGAATTGTCACTGTCCTACCGGAAAAGGGGTCAGTAATTAAATTCAAGAATTTCGAACGCAAACAAGACATTCCTTTTGTAATTTATGCTGACTTTGAAACTATGCTAGAAGATGTAAGCAAAAGTGAATCAGATCCTCAAAGTTCTTATACGCGCACTACACAAAAGCATACACCTATCGCATTTGCTTACAATGTGATTAATTCTGTTGACCCTGCTTACAATAAATTCGTAATCTTTAGAGGTCCTCATTGTGTAGAAAAATTTGTTAGCTCTCTTTACAAAGATATTCGGGATATCCATGCAGTGTTATCACAAAACGTTCCCATAATTTTTAATGCAAACGATGCAGTTGATTTTAGGAATGCAGTTCGATGTCATATTTGTGAGAGTTTTCTATTCGGAGATAAGGTCAGAGACCATTGTCACCTTACTGGACAGTATCGGGGTGCAGCTCATAGCTTATGTAATTTACAGTACAAAGTTCCAAAGTTTGTGCCAATTTTTTTCCACAATTTAGCAGGGTATGATTGTCACTTGTTTATAAAAACACTTGGTGAAGCGCCTGGACCAATAAAAATAATTCCTAAAACGAAAGAAAATTATATTTCTTTCACAAAATTCATTCCAATATCAAGAGACGAGTTCGTTCAGTTAAGATTTGTAGATTCGTTCAAATTTTTAGGAACCAGTCTAGAAAAATTGGTTAAAACCATGAAAACTCATGAGTTTACTCATTTAAGGAATATTTACCCAAATGAAAATGAGTTTTCCCTTCTAACTCGTAAAGGCGTTTACCCTTACGAGTACATGAACGCATGGGAACGTTACAACGAGCCATTTCTGCCAAGCAAAGAAAGTTTTTATAGCTCTCTCAACAATGAGCACATATCAAATAAAGATTATGAGCACGCACAGTCAGTTTGGACCCAATTTGAAATTCGGAACCTAGGCGAATATACCGATTTGTATTTAAAAAGTGATGTGTTGTTGTTAACAGATATATTTGAAAACTTTAGAAAAACTTGCAAACATTACTACAACTTGGACCCTGCATTCTATGTTACAGCACCGAGTTTATCATTCGATGCTATGCTTTATAAAACAGGCATTGAGTTAGAACTAATAGATGACTTTGCTATAGTAGATATGTTACAGACAGGCATACGAGGAGGTGTGGTAATGGCAGCACATAGGCATGCCAAAGCAAACAACGAATTTATTTTCGACCATGATCCGTTGATGCCAGAATCATTCATAGTCTATATAGACTGCAATAATCTTTATGGATACAGCATGTGTCAAACATTGCCCTTGTCAAACTTTAGGTTTCTTGATCAATCAGAAGTTAATAAACTGGATGTGAATAATGTATCTGATGATGCAGAGTTCGGCTTCATTCTAGAAGTCGATCTCATTTATCCAAAAAATTACATTGGGAACATAATGATTTACCGTTTTGCCCCGAAAAAGATATTCCACCGGGTGGAAAAAATGAAAGTCAATTCCAAATCTTTATGACAAATTTAATTATGTTATACATTATGTACATTTAAAAACCTGTTTAAGACATGGTTTGATCTTGAGACAAGTACATCGTGCTATAACGTTTCGACAGAGTGCATATTTAAAACAATACATCGATCTTAATACAAATTTGCGTCAAAAAGCAACGTCAACTTTTGAGCAAGACTTTTTCAAATTGCTCAATAACAGTGTTTTTGGTAAAACGTTAGAAAACAACCGCAAGAAGGTCCATGTTGAGTTGATAAATCAATGGAATGATCAAAACAATAGGACTAAAAAAAGAAATAACGCAGAAAAATTAATCGCGAGTCCAAACTTTCACAGTGCTTCAGTTTTTACGGAAAGTTTGGTTGCGATTCAATTAAAGCCTAATCGTATAGTATTGGATAAGCCACTGTATATCGGATTTACAGTTTTGGAATTATCAAAATCACATATGTATGATTTTCACTATTCTATATTTAAACCATTTTACAGGGACCGCTTGACGATGTGTTATACTGATACAGACAGCTTTATTTATCACATCCAAACCAAAAATTTTTATCAAGATGTGAAAAATACGTTTTTGGAGTATTTTGATACCAGTAACTTTTCTGTTGATAATTATCACAAATTACCAATAATTAACAAAAAAGTACCAGGACTTTTTAAAGATGAAATGGGTGGAAAAATAATCACTGAATATGTAGGATTACGCTCTAAATTATATTGTATAAAAAATACTGACACTGAAATTAAAAAGGCTAAGGGAGTAAAATCATGTGTTGTTCGAGATCTTAGTATCTTAGATTATACAAACACATTGCTTACATCAAATACACTACGCAAGAAAAACATATTGTTTAAAAGTATAAAACATGAAATATTTACACGTTCTGTAAACAAAATTGCGCTTTCTAGTAGCGACGATAAACGATTTATTTCGCAAGATAAAAAATCAAGCAGAGCTTGGGGTCATATTTCAATTCTTGGGGTCTAATCTAATGTAAGTAGCTTAAGATTATCTGTAAGATGAAATAAATATGTAATATAATAATAATAATAATGTTATAATAATAATGTAAAGTGAACCTTAAGTAAGAATATAGTGAATAAACGAATTTCATTTAGAATACTTGTTGTTTTTATTTTATTTTACGAGCCTTAACATCTAGCTTAAGTTAATAATGCAAAATCAATTTAATGTTTGTGAAAAATTTTGTGTAAGCTATTCCTGTAATCTACGTAGATACTTCAAATTCACTAACGCAGCATAAACTTTTAACACCGACGCAGGTGCACTGACATGTCACTACATGATTTTGCACATTCGACAAACATTGAATAAAATTCATCATGCCCTGCTCATTATACCCTGTTCGAGCGTCGCAGTTAACACACATATTCACATACTTTCAAGTCGACTTAAGACGTAAGTTTTGAACTTTTATTCCTTTATTTCTATTTACTCGATATTATTCATAAAAATGACCCTAATAGTTTTCTATTTTGTTTCAGATTATGACAGACATTGTAATAAATAATAACAGTGAGACTCAAGATGGACTTTTTGGAATTAATACCCAAGACCTTCTTTTCCACTGTGCGCAGAATCCATTAGAAGGCTTTGACGAAATTTTTCCAATCACTAATCAGAAGAAATCGTCTCCAAAACGTCCAAAACGGAAAACAAAGAAGACACCTGGTGAAACTAAGAATCTTCGCAATAGTATGCGGCGATCATCATTTGTTTTAAACCGTGAAGCATACAAAGGGAGACGTTTGATTCAGATCAAAATAATAGACATTAGTGGTGATAACAGTGACACTGAAAGTGATGTTGTAATATCGGCTCAATATATAGTAAAAGATTTTACGGACAGAATATTAGATCAAACCGAAAGAGTGATTAAAAATATATCTGAAAATATAATAAGTGATTCTGACTGATGAGACGCATAATTGAATAAAATTATTTTTAAATAGATCAGTTAAATTAAATTAGAAGTGATTCTTAAGATGTTTAATCAAATCAGTAAGTAGTATCTCCCTGAATGCATTGTACTATTTAATTCATTAAATTTAAGATATGTTTTAATTTTCGATATTATATTAAAAACCTATTCAAATATCTGCTGTATTTTAATTCCTAAATACTCACCACTTTAATTCGTTAAAATATATTTTGGTAGAATAAAACAACAACCAGTTTAGGCAATAATTATTTTATTTTATTTAAAACATTAAATTAAATTCTTAGCTTACATTGAATAAATGTATATTATTATTATCATACCACTTTTTTAAGCACAATACATTTTTTAATGCACACATTTTCGTGTGTTGTACACAATTTAAATTTATATTAGGTTTTTCATAGTCGTGATATAATTTTAAAAAATTAGGACATCCTTTTTCTTCCACATCTATTATTTCACAGTTCTCACAAAGGCCTTTGATCCACATAACTTTCTCAGTTCCTTTTGTTAACACTTTTTTCTTATTCAAATATCGTATTATAATTCTTTTGAATTCCCTGTAGTCAATGTGGCCTTCACTCCAGAAATATCCTCGATTTGCTTCTATCCACCGCACTTGTTTCTTTTCTTCGATCGATAAGTTTTTAAATGGATAGGGGGGCTTGACAAGAAAGGTTTGGGTATTTTCTTCGTTTAAAATAGACAATTCTTTTATAATAAAATTATTTTGTGTATCTTTGAATCCTTGTACATCCACGAATATATATTTTATTCTGCAAGGATTCATATTTTAAGATATTTTTTTTACTATATTACTCAACGGTCTGTACTCGATGATGGAATCGTTTAAAATAAGACAATATGCAGCTGTCTGATCAGGTATTTCTGAATGACATTCAAGTTCCACACGTACGCTAACTACAGGACCTGACTTAAGGTTTTCGCTTTGTCTAGAGCAATCGATTACAAACAGCGGTGCTTTTTCTTTGAATTCAGAAGTACTTAGCAGTGGTTCACTTCTGCGTCCATAATAAGATGTCTGAAACCTGACATATTGTTCATACAATAATGAATATTTATGATCATCAAGACTAATATTCAAGTTTTCATATGGAAAATAGTTAGAGTTAAGATATACTTTGACATCTCTTAAATAACAAGGGTCGAATTTTGATATATCGCGATCAGCTAAATTTTTTCTATTTGTTTGTAAGCCTATGATTACATATCTTGGCTTTTCAATCTGTGAGGACGTTTTAATTGACCAAGTATGCTTAGTTGTTTTAGGTAATAAGGGATACTCATATAAATCCCAATTTCTAAAAGCCAAATATAGAGAACGATCCTTTTCCAATAACTTTAGTAAATTAACTTTTTCTTTATCTGATACCTTGACGTGTGGAACGCGCCAAACTAACTTATTTATTATTATATCTTCAAGAACCTCACCAGATGGAACTTTCAAAGAATTCAAATTTGTATTACTGCGTAATAATATCAGTTCATGTTTACAATTCATAATTATTTTCTTATAATCTTCAGCAAAGCCCAAAATATTACTAAGAGGTATTGAGGCAGAAAAACTATTTCCATGGGTTGTTTTTGTTCCATTTATATCCCAACCCCAAGCTTTTGCTATCTTAGCTTCATTTTCATTAAATGATACTAAACTCTTCATTGTTGTAGTCATTCCAGCATTTTTGATTCTATCTATTTCAACTCCATTTAGTTCATAACGAATATCTTGAAAAAGAAACAGTAATGGATTGTTTGTGGATTCCACAGCAGTAACTTTTAGTTTTGTATCCTTCTTTATGATGTTTACTGTTCCTTCTAAATAAAGGGTACTTGCTGATGGTAGTATGTATAAATCCTGCTGATTGATAGGTATGCGGATTTCATCATTCCTGTTAAAACTTGTTACGTAAGGTTTATATGAATGATATTCGATACCGTCTATGGTGTTATCGTATGCTGGTGAACTTGTTATATCCAAAATGTTCATTTTAATAGACCAATTAATTTCAGGAACTTTTATTTTCCCTGGTCAATTTAATTTTTTTCTTAGTTGTTCCTTTTCGGATTGTTCGATGAGTACTGATGTGTTTCATTATTGAATTACTACTTTTATTGAAGTCGATCATCTTTTCCTGATATGCAAATATAATTGAACTTCTTCACCGCGTAGATTTATTAAATTATTATTAATATCTAATAATCTAATATTAATAGTGCTGACGTCAATTTGATTGACAGGAAAATAAATTATATTCTTTGGCACTTCTATTATTCGGTATCCTGGAGGCACGTTAGGAGCAAATTCATAAAGAATATGGCTTGGTTTTCCATTAATATATGATCCGCTCACTATATCACATTCGACTCTTACCACTGTTGTCGATAAAATGTTAACTGGGAGTTGCGACTCGTGTATTATATTGGCTTTAAGAGTTTTATTACCAAATCCTAGTAAAGTTCCTGGAGAATTAGCTTTTTCAAAATGGATATCTTTAGAGCAGAAGATAAACGATTTCAACGTGTTATTATTGCAAAATAAATTAAAAGCGACTCCTTTTTTTACGTTTGACTTTAGATAATCAGAAATATCTTGCAGTTCGTAAGTGCCTTCTGGTATGTCTACGACTTCGTTATTGTCATAATAATATTTATTGTTTCTGTTATCAATGTTAGGTATTGAATTGAATGTTGAGAAATATAACAGAGCACACTCGTATTCATCATCAAATTGTAAAGCTGGATAATAGGTAGTGGATAAAATAGATTTGTTGCCTGTTATTGACAGCGTGAAAGACATTTTAGAAATGATGGTAATAAAAACACGTTTATAAATATATAGTCACAATACTTTATTAGAACATTTTATACAAATAGTATTAGCATAACATTTTTTCCAAAATTCACTTAGGAACTTTAAACATAAATGACCACAATTAGATGTATTAAAACGTTGATATCTACAATAATTGTATGTTATATTAAATTTTAAATATCTTATTAACTCAATTGGTGGCTTTAAATCACCAAAGCTATCAAAATACTCACAATAGTTAAAATGTTTTACATAGGCTACCCAATGGGTTCCTTCATTCTCTGAGCTATCTAAATTAACAATCGCACACTCAATGTCCTTAGGCTTTGGCGGCAATTCATTTCTCATGCAAACACCTCTAAAGTAAGGTATGTGTTTAGTAGCATACTCTAATATGTCTATATCAGTGAGAGCACGCTTGGGTAACCTTTCTATTAGTTTTTTGAACTATTTACAAAAAGACCATTGCCTTTTTTATATGGTTTTATATATAAGCCTTTTCCTAAGGCGATACTTTCCATCGTTTTATTATGACGTTGGGCTTCTTCCAAATTCTTTTTAGCTGCTTTATGATCATTTACAGCTTTAGTAATACCTGCTGCACCTCCAACCAATGCACCTAGAGCAGACAGTCCTGCGAATATTGGTATAAGTGGTAAAATACCACCTGTTTTTGGTAACGGTATTACACGAGGCAGACACACTCCTTTTTTATTTTTTATCAGTTTTTTCGCAGCTGAATATGCAGCTTTAATAGCTCTAGAATTGCTTTTTGGTTTTAATTTTTTCAGTCGTTTATGTATTGTAGAGACGATCGATTTAAATGTTCTCACGCCAGCACCATGCTTCATTTTGGTTTTCATCACTTTGCTCACAAGCCACGAAGACAGTTTTTCTCCTCTTCCTGCATTTTTCGATTTCATCCGTTGCTTTGCCATATTTAATAATTCTAAATCAGCTCTGTGTCGATCTTCCAATTTATTTGAATTATCGTATGCTATATCGTGTCTCATGCAAGCATTATCAAGCTCATTAACTCCTTGATCACCTCTCAATAATCGTTTTCTTAATCTGGTACCAGGTCCACAGTAATTGTACCCAGGTAAATGCAATTCAAATGGTAAGTTATTTATGATGCTGTTAACGAGTCCACCACCATGCATAGCTGAGTTATAAATGAGATTAAATATCTAAATAGACTTAATTTTATATACTTAGGTATGTAACTCTATAGAAAAGATAATCATACAATTGCTCGTTTTTCAATCCAACTGTTTTCAGTACTAGGTAGACCTAACCACTTTACGAATAATTTATTACCTTTTTTTCTTATAACCTTTTCAATTAGATACACATTAGGACACTTAGTTTTTTGAAGTTCTTGTTCATAAAAACTTCCTAAAATTGGTTGATAGTGTAGATCTTCTATGGAATAAGTGATAGGTTTAGAACCATGAACTTTTTTAATCAAAAACAATTCCGTAGACCAGTTTGGGGTATATCCTTTTTCAAAGTTACCTTTATATTTACTTATACGAACATGGTCACCAACTTCTAATTTTCTGGTCTTTGACAGACAATTAATTTCCTGTGATTTGATTATATTTCTCAATACTTCACTTTGGTTTGATTGGTTAACATCGTTTGGTTTATATTTTATTGTTCGATGTATTGTGTTATTGTATGTTGCCATAACACTTTCTAAAAGCTTTCCAATCCATTTATAACTACCATTCAAACTAAAATTTTTATACAACTTGTTCTTGAGAGTTTTGATTAGTCTTTCTACTATAGAAGCCTTTTTTATGGAATATGTAGAGTAATGATTAATTTTATTTTTTAGCATAACTTTTTTAAATTCATCGTTATAAAATTCTGTGCCCATGTCAGTTTGTAAGTTAACTGGCTTTCGATAATTTTTAAATAATAGCGAACTAAATGCATTTGCTATTTCGGATTTAGTCTTCGTTTTAACAGGGATAGCCCAGGAAAATTTAGAAAAACAATCTATTACAACAAAAATATACCTATATCCATTATTACAACTTTTTATATTTTGAAAATCCATAAGATCAGCTTGCCATAAATCATCAATTCCTCTTAATATTACAGATCGTCGAACAAAGTTTTTACGAGCTGTTTTATGAATTTCATTTACTATTTGTAGCTTACTCATTTCTTTGATTTAATGATTTGGTCTAATTCAGCCTTTGTATAATAATCTGCTTTTAAATTCTCAATGCCTTTTTTAACATCTGCTTTTAAATCGTTGAATATTATATCGACTTCTTGCTTTTTTACAAAAAATTGAGATTGGCTGTCTACGTATTCCTTGTTCACAGCATCGGTATTTTTCAATGGAATTGTAATCCCAGTCAACCTTGTATTTTGTAAATCGAACTCTCCGGTTTCAGTTCGCATCAAGACTTTATCAAAATTTTCTAAAAAGTCTGGTAAACGCAATCGTTTATGAATATGATGTCCAAACTTATCCATTATTGTGAACTGATGGGTGTTGTTGACAAAGATCAAATGATACTATTTTTAGAAATGTATGCTATTTATTAAGGTATAATGTTGCTTTCGCGCAGTTCTTCTATAATAGATATTATTTCATTATCTAACCCAGTGTTACCAGCATCTTTTGAAGCAATCAATAGTTTTAATCTTTCAACCAGTTCATTAGGATTGTCCCAGTAAACGTAGTCAACATTTTTCTTCCACTGTTTCAACAGAGGTAGTCCTTTTCCTTGATGAAGTAAATCAGGTTGACTACTGTCAGTGCTCGCTGAAATTTTACGCAACTTAAATAGCGGTTTTATTATATTCAAGTATTTTTGACCTCTGTTACTTCTGATTGGTTTATTTGGATCGAATTCTCTTCGGTGCACATTTGTTTCTAGTAACATTATTTTATAATGTCTCAAATCTTCATCAGTTATTGCAGATATATTAGGTACTTTTTTAAACAGAAGTTCCTTTATACCAGGAGTATATTTGTACTTGTTTGCACCAACTTGAATATAATCATCAAAAAGAGTTACACGCGAAGATCCCATCATGTGTTTACCTCGTTCATTTCTCACGCCAAACGGAACATCTTGTAAAGTTTTGGAAGACATGGACCACGAAGAAATTTCTTGATCACTTGAACCTGATTGCACTGATTTAAATGATTCCTCATTTTCTTCATTATCAGATTTTTCTGAATTCTCATAGCTTTCATCTGAATCATTAGAGTCTCTTGGACTAAATACGTCGAACTCGATGTTAGAATCTCTCTTAAGAGTTTTGTCCTTGTCTAATGGACTTGAAGTTTCAAATTGTACTCCTTTAGTTTGGGAACACGTTTTAGATTTTTCCACCATTTCATTAAGAGGACTTGTAATTGGTTTAAAAACAGATTCCAAAATACTATTGTTTTCCATTTCAATATCTCGCATCTTTTTAACCTTATTTTTAACAGCTGCCGCAGCCTTTACAATTTGTCTCTTTAGATTTTTTTCCATATCTTTAAATTGAATTTCAATTGATTGAACTATTGTCAGTGTTCTCACGAAAGTGATAACATATGTTTTTACTTCAGCTATTTATAGTAGGCTAGCAATAGAGTATAATCAGAAATACAATCGTGTTATATTGGCGAATACTCGCCTACAAATTGGACACTTATTACCAATGGAAAAAGCACACTTTGCACAAGCCGCAGCATGACCACAAGGTAAAAAACAAGTGTTAAGCTCTTCTTCTAAACAAATTTTACAGATTATTGAAGATGATGTATTTACTATCAAAGGTAGATCATCCAGTGGAGTCTGTTGGCAATTTTTTTAAATTTCTTCGTATACATAATTTTTCATGCTCTTAACGTAGTCTTTTCCTTTCATTACTAAAACATACGGACATGACTGGAACCAGCGCGCGTGCTCTACCCATGGTTGATCTTCGGAGTTCCAGTCTTTAAGCCTTCCATCGCAGTAAAAACAAATAACTCTGTCGTCACAGCCTGCATAAAAAAATCCTGCTTCAGCCATTTCTTGTGGTTTTTGTGTTAATCCTCGAGGCCAGGTATCGAAACTTCTTAAACGTTTGTATACAGTGGAGTATATACGGTTCACAGGATTATTAAACATGATTTCTATATTTAATTATTAAGTTTACTGCTATTAGCTGTTTACTTTTCAACACCTCGACAAGCATTGACATATTTACGACATACATACTAATGAAACACAACAAACGTATCGAATTTCTTTCGGTAACATCCTTTGTTTTTTTCACAATCCTTGTTAATCACTACATAACTGTAGGGTTCTTTCCATATATTTGCACACATTTCTCTAAATTCCTGCCACGTCATATCTGTATTGACGTGTTCATCATAAATATGTCTCATATTTATATCATCTTGCTTAAAGAGAACAATTAAATTTGCATTATCTCTCACTAACTGTTTTGGTATTTTGCTATAAGTCTGATTTAGATAAAAACAGTCTATATATTTATGTCTTCCCATTGCAAAATAGTCGCGCATATTATTTTGATTCTCACACGCTACGTCATCGAATATAATTATTGAGTTACATTTTGCTGCCTCTGGAGTAAGAACTTCTTCATTTTCATGATACTTAGAAAAAGTAACACCAGGAACCATTCGTAATACCTGTTCCAAATACATGTATCTCGGTTGATAAAGAGTTTTTGAATAAACATAAACATTTTTAAATTGCAAACCATTTTCATGTAAGATGAGTCCGATAGCCAAATTAGTTTTTCCACAGTTCGACGGGCCACATATTATACATCGTATTGTATTTGGTAAAAGCTTTCCATGACGAAAACTGCGTTTTTCAGAATTAATATTTATATTTTCGAATTTTAATGATATTGGCTGCTTAACGAACTTCATTGCAAGAGCGCTTTTCGCAGAATGATAAGTAATGTTTAGTAACCACATTAATAAACATTATAATTTTCACCGGAGGCTTTGAGAGTTCTAAAACATGTTGATCAAAATTATTACACCGGAAGCTTTGAGAGTTCTAAAACACAAGTGGCGAGAGATAATCAATTTTTAGTTATTGGGTGTTCTACTCCAGCCACATCTGTTGATTAAACGATATACCCAACTGCAACAAGTGAGCGCAGCAAGCGGAGCGAACGCAGTTGGGTATATCGTTTAATCAACAGATGTGGCTGGAGTAGAACACCCAATAACCACCTACTTAAGTCCATATTGGTTTTAGGACTTGTTTATACAATAATAATTTATTATTCACAGACAGGGAAGAATGTTTAATTAAACGTATCGTGAGTATAATTCATTTTAACTAAAAACCGGTATGACTCACGTAAATAGGTCGAAAATCGATGGCGACGTGCGACCGGTTTCGAAGCGGTTAGCGCTTCTTCATCAGCGGCGAATATGACGAGTGCACTCGGCGGGCGGCTCGTTCATACTGGCGTCGTGTGTCATTCGCGCCGCGCGCCTCTGCGCACGTAATGCTCGTGCGGTTAGCGGCGGTGCCGCCGGCTCAGGTGACGGTGAGTCATCGTAGGAAGTTTCTTCATCTTCGTCGCTCGATGTCATGATATTAAGGCCCGTGCACACTACGCTGACTGTATCTCGGGGCACATAAGGGTGTTCTTCAGTGTGTTTGAATGCGAGAACCGGTTTCCATGCAGGAGCCACGGTCCAACCTCGATCGCGGTTGAAATTAGGATGACGAGTAATTCTATGGCCTCGCGTACTTTTCGCGGAATCAAAAACTTTTCCTTCGCCAGTACGGAGGCCTTATCGAATCTGAGAAAGTGACCCGTCTCCCGCGCGTGTTCCGCCACAGCGGAATTTCCCGTGTCCACATTCTTCACACTTCTAATGTGCTCGGTCAGTCTTGTACTTATGTTGCGACGGGTTTCGCCGATGTAACTCTTACCGCAATCACAAGGAATCTGGTACACGCCCGGAGTTTGCATCGGCTGCTTGTCTTTGGGTGACCGCAAGAGTTGCTGTATTCGTCCCGGTGGGCGGTAAAATGTTTTGTGCTGTATTTTCGTCGTAAGAGGGCACCGATTTTATCTGTTATCCCTCTTACGAACGGTAGGTAGATCGGAACCCTGTCTACAGCAGTAGGTCTTTCGCGTTCAGCCCCCTTCACCCATCGCCAGCATTGTCTCCAATTGTAACCATTTTCCTGTAAAACTCGTTTAAGGTGATCCAGCTCAGTGTTTATGTATTGAGGATCGCATAAGCGGAGGGCTCGGTCTATTAGAGACTTTGGAACTGAGGCCAGTTGTGAGTGATGGTGGTGGGAGTCTGCTCTCAGATATCTATCGGTATGTGTGGGTTTCCTGTACACAGTACGTGTCACCGTTCCATTAGGCATCCGCATAACTTTCACATCCAAGAATGGCAGTAGTCCCTCGTGCTCTTCCTCCACTGTGAAATTAATCTTTGAGTGCACAGAATTGAGATAAGTCAAGAACGGCCGCAGTATATCTTTCTTAATGATGGCGAAGACATCGTCCACATATCGCCACCAAAGGCGTGGTTTGTCAGGTGTGTTTAAAGCTTGGTCCTCAAACCACTTCATAAAAATGTTAGCAGCCACCGGAGCAATTGGGGAACCCATAGCGACTCCGTCCATTTGTAGGTAATGGATAATCCGACATCTCCTAAATTATATGGTCTACCTAAAGTGCACAAACCTGATTGGCCATTGCGTCCGATAGTTAGTCAAATCGATGCCCCAACATACAAGATGTCAAAGCATATGGCGTCTACTCTTCAGCGTTTCACGGGAAAAACGGACCGTCATATAAAGGACTCACAGCATTTTGTACGACTACTAACTGACCTACATATTCTACCCGAGGAAGTAATGGTCAGTTTTGATGTAACATCTTTGTTCACCAACGTGCCGGTGGGAGACACGATGACCATCATTAGTAGCCTGATTCAGAGCACAGACCTTCCTACGTATTATGTAGACTGGGCCGACTGCTGTCTCAATAGTGGTTACTTTTTGTGGCGGGGTGACCATTACCTACAAATGGACGGAGTCGCTATGGGTTCCCCAATTACTCCGGTGGCTGCTAACATTTTTATGGAGTGGTTTGAGGACCAAGCTTTAAACACACCTGACAAACCACGCCTTTGGTGGCGATATGTGGACGATGTCTTCGCCATCATTAAGAAAGATATACTGCGGCCGTTCTTGACTCATCTGAATTCTGTGCACTCAAAGATTAATTTCACAGTGGAGGAAGAGCACGAGGGACTACTGCCATTCTTGGATGTGAAAGTTATGCGGATGCCTAATGGAACGGTGACACGTACTGTGTACAGGAAACCCACACATACCGATAGATATCTGAGATCAGACTCCCACCACCATCACTCACAACTGGCCTCAGTTCCAAAGTCTCTAATAGACCGAGCCCTCCGCTTATGCGATCCTCAATACATAAACACTGAGCTGGATCACCTTAAACGAGTTTTACAGGAAAATGGTTACAATTGGAGACAATGCTGGCGATGGGTGAAGGGGGCTGAACGCGAAAGACCTACTGCTGTAGACAGGGTTCCGATCTACCTACCGTTCGTAAGAGGGATAACAGATAAAATCGGTGCCCTCTTACGACGAAAATACAGCACAAAACATTTTACCGCCCACCGGGACGAATACAGCAACTCTTGCGGTCACCCAAAGACAAGCAGCCGATGCAAACTCCGGGCGTGTACCAGATTCCTTGTGATTGCGGTAAGAGTTACATCGGCGAAACCCGTCGCAACATAAGTACAAGACTGACCGAGCACATTAGAAGTGTGAAGAATGTGGACACGGGAAATTCCGCTGTGGCGGAACACGCGCGGGAGACGGGTCATTTTCTCAGATTCGATAAGCCCTCCGTACTGGCGAAGGAAAAGTTTTTGATTCCGCGAAAAGTACGCGAGGCCATAGAAATTACTCGTCATCCTAATTTCAACCGCGATCGAGGTTGGACCGTGGCTCCTGCATGGAAATCGGTTCTCGCATTCAAACACACTGAAGAACACCCTTATGTGCCCCGAGATACAGTCAGCGTAGTGTGCACGGGCCTTAATATCATGACATCGAGCGACGAAGATGAAGAAACTTCCTACGATGACTCACCGTCACCTGAGCCGGCGGCACCGCCGCTAACCGCACGAGCATTACGTGCGCAGAGGCGCGCGGCGCGAATGACACACGACGCCAGTATGAACGAGCCGCCCGCCGAGTGCACTCGTCATATTCGCCGCTGATGAAGAAGCGCTAACCGCTTCGAAACCGGTCGCACGTCGCCATCGACTTTCGACCTATTTACGTGAGTCATACCGGTTTTTAGTTAAAAGGGAAGAATGTCTTCCGAACAACCAGTGCATATTATTGTAGTGGAGCTCCAATTCTTCTCTTTTCTTTTTGACGTGCAGCTTCCAGCTTAGCTTTGCGTCTAAAGTCATACCCAGCTTTATAGTCGTATGGTATTACTTGATTATTTATGAATACCGGATGGTAGTTAGGTCTTTTATTTTTAAAATCTATGTGGACAGATTTAGTTTCATTAAGCTTTATTCGCCACTTCTTTGTCCAATCAATTATGGTGTTGATTGCTGTCTGGACCTTTGCGACTGATTTTCTATGGGTGACCCTTGTAGCCATAATGGCTGTGTCATCCGCGAAAGTTGCAATGGTGTTATTTTCTAACTCAGGAATATCACAGGTATATAATAGGTACAGGACTGGACCTAGAACACTGCCCTGTGGTACGCCAGCGTTTATTTGCATTAAGTCTGATAACGAGTCATCTTGTCTTATTCTAAACATCCTTTGTGTTAAGTAAGACTCTAGAATATCTGCGAACTGTTTCGGAAGCATATTTCTCAATTTTTGTATGAGCCCCTTATGCCAAACTTTGTCAAATGCTTGCGCTACATCTAAGAAGACTGTGGTGCAAACTTTCTTATCATCTAGTGCGTTTTCAATGATGTTGGTAATTCGATGAACCTGGTCTATAGTGGAGTGTTTTTCCCTAAATCCAAACTGGTAGTCAGGAATGAGATTTCTAACTTCTATGATAGGTTTTAACCTTTTTAAAAGCAGTTTCTCAAATAACTTTGATATTATTGGTAACAAAGAAATTGGTCGGTATGATGTTGCATCTTAGGGTAGCTTACCAGGCTTTTGGATCATAATCACCTCAGCTATTTTCCACAAGTCGGGTACGTACTGAAGTCTAAATGATGCATTGATGAGTGTAGTAAGTTTGACTTACGCTTTTCGAGGCAGATTTTGTAGTAATTCTCCTGTAATCAAATCATAGCCCGGCGTTTTTTTCTTTTCAAGCTTTTTTATTTCAGTATATACTTCTCTTGGCGTTGTAAGTTGAATTTCGATACCATCTTGGGCTGTCTCAGTTAGCGTGAAGTCATGGTACGTATTGTTAGGTTTTATAAATATAGTCCTTAAATTACTTAACTGATTCATTTGGAATAAGGATTGTTATTTCAATTTTATTAGCAACTTATTTAATCAACACAATTATTATGAGATGATTAAATGAAAGTGTTGTTTTGACTAATTTACTTGCTCTGTGTTACGATTTATTAAATAGTGCCATTAAAATTACTTATCTACTTAATTTAAAATAAGTATTATTAATTATACTTTATTAGGTATCTAATTGTCAAAATAAATATTCACCACAATTTATGAGATGTTTAAAGAGTTGTTTTGACTGATTTACTTGCTCTGTATTACGATTTATTAAATATTATCATTAAAATTACTTATCTACTTTATTAAAAATAAGGATTATATTTATATTTTATTAGGTATCTAATTGTCAACATAATTGATCACCAAAATTTATAAGATGTTTAAAGAGTTGTTTTGACTAATTTACTTGCTCTGTGACTGGCAACCGGAAGTTTCGGCCGATCGTACCCCCACTCGATTGTGGTGGTGCGGTCGGGCGTTGCGTTTGGAGTGCACGGCAGTCTATATTGTGGAGCGGACGAAGACACAAGTAAAAATAGTTTAGTGAAAGTGAAATAAATAAGTGTAATTGTTCAAAAGTGATGCCGTATTTAATTCCACCTGACCTAAGCCATTAGGTCAGAAGTGGGATAGACAAGGAAATTTCACATTTCTTGCCACGCCTACTACCCCTGGAAAACGTAAGTAACGATTAACATTTAAGCATTTTTTATTTTAAACGTGTTAAGATAAAAATTCGACTGCACATATTTTTTGAATTTTATTTTCTTTCATATCGTGTTGCGACAGAAACGTTATGTAATCAACGAGTTACCGTCGTTATTTTTGCTAGTTTTTTTTTCTTTAAGAACAGTTTTACATCTACCGACAACCAAAATTCCGAGAGCCAAAATGTAGTAAGAAAGTTTCTATAATTATTTGTCTTACGAATAGTATTCTTATTGATTGATTTAAAAAAAAGTTAACCGCGGTTTTATTTCTATAAGAATTGTATTATAATTTATGATGATTTTACTTACGCTACATGTAAATGAATGAGAATAAGTTTTTTTTTTAATATTTTTATTTTTCTTCTTTTTGTGGTATTCGTATTTTGACCAAAAAAATATTTTAATACTGATGGTGGGTTTTTTTTTATGGGATGTATAAAGCAATGAACTAATAAAAAAAGAAGGAATATATTAAAGCGAGATTTATTTTATGTAGCGTTACTATGGACAGTCAGATTTTCTGCATACTATTTTTTTTTGATTTTGTCATGTCCTTTGTATGCTTTGCTGGAAAAATATATTTCTTTTATTTGACTTTTATCTATTACTTATTTATCTATTATTGTTATACTATAAACTATTATGGATAAATTATTTGATCGATTGTGCATTTATAAATTCACGATTATAATTACGTGAATATATTTATTTAATAACTGACGAAGCATTTTACACAGAACATAATCAAACCTGGCCTTCCAGGGATTAGGTATAGTTTACTTACTGGGAACAATATTAGGTTTAATCTACAGGGGGTATGCAGGGAATGTTTTCAGAATAAAGAATCTATTAATATTTAGAAGTGGGTAAATCAAGGGGAAACTGAAAGGGGGACTATACTTTAATATATATACTATTGGGATTGTTACCTAAGATTGCGGTTGCGATAGCGGGTGTCCTAAGCACTGATAAAATAGAGGGTGGCATAGTATTAACAGTGACAACTAAAAGTTTCAGGAGGCGGAATGATGGAAGAGGACGAGGCGTATGCCCTAGGTGGGGGGCCGCCAAGGAGGACAACCCTAGGTGGAGGGTCGGATTTAATGAAGGAAACCCGAGGTGGCGGGTCGAATTCAATGAAGGAAACCCGAGGTGGCGGGTCGAATTCAATGAAGGAAACCCGAGGTGGCGGGTCGAATTCAATGAAGGAAACCCGAGGTGGCGGGTCGAATTCAATGAAGGAAACCCGAGGTGGCGGGTCCAATTCAATGAAGGAAACCCGAGGTGGAGGGTTGAATTCAAGTAAGGGAACCCAAGGTTGTGGGTTAATGTTAAGGTATGAGGGAGAACAGAATGAAATGGACCGAGGAGAGTACACGTCTGAGGAGAACGGCAGTGTACGACACTCGAGTCAAAATTTCACACAAGGGAATGTGTACAAAAGACAACGTTTAATGAAAGGTAAACACGTATCGAGATCTAGGGTGCGCGAACAACGCTGCTCAACTCCGTCTGACACAGGAGATGAGTCACTTTCTCCGCAACCTAAAAGGAATAGACATTCAAGGTCGAGAGATAGATCCGGTCGCACGAAGAAAAGGAGACGCACTACCTACGATACCTCTGGATCGAGGAGTGAATCGCCATTGCCGAAAAGATCAAGAGTGTCAAAATATAGGGGAGAAGAACCGGATATTAGGCTCATGGATAAGTTTTTAGCAATTCTAGACAAAGTTAAAAGCTCAGATAAACCGAAATTAGCATTCAATCCGGGTGTGATACCGGAGTTCGACCCTTTGTCTAAAGACCAAACCATTTTGACCTGGATAACAAAAATAGAAGAATGTGCTGAAATGTATGGGTGGGAAGAAAGAGAAATAATACATTATTCTCTGCCTAAGTTATGTGGGGTTGCCAGGACGTGGTACCAGGGTCTAACTTCGGTTTTGCATACGTGGTCCGAATGGAAAAAAAGAATTAGTTGAATCTTTCCCATGCAAAGAGGATTATGCTGAGCTTTTAACTGAAATGTTGGCTAAGAAGGTTAAGTACGGTGAGTCATTGGAGCATTATTATTATGCAAAGGTTAATTTATTAAACAGATGTAAAATCACGGGTAGACAAGCAGTTGACTGTCTTTTGTATGGTATAGATGATCGAACGGTAAAAGTTGGAGCCCAGGCAGCGCAGTTCCGGCAGCCAGAAGAGGTACTTAAGTATTTTAAATCTGTTAAAATAGGTCAGAGCAGAGATAACCAGGACACCATGCGGCGAGGTAATTTCCGAACCAATGCAAACCGAGCAGACTCTTCGAAATCAGGTAATGTTATTAATCCCACAATTAGGTGTTTTAACTGCAACGAAGTTGGTCATCCCAGCTTCAGATGTAGCAAACTAACGTCTTCGGTAAAATGCCACAACTGCAACGAGGTAGGGCACCGTAGCTCTAAGTGCGATAAGCCCCTCTCCAAGTGCGCAACTTGCAACAGAGTTGGCCATCTCACATCCAACTGCTACAGGAATACGGAAAGATCAGTGACTGAATCTGGAAAAATCTCGACAGCAGGTAATGATTCAAAGCAAAAACAGGTATCCGAAGTAATAGCTGAAGACAAGGGAATAGACAAGTATTTACTGGATATACTAGTGAATGGGTCTAAGATTTCCTGTCATATAGATTTGGGGAGTCAATGTTCTCTCATCAGGACAAGTGATGCTAAGTATCTAGGTCTGTCAATGTTTCATCGAGAAAATTTGCCAACGCTTAGAGGAATAGGAGCTAGCATGGTGAGTCCCTAGGGGTTGTGTCCGCTACTGTACAGGTTCAAAGTGTTGTGGAGACAATTGAATTATATGTCGTGGATGATTATGTGTTAGTACATCCTGTCCTTTTGGGGCATTCTTTCACAGAGAAGCCGGATATTCTAATAATTAAAACACCAGACGCGATCGAAATCCAGAGGATGCCTCCAAATAAAATCAACTTAGTGGCCACACATGACTGCGAGATTCCCTGCAACACAGTGCGAGCAGTACAGGTTTCTACGGAGTCACAGTTATCCAACTGTGACGTGCACGTCAAAGGTACACTACGGGGTCCAGAAGGTAAGGAGTATTATTTGCTTCCAGGCCAGTACGAGATTAAAAACGGTCGTGGTGCATTACTGGTTTATAACGTCACACCGAAACCCCTAAGCATCACAAAAGGTATTCTTCTGACACGATCTTTAGAACGTAGTCTAGTTCCAATAGATAACATCAAAAACTCATTCAGCGTTATCTTCGACGACACAGTCATGAATACTTCCGTAAATTTTAACCCGGACTTGGACACGAGCCAGCAGCAACAACTTAAGGATGTGCTGGAAAAGTACGGTGATTGCTTTTCCAGTGGATTACAGGACTTAGGGTTCACAACAGTGACTGAGATGACCATAGAACTGATTGATGCCGATCCCATCGTATATCGCCCTTATCGTATGTCACATGCCGAAAGACTGATGGTAAATAATATGGTTCAAGAAATGTTAGATAGTAATATAATAAGAGAGTCATCATCTCCTTACGCGAGTCCTATCATCATGGTACAAAAGAAAACAGGAGATAAACGCTTATGTGTTGATTACAGAGCCCTGAACAGAAAAACCAAAAAGGATCATTATCCGATGCCTCGAGTAGAAGACCAATTGGATCTACTGGCAGGTAACACCTTATTTACATCATTAGATCTAGCATCGGGATATTATCAAATCCCCATATTGGAGGAGTCTCGAGCCAAGACGGCTTTCGTGACACCTGATGGACAGTTCGAATTCAACCGCATGCCCTTTGGTCTTGTCAATGCTCCTTCAGTTTTCCAAAGAACGATTAACAAGATACTGAAGGAAGCCAAAGTTAAGTATGCCTTAGTCTACATGGATGATGTACTGATCCCATCAAAGGACTTCGATGAAGGGTTGCAGAGATTGGAAGAGGTACTACAGTTGCTAAAAGAAGGCGGTCTAACCCTAAAGTTAAGTAAGTGCCATTTTTTCCTCGGTTCTATAGATTTTCTTGGATTTGATGTTAGCGCTAATGGCATTCGACCCGGCAGTAGAAAAAGCGAAGCAGTTTCAAAGTTCGCGCGACCCACAAATCAACACGAAGTACGTCAATTTCTTGGTCTCTCCGGCTTTTTCAGACGGTTTATCAAAGGGTACGCGATGATAACTGCTCCACTAACAGACTTATTGAAGAAAAACATAGGATGGTTCTGGAACGACGAACAAGACCAGGCATTTGAGAAGGTAAAGGAGCTCCTTATAAGTAGGCCCTTACTTGCGCTATACGACCCTAAGGCAGATATAGAATTACATACGGATGCTTGCAAGGAAGGTTTGGCTGGAATATTACTCCAGCGCAATTCAGATGGGGTGCTGCAGCCGGTCTCCTACTTCAGTCGTAAGACAACTAGCGACGAACGAAAGTTGCATTCGTATGAATTAGAAACCCTAGCGGTTATCGCTTCACTGAATCGCTTTAGGGTATATTTAATAGGAATGCCATTCAAGATCCTAACCGACTGCAATGCGCTTCGGTCAACGCTAGTCAAGAGAGACTTGATACCCCGCATTTCTCGCTGGTGGGTTCAGCTACCCGGTAATCGGATGGCACACGCAGACGCACTTAGCAGAAACCCAGTGAGTAATGACGATAATGGACAACACGTCTTGGATGTCTTACCTGTACAGGAACAGGCGGAACAGGTGCAGGGACCTGAACAAGATTGGATTTCGACAGTGCAGTCTGCTGATGAAGAGGTTAGAAGAATCAAACAGATCCTCTCAGATCCATCAGTTAAAGATGCCATAGATATACAAAATAACTACAAACTCAAAAACGACAAAGTTTATCGTATCGTAGGAGAGGAAATAAAATGGTTAGTACCGCAAGGCGTAGTACGTAGATGGCAGATTGTGAAGATGAACCATGATGACCTGGGGCATTGGGGCTATGAGAAAACTCTTCAACGCATAAGAGAACGTTACTGGTTCCCAAAGATGCGCAGGTTCGTAAAAAAATATGTAACCTCTTGCCTTGAGTGTGCCCACCATAAAGCGCCCGGTGGTAAGCAAGAAGGCGATTTACACCCAATTGAAAAAGTGGCTACACCTTTTCACACCATACACGCAGATCACCTAGGACCGTTCGTCAAAAGCAAGAAAGGTAACTGTTACTTGCTGGTTATCGTGGACGGGTTCACTAAGTATGTGAGTATTAATGCAGTTCGGAACACGAAATCTAGCACTTCGATACAGGTTATGAAAAGATACGTTAGCTATTTTGGAATTCCGACACGTTTAATTACAGACAAGGGCACATGCTTCACGAGTAAAATGTTCCAGGACTTTGTTAAATCACACGGTATAAAGCACATTCAAAACGCTGTCGCCACTCCCAGGGCTAACGGCCAAGTTGAAAGATTTAATAGAACTATTTTAGATGCACTTTCTACGTCAAATCACGGCGAAGACGAAAAATCCTGGGATGACCATATTTCAGATATACAAGTTGGTATCAACACTACAAAACACAAAGCAACACAAAAAAGCCCTTCAGAACTACTGTTTGGTTTCAATTTAACTAGCAGAACCGAAGGTAAGTTGAGCGAAGTCATTAATGAAACAATAAATAGAATTCCTGCAGAAGAGTTAGAGGATTTAAGACAGAAAGCTGGAGATAAAATAAAAGAGCAACAGGTAAGAGATTCAGCTAATTACAATAGACATAGGAAGAAGGCAACACAATATAAGGAAGGATTTTCGATAGCTACAGTATTCGAATGTTGTGCTATTGAAATACCTTCATTGAAATTGATAATAATATGTCTATATAGAACACCAAAGCCAAGAAATGTTGACACTTTTATGTTACAATTAGACAAAATGCTAAATGCAGTGTGTTACTTAAGTAAAAAAAAAGTTATACTCTGTGGTGATTTTAACATAGATATATTGAAAGAAAGTACTGTTTCAAAAGAATTTACAAATCTATTACTCAGCTATAACATGCGCCTCGAATTTAAAATTGTTACTAGACCACAAAGTGGTACCTGTATTGATAACATAGCCCATAATGGTTACCGATGTATAAACAAGATTATTGATTTAGGCCTCTCTGACCATTTAGCCCAACTATTAAGATTTCCCGCGAAACAACAGTTCGAGTTAATCTCATGGCATATTTTAAAGCGAGATATTAATCCTAAAAATTTAGAAACTTTTCAAAAATGTTTATCACAGTTATCTTTTCATGAAGTTTACCAGGAATCTGATACAAACCGAGCTTTTAATATATTTAGTGAGATCTTGACATTATATTATAACCTATGCATTCCCATCAAACGCGTTAAAATAAACCAAAAAAAGCGACCTGTTTGGCTTACAAAGGGTATACGCAAATCAGCATCTACAAAACGTCTTTTACACTGGAATAGTAAAATGAAGAATAATAGGACTGGTAAAAACAGTTATATTAAATATAATAAAATATTCAAACGAGTAATAAGATGTTCTCAACGCCTTAATAATGCTAAAATTATAAATAATGCAACGAATAAAACAAAAGCTACCTGGAATATAATAAATGATAATAAAAATATGACTTCTAACCGAATTATAAATAGAATTAAACATGATGACATTACAATTACAAACCCAAATGACATCGCAAATATTTTTAACGATACATTCGTAGACATGGTAAAAAATAAATTACAATCAGTCGGTAATCATAGTACAAGCTATAATATACCTAATAATAATTATATGAACCTAAATTCTATCTACCTTACTCCAATAACGTCTGATTACGTATTAAAAATTATGAATAATATGAAAAACACAAGTACTGTTGGCTATGACGAGATATCCACTATCCCCATTAAATATTGCTCGAAACAACTTGCTGAACCTCTTAGCTATATTATAAACCTATCTCTAAATTCTGGTACTTTTCCAGATAAACTTAAAATCACAGTGATTAAACCGATATTTAAAAAGGGAGATAGAGAACTTTGTGAAAATTATCGACCCATAGCCTTATTGCCAGTCATTTCTAAAATTTTCGAAAAAGTTTTACATAACAAATTATATACTTTTCTTGAAAAATTCAATTTATTAAATGTAAACCAATATGGCTTCAGGAAAAATAGATCAACAAATTTGGCAATCTACGAATTAATGAAAACTGTATCCGAATGCATTAATGATAGCGTTCGCATAGTATCTTTATTCATTGACATGACAAAGGCCTTTGATTTTGTTTGCCATAAAACCCTTTTATGTAAATTACAACGGCTTGGTATCCGTGGACCAGCGCATGACCTAATAAAAAGCTATTTAAGTAATCGAACCCAGTATACCTCTATATCTTTTATAGATAAAGACAAGAATGAAAAAACTGCTAAATCAGACTTGAGAGTA
This sequence comes from Cabera pusaria, assembly GCA_954871355.1. Lineage (NCBI taxonomy): Eukaryota > Metazoa > Arthropoda > Insecta > Lepidoptera > Geometridae > Cabera > Cabera pusaria. The sequence goes on from OX940912.1 coordinate 17,636,916, forward strand.
ACAGAGTATGGAGTGCCACAAGGCAGCATATTAGGGCCTTTGCTCTTCTTAATTTATATTAACGACTTGCCTGAATGTATAAGCCACAAAATGATATTATTTGCTGACGATGCAACAATTCTGATCAAGTGTTCAAATGGTAATGGCAATGACGCAGCACAAGAAATAATATCATCATTAGGTAAAATAATTCAGTGGCTTAAAAATAACAATTTAATTATTAATATTTCAATTCAATTCATTCAATTGCAATTTCATTTACCACAACAACGCCAACTTGAAATAAACGTAGACTACAACGGGCAAAGTATAGATTTTGTAAACGAATATCGATTTTTAGGACTCCAACTAGACTGTAATGTAAATTGGAAGATACATATCAGAAACTTGTGTAAAAAGATAAGTCGTTTTGTTTTTGCAATAAAGAGACTCACACAAATTTGCTCACGAGAAACAGCGTTAACAGCATATCATGGTTTTGTTTCTTCTAATATGCGATATGGTATCCTGCATTGGGGCAATTCAGTAGATGCTTTGTCACTCTTCAGAGTGCAAAAAAGATGTGTCAGAGCAATGTTTGGTGCTAGCCAAAGACAAACATGTAAACCGCTCTTTAAAAAACTAAACATAGTAACACTCAGCTCTCTATATATATTGGAAGCATGTGTGTTCGTCAAACAATATCCACATCAATTTTTATTCCACGAAACCAGGCACCCTCGAAAAACACGTCCCAGAGTAGTAGCTTCGTCTCATTACGAATCGAAAACAGCATTTTTCGGCAAGACTGTTTATAAAATGGCACCCAAACTTTACAATAAGCTACCAGACAGTATAAAAAATCGTGACTTACCTAGTTTTAAAAAATCTTTGAATGAACTCTTAATTAAAAAATGTTATTATACAGTTGACGAATTTTTAAAGGATACTAATATAATATTTAATTGATAATTATGAATAATACTAACATTAATTTGATAATTTGTAAATTATATTTGACATTTAGTAATGATTTTATGTGCTAGATTTTGACATAATTTGTATAGTCGTGTTCGTTGTTACTCTGAAATATAATGTAATAAATATGTGATTTAATTGTATTCTGTGACATCTTATGATTCCTACTAATTTTATCTAATTAACCGAAATATTGTACGCCTTAAAGGCAAACTACAGAGATAATTTTATTTTATGTCACCATGTACCTACCTGTAGTATGAACAATAAATTATTTGAAGTTTGAAGTTTGAAGGAGACCTCGTGCGAGTACAAAGGCAAGTACCCCACGACGGTAAGTCACATAAGCTTGTCGTAAAATATCAAGGGCCATACCGCATTATAAAGTTGCTCGATAATGATAGATTCGTGATTGAAGATACACCTATGACTCGTAAACATGGTAGAAGGTATGAAGCTATTGTAGCTATTGATAAAATACAACCTTGGATGAATTTCACTAGAAATTTTGAATCTGAAAGTTCCGAAAATGATACCGATAAAGCAGATTAAGGTTTAGTTGTGTCTTCAATCAGTATCAAGTTTAACTGATGAAAATGTACAATGTAGGTAATTTAGAGATAAAATATTTTTTTTAAATGGTTTATATTGATGTAAGCGTATGTTTATTTCTTTACCTAATAAATTCAATCATTGATCAGCTGTTTTTTTTTTCGATTCATGATCTTAATTTATTTATTTATTGTTAATTAGTATTCGTAATATGAATAAAGATGTATTTGATAGAGATAATTATACGATGAGCAAATAAATGTTATTTATGTATTAAAATATTAGTTTAATTAAGTAGTTAATTAGCTTGATTGTAGTTGAGTCAGAATGTATGATCCAAATAAAAAGCGATGGGACTCGCTTAGAGTAGGATGGCCGAGCTGTTAGGTTTTATAAATATAGTCCTTAAATTACTTAACTGATTCATTTGGAATAAGGATTGTTATTTCAATTTTATTAGCAACTTATTTAATCAACACAATTATTATGAGATGATTAAATGAAAGTGTTGTTTTGACTAATTTACTTGCTCTGTGTTACGATTTATTAAATAGTGCCATTAAAATTACTTATCTACTTAATTTAAAATAAGTATTATTAATTATACTTTATTAGGTATCTAATTGTCAAAATAATTATTCACCACAATTTATGAGATGTTTAAAGAGTTGTTTTGACTGATTTACTTGCTCTGTATTACGATTTATTAAATATTATCATTAAAATTACTTATCTACTTTATTAAAAATAAGGATTATATTTATATTTTATTAGGTATCTAATTGTCAACATAATTGATCACCAAAATTTATAAGATGTTTAAAGAGTTGTTTTGACTAATTTACTTGCTCTGTGACTGGCAACCGGAAGTTTCGGCCGATCGTACCCCCACTCGATTGTGGTGGTGCGGTCGGGCGTTGCGTTTGGAGTGCACGGCAGTCTATATTGTGGAGCGGACGAAGACAGAAGTAAAAATAGTTTAGTGAAAGTGAAATAAATAAGTGTAATTGTTCAAAAGTGACGCCGTATTTAATTCCACCTGACCTAAGCCATTAGTATCCTCATTAGGCTGAAAGATTAACGGTAAATGTTGTGCAAATCTAAATTCTTTCTGTTTATTGTTGATGGCCCAACTCCCGTCAGTGTCTTTTACAGGTGGGACCTGCAGAGTTGGCTTTTTGAAGTTTTTAGTTGTTTTCCACAGTGAATAGTTAGTTGAACTTTCACTTGTCAGCTGGCTCAAGTAAGTGTTCATAGACTCATCATTGAAAGCTTGTATTATCTTTCCAAGTTTTTTTGTTAGCTTGTTCAATAGCTTTTTGTCTTTAGGACATCTTGTCATATGCCATCGCTCTCGCTGTCTTCTTTTATAAACAATCAAAACTCTTATTTCTATAGGATAATAATTACTTCTGATTTTCTTTTTGTATTCTGGCGTATTTTTCCAGGCACAAAGTTGAATGTCAGTGATACATTTTTTCAAGTCTATATCTACTTCATTTGGACATTTCAATGAAGTTTTCAAGTCAATTATACAATCTAAATCTAATTTGAAGCTTTCCCAGTCTGTATTTTTATTTACCAAGGAAGGACTGGCTTCTTTCTCAATAATATTCTGACTTATAGTTAAAAATATCGGTGAGTGGTCAGAATTCATATCATAACCTTCCTGAATATGAAGAAAGCTTAGTGATATGTCTTTATAAATAAAAAAATCTATGAGATCTGGAATCTTCATAGGGTCTGTGGGCCAGGAAGTTGACTTTCCTGTAGATATAACGTCACAGTTACATTCGCTAATAGATGTTAATAGTTCTTTACCTTTAGTTGAAGTAAGTCTTGATCCCCAGTAGGTATTCTTAGCATTAAAATCACCTCCCAGTATAAATCTGTTGCCTAGTGCTTTCAGTATACTTTTGTACTGTTCAACTTTTAGCGCGTGCTTCGGTGGGTGGGTCTGCTATGTATTCTATGCTGTCTTTAATTAGATTTATCGGAATGCCATCATGGCCTACTGTTCGCGCCACAATTAGATTACAAATCTAAGTATCTACCTATAATAATATTTGTATTATATTTCGCGCGTATCTGATGCAGTTACTTAAATGGTCATCCCAATATGTTCCCATCCTTTTCCCACTCACATACACGCATCGCATAGAGGGGGACAGAAGATATGCGGGCCCGCTGGTTGGCTAAGTCCGCGCGCCATATTGTATAGTTTCGCAAAAGTGAAGAACAACGCTCTCGACGTGTCTACGATGAAAATTTAAATTTCCGCATAAAAATACAAGAGAAACGCTAAAATAACTTTCATTAGTTTGGGTGTTGTGTCTAGACATTAAATATAAGTGTATCTAGTGCAAACAGCAAGCCGCTGGAGCAAGGATTCGGAACCCCCCAAGGACAAGAAGAAATCAGACGTGGTGAGTACCCTTTGCCTTACCGTGCTGCCCATTCTTTCTATCCTTTATATACCAAGGGCAGGACGATTCCTCTCCTGGCCATCAGCAGGTCACTGCATCAGAGCGGCACAGCTCCATAACCCGCATCTCATTCGCCGAAGTTATAGATCTCGGTATTTTGCATCCGCTAACTCGCAAACCTCATACAGTCCACTAAATATCAACCGCAACACCTACTGTTTTTTTACTTTTTAAACTTCTTACTACATTTATTATTTCTGTTCTATTAGTTGCATACAGAAAAATAGAATTACAGTTTGGTGACGACAAATGTTCAACCATTTTAGTGGTATCAGTATTAATTTTGCTTCTGTTTTGATTAAGGAAGTGATCATTTAGTTTCTCTGACATGCTAACGGGATCAACAATTTCCTCATCATTTATTTTAATGTTGTCGATAGTGGTGTGAATATTGTTAGTGCAACATGTGTACTGTTTTATAACGTTCCACGTAGCTTTGACTTCATTTTCACTATTGTTTATATATCGTATGTTGGATATTTTTTTGGAATGTTTTATTACTTTTATTAAAATTTTTGCGTAATTTTTATATTTCATTGCCATTTTTTGACATCTAATTAGTTGTGTTTTATTGTACATGTATCTCTTTATTCTACTTGATTTAATAATTCCCTTTGTTTTCCACATAAGTTTTTTTCTGTGTGTAATTTTAAGTTTGTGAAATGGAATACACAAATTAAACATAAGAGAAAATAATTCTATAAATTTGTTATACCCTGTATTTGGTTCTATTTCGTTATAGACCTCGTCGAATTTAATTTGTGAAACGTATTTTAAAAATACTTCACGATATTTATTTATTTGTCTCTTCTCAATGTACCAACACTTTTCACTAAAACTAAGGTTCGTTCTGATTTGTACAGATTGTGTTGTGTGGTCAGATATACCTAAGTTTAATATATGTGTCCTATATATCTTTACATTAGTAAGTATATTTTCTATACATGTTTGGGAATTATAGGTTATTTTAGTAGGATCTGTGATTATAGCTCGTATATCAAAGAATAATAAAGTATTTGTAAATACGTCATTGGTTTTGTTTTTGTTTAGAAGGTTTATGTTGAAATCTCCAAGTATGAATATTTTTTTTGTTTTTATTTCTGAACTTTATCGTTAATTTGTGTAATAATATTTCTAGCGTTTCTATCAAAAAATTGAAACTACTATCTGGGGTTCTATAAAGACAAATAATAATGAAATTTAGTTTAGAGATAGTTATATCGCAACATTTAAAATGTCGCTCTATTGATAGATTTGTTAACCAATCTAACTTTATGAAGATCATTTCTTTTTTAGTTAAGAAGCTTACACCTCCTCTAGCTTTATTCTTTGTACAAAAATCAGCAGCACATTTATATCCTTCAATTTTTATTACGTCTATTTCATTACTTTTAAAAAAAGTCTCAGTGAAACAACAGATATCAGAATTTTGCTCACTGTTCAAAATGTCTAATTGGTCAAATTTGGTCTTTATTCCCTGTACGTTTAAATGTATTATTTTAAAATTTTGGTTGCAATCTTTAGGCTCGAAAAAACTGGCTTGTAATATTTGGAGACTTATTCTCAGATGGTATTTTAGGTGCCCTTTTAAAATAAAAAGGGATTGTTCCTGGTTTTTGTGCAATATTTTTGTTTGGACATGTTGTATTTTTGTCATTTGCTTTTTTCTTCATTTTGTCGAAGTAGTAAGGAATCGTTCCAGGTTCGATATTTTGAGTAAGTTTCTTATTATTTTTGAGAGAACGAGTTATATTTTGGCCAATGAAATGTTGTTCGTAATCTATAGTGTTTATGATATTATTAATTGGCTTGGAAAGGCAATGTACGTGTTGTATTTTTGATGGAATATCTAAATATTTACAATTTTGTAAGCTGCCCGCTATCGTTTTTATGTTCTGGTTAAGTTTTTCCTCATTTAGGTATTGGTTTCAGGCGATGCTGGTTACAATGACATTTGGCTTATTAAGTGCTTTCAGAGTTGCGAACATTTCTATTTTAAGCTTAGTTGGATTGCTATCGTTTGATCCTAATGAAAGTACCACCCAATCGTTTTCGTTCAGATCTTTGAAAACCAATTTACTAGATTGAAAAATATGTTCCGCCGATGCGCCTGGATATGTGTAGTTTACAACTCTATAGTCCATTGTATTCTTCTACCCATATAGCCATTTTTGGGAACATGATGTAACGGTTTCGACACCAAGTGTTTACACTGATTTATTCTGGACATATAATCTCGTCGCCGTTTCATGTTGGAGTAGTCGCTGCAACTAAAATTGGGGAAGAGTCGACACAGTAACATGTGGTTTCGCCGTGTCGTAACCTTGTCGTAACATTGTTACCAAATTTTAACCAGAGTACCCACACATCATTCATTCAATCGCTAATAACCGATCATTCATTGACATTGACTCGTGAAGTGACGTGAATTATTAAAATAAAAAAGTTAAACCGCCAGTCCGCCATCATATCACCGAGGTAAGTAAACAAAGATGTTGTTTTTATTGAAAATTATGCTTTTTAATACTCTAATCTTAATGGGAAATGAAATTCATCGTGTAATTTAGTGGGAAAGGTTGAAATTTACCAACGCGCCACATTAGTATCATAAACTTGACCATTCCGACGAAAATACACATTGTTTTTTTTAAATAATATTTTCATATTCTATTATCAAAAGCTTGTATTTGAATGCAATAATAAAGTTTAATATTTAATAACAAACTATTTTAGCAGCAATAAACCGTAAAATCAATAAATAATAAAAAAAATATTTTGTTAAGTGTAAAATATTCTCGTCACAACTAGTCACAAAGTTACGACATTGTGTGGACATGTTACGTAAAGTCGTCACAAAGTGACTGAATTTTTAAAATGGACTATCCTTGATTTTTTGTTTACAGGTTCTCAAACTGTAGTAACGTCTGCCAGACAAAATGCCATATTGCATTGTTTTAACAAAAGAAGGCTCTTCTCAATTGATATCCCTTGTACCTAGTACGTGGGTGAAAGACAACGTTCTTTATTGGCCGCGATCAAAAAAAAACAGCGACTTGGAGCTTTTAAGACGTAATGAAAATACAGTGCCAGCCGAAAATTGGAAAAAAATAAAATGCAAAGTAAAGGTCACCGGAATCGATACTTTTGCAGAAGGACTTAAATTAGAGGATGAGAGCCATTGCTTTGCTAACTTTATAGAGAAGACAATACAATTCTTTCATCATCATCATCAACCTGTGACAGTCCACTGCTGGACGTAGGCCTCTGATCTCCCAAGATGCGCCTCTGAGCACGATCTTAAAATGAAAATAAAAAATAATCTTTAAATTCTTTATTCAAACAAAATTAATACATTATATTGTTTAAGTTATAATTATTATTCATTTACAGATGACGATACTCCAGACACAAAAAAATATTCCATCAAAGCATCGAAAAGAGTGACTGTACTCTCTGACGTGAAAATAAAAAACAAGATCTTGGATTTAAAACACGAGTCCAAAATTATGAATATCAGTTCTGATAACTTACATAATGTACTGTGCAGCAAAGGTACAAAACTGATTAACTACGAAGATGCTGACAAATTATCTTCTTGATTGATAGATGATGGAGACGAGACGAGATGTTAAATTATAAAATTTTATTGTTCATATTGCTCTATTTAGGTTTACTAACCAATACTTAATGCGTACAAATATGTAACTTTATATTATTGATACAACTTTATATGACTGCATATTAAACTGATTAAGCGGATTTGTTATTAAGTAGCTCTTTTAGATTGATGTAGATTATGAGTGGCAAGCAACTAATGCTAGCAAAGTTATAGTGCAAGTGTCAGTGATGATTTTGTGACTTCGAAATAAACATTTTGACTTCTTTTGTTTTCATTTTATTATTACCCCTAACGTTGTCAATACAGGAATAAATACCATCTGGGAGTTGCAAAGCATACATAAAAGCTTACACTTCACATCTTGGAAATTATATTCTCTTGATTCTTCTGCTTCATAATCAAGTGATGTTGCATATATATTGATATGCGAAGATTTGAACGGTCGCTCAAAAAAATCAAATTTGTTTCTGATATTCTTTCCAACGATTTTAATTTTGTCATTCGCAGCAATGGCATACTTCATTTCAACAATGTCATTATGTACACTTAAAAACCATTTGTCCCTAATGTTTCTAGACAACTGGTAATTATCATTCATTTTAACAGTAGTAAATACTTTTTCACCTGTTGCCAGGAAACTTTCATATTTTGCTACCGGATAGGTTTGGTTACATTTTTTGTTTTCAATATTTAATTTTGAAAGCTCCTGTATACGATTCGCTACTTGCTCTAAAGGTTGATTACCTTTTCGTAACAGGTTTTTTATTCTAAATAGCAAGCTTTCAAATGGATATGCACTTAGAGAAGGTAAAGAACCAAATCTTGAGACATCATTAACAATATGACATAAATTGTGAATGTTACTGCTTACAGAGTCTAGACCATAAATTTCTGCAAATTTTTCGATGTAATTATTAAAAAGTTTTTCAGCTATGTGCCGGTAAGATATATAAGCATCAGAATAACATATGGTGGTAGCACAAAATAATGTCAAAAAATGTTGATATACTTCAAATGACAAATAATCTTTAAGCACAACTGGACCGAAGTACAACAAAAAGTTTTTGAATTCAGTTGGTTTCCAAAAATGAAGGGAATTTAGTTCTCTCATCCGTCCTTGTTGTATCTCAGTTGGAGTTGTTAATTTTATTTCCATAATTTTTCTTGAAACATCCTGTATTTCTCTTGCTGACCATTTCGTTTGAAAATTAAAACTTCCATTAGTCCACCCCAGTAAACATCTTTTCATCACACCCAAATCTAGTAGATGAAGTGCATCTGCAATCGTAAAATCATTTACTAAATCTATGGGTAAATCTTCAATTGCACTTTTTTCTTTGTGGTGATCTGGATCAAGTCGATTTTTGAATGAATGGTCGGTGCGCAAAGGCATATCCGTTCTGGGAAAACTCATATGTCGACCTCTTCTGTCGAATTCACCAATGATTGCGCATTTCATACACCCATGGTAACTATTAAACCCCACAGTACCTGCAATAAAAAGAGCAATGGGCGTATTGTTAATTAATCTGACCTGATATGATAACCAACAGTTGCATTAACTTGTAATTTATAATTAGCTATAGATCTACACTAGGTCTACATAATTAGAATTGAAATAAGGTAACCGTTTTTTTGTTAATGATTTTTTAAACTCACCTTTTATAAAGCATCTTGCAGGTGTATCACATATAAAGCAACGAATCTTTAAAATAATAAGTTGCTTTTGTATTAGTAATCCATCTTTCAGTAATTTTAATAGCTCGTTTACAAATGGACGCAAAAACATTTCTAGAGGCGGTTTGGTACTTCCAAAGTATATAGATACAACTAATGGAGGCATATACATGCAATCTATTTTGCACAGTATTGGCCAAAATTCGTTTTTCGTACTTTTGGCTATAGGTAAACCATCTATATTAAATGTCAAAAATATACATCTTGGTAATTTTGACATACTTCGGGGTAAAACATCTTTTAAACAATTTTCTAATCCATAGTACCAATATTTCCCATTGCCCAATGGCAAAATATTGTTAGATCTCGGCGTTTTTAAAAGACTTCTACTATCTTTTGGTAAAAACATATTGAAATCTGTGTTTGGATGATCTTTTAGAATACCAATTAATTCGTTCAAAGCATTGTGAGGAATTTGGTACTTTAATGCCCATTGCTGAATTTGGTATCTCACGTTTATGGCATGTGTTTCATTATCAGAATCAGATGATCCATACTCAAGTGTATCTGCGTCACATTCTTCGGCTTCTGTTGCGTATTTGGAAGTTTGCGGCACCTCATTGGTATTACTTATACTATAAGAACAGGGTCGAGCAGTCGCAACAGGGTTCTGGTGCTCGAAGTTTGATACTTCAGCACTAAGCTCTTCAGTAGGAAATACTTCAGCACTATTTTCCGGATTTAGCGGTGAATACACTAGAAAGTTTAACAAAATGATGAGTATCTGTCACAATAGGTACAGCATAATATCAGACAATATTATTAATTACTAGCTGTGGCCGCGACTTCGTCCGCGTAGGATTTAGATATATCGCGATGGATCCGTGGCCCGCAGTAAGATGAAAGCCTATGTGTTATTCTGATGTATCAGCTACATTACCGTAAAATTTCATCATAATCCGTTTAGTAGTTTTTACGTGAAACATCCATCCTCACAATCTTTCGCATTTATAATATTTAGGGTTAACTTACTTGTGTTATTTTGGTTTGTTAATTCGTTAAATCTCCTGTAAAATGTTGAAGTCCATCGGAATCTACGTGATATTTTGGGCTGTTTACTAATTTTTTTCATTTTTATAAAACGGTAAACCGACAGTTAACACAAGACACAGTTTGAGATCGACTGGACCTGGTGATTTCCATTTATCCATGTTAGTGTTATAAGTATTCCGGAACATTGTCGTAACGTTACTGCACATGTTACTACCCAGTTACTATACATTGTTACCAATTTTGAGCACTAGTTACATACAATACGCGAAGTGTGTAAAACGTGTGTACACATTTTTTTCTGTAACAAGTCGACATAGCTCCAACACAAACTTACTAAAACTACTTCTGTCACTTTGTTACTAAACGGTTACAACACATAGAAACGAACCCCCACACAGTCGCAACGTGTCGTATCATTTACGAAACTGATGCGACTTGTTACAACTTCAAAAATCTGCGACCAAAAATGGCTATATGGGTAATTGCTTCATTGCTTCCACACAAGACACGAACACATTCGGAACACGTGCGGTATGCTAGACCGTTGATCCACATGAGAGACGAATACGTGCGGATCACGTGCCATATGCTGGAACGTTGATTCACACGAGACACAATAGAATTATCTATGTGTCTGGAATCTCGATATACGAGAGGTGAAGTAAGATCTAGGTGCAGACGTTGGTCGTTTTAATCTTACTCTTGTTTTACATTACGGGGATATTTCAATAAGCAAAATACTCAATTATTCATATTTATTATATTTTAAAAAACTTTACATTGTTAAGCATTTTATCATATTACATTGTTTTATGACAAACTAACAAGAATATAACAAACAGCATTATATATTTATCATGCAATTGTATTGAATTATAAAATAATAGTTAGATGACGTAATGAAATAACAAATACAATATAAATATTATAATAACTCGAGATCAGCTGTGGTCGAGTCCGCTCCTGGAAGATAAACAAATTCTTGTACAAATTATATTTTATCTATCTGTTATTAACCCCTGACGCAAAATGAAGTGGAGTTATAAGTTTGACGAGTGTGCGCTTTTCACAGTGGCCCTCCGGTGAAGGAAAAACATCTTTAAGAAACCAACAACCCCCGCATGGTGGTAGGACACTATATAGTGTCCACCTGGCCAGCTACCAGCCTCAGGTTAGAAAATGTGTCGCCAAAACATCGAATGTTTTCCGGCACCTATCTTTGAGAGCCAGTTCCTATTCTGGGCCTAGCGTGCTTCCCATCTTCGACCGCATCATCACTTACCAACAGGTGAGATAGTGGTCAAACGCTAGCCTATAATATATATACAGAGTGTGGCGTAAACAGTAGTCAAGCCGTCAACTGGAGGGCTTCATGACTCATCAGAAAATCAAAATTTGTGTTCAGTATATAGTATTTTCGAGTTATTGACCATTTTCAAAATTTCATGATAATTACACCCTTGATGAATCTTTTCGATGGCATGGCCACAAACAGTTTTTTCTATCTGATTTTTGAGAAATGCTCTTGGACAAATGCGCTATCAAATATAAACTTTCTTTTTTATACCGTTACCTTAATTTTTGATTTATTAAACATTTTATTTCAAAATGTACTGAAAGGTATAAGAAAATCGAAAGTTTCAGCGCCTGTGGTTTTAAAAAAAATGTATGTAAATAATGTGCGACCAAGCTACCAAAAATTTGCGCGTTTCATTTAAATTCCAAAATAATATAATACATGGCATTAAATCCGAAGAAAATACCTGTTAAAGAGGCCTAGGGTGATTTTTGCCAAATAAAGAAATTCAACTTTTATTAATTAATTGACAAATAAAATGACTTATGGCGCAGGAATTGTGGACAGTATGACAATAAAATCGCCATCAGCCAAGATAATGGTCAAGCGCTAGCCTATCAGGCTAGAAAAATTAATAAGATTTCGAAACAATGCGAAACAATATTGATTTTCACACTTTGTTACCCGAGTTCAATTTCGAAAAAGCCTGAGACACGTATTTACTTATTTATTTACTGAAGCACTTGTGTGAAGTTTCGAATAGAAAAGACTGTCTAATCTTGTTTCTACATACAAACTTTGAAACTCCGTTTCATCCCTTTAAGAGCGTTTGTCAGCACTGCTGCACGGCACCGGGACGTCACCGGCACCGAGATTTTTTCGGGCCGGTTTGAAAATGATGTGCCGGCGATCGTTTGTCCACCGCCACCGATTCCGGTGGTTCTGTTTCTTCTAGCTGTCATGCGTGGCAGATGCGTTTCCATAAAACAAACAACCTCAGATAAAAAAACAATAACCTATCGGTAGTGTGTGGACAAGATCAAACGTGTTTTGTATTGCGAGCCAATGCCAACACATCGGCCCGTCAAAATCTCTGGGCGGTTTCTAGCGGTCGCGCCGATCTACTCGAAATAGCGGCGGCCGGGATGAGGTCGCCCGGTGCTAATCATGCTGTGGACAAGCTGCCATACATACGAGTACATGTACCGCTACTTCGGCGCCGGCATTTTGTTGTCGGTGACGTCCCGGTGCCGTTGCTGTGGACAAACGCTGTAAGGGGTGAATTTTGGAAAACACTTCTTAGTTACATCTTCACATACACTAAAACAAATATAACCTTCAAATTTCAAGTCTCTATGACCAGCGGTTAAGGCTGTGCGTTGTCTATAAGTCAATCAGTCAGTCGTCAGTCAGTCAGTATGTCACGACAACGATTCTTATAGTATTAGAAGATGTCGGGGTGGTTTTAAATGTTGAATTTAAGTATTATTTAAGCTACTAAGATAAGTAAGACACTCGCCTAATGATAAGTGATGACGTCTACGAATAGCACAGAGTGAAACAGAAAACTCTCTGTTGACACAATATTACTAAGTTGACACAGCACTGCGTTCTTTACCTCAAGACTGTGAGTCTCACATTTTTATATCTAACTAGCTGACCCGGCGAACTTCGTATTGCGAATATAAGTAAACTGTCCAAGTGCGAGTCGTACCCAGGGCACACGCAGGGTTCCGATTGAACAATATTTGCCGGAAAAATACGTTTCTTCTAAGGGGACCCCCTTTAATTTTTTATTTAACTTTGTTTTTATTATTTGATGTTATGACAGCCATCGCAATACATACCATGAGTAAATTTTAAGTCTATCTAATTATTCTATCTATTAAGGTTTGTAAGATCGATCATAAAAAGCCTCAAAAACACGTTTCTTGTATGGAGACCCCCTTTATTATTTAATTTTATTTTAATTTTATCGGTTTTTATACACAAATAGCGAATACTCATGTATGGAAGCGCCATAATGACAACCATCAAAATATGCCAATACGATGACAAAACTATCTGAACGAACCAACAATGACAACCTGGGACAATCATCAAAATTCAAAATATTAAAATTTAAATACCTATAATAAATATATAATAAGCGATAATCCAGTAATGTAGATATATTATGATGTCGATTCAAAACCCTTAATTTAATTCGTGCTTCAAATTTCAATTCGGGAGTGGAACAGAGTCTACCCTACCGTACCGAAGGGACGAACGTCAAATGTTTGACAGGAAAGTAGGTAGAGCGGTTTATATGGGAAAATTAATTTGTTGTTTCTACTATCTTCCTTGCCATTTTTCCATATTTTTTCACCGTTTAAACCTTCCCTTGACTACGACAAACATTTCAAAACCAAAATCAGCTAAATCGGCCCAGCCGTTCTCGAGTTCTAGCGAGACTAACAAACGGCAATTGATTTTTATATATAAGAAGAAGAAGGGAAAGGCATTGAATACTTTCTTGCCTAGTGGCAAGCAATAATGTGGTTTAAGATGGTGAACACGCTAGGCCTAGAATTATCTGACTCTCAAAAGCTGTGTGCTGCCAAAACATGGTAAGGTTATGGGTTCAGATTTCTACTTTTTTTTCTAAGGCCCGGTATACATCAAAGCCGAGAGGATAGGAGACGAGAAGATGATATGTCGTAAATAACCAATCAGATTTCGTTATTTCCCCATCTCCTCTCCGTTTAGCATCGGTAGAAATGGATCAAGCGGAGCGGAGAGAGATATCTCATTTTTCTTTAGTATGACGTGCCGCGAGCGAGCTAGCAGCGCGGCCGAGCGGGATGTGTGTAGAGGGGCAGCCGGCCGGCGCCCCGGCTCCCGCTGCCTCCCTCCCGGCTCGCACTCTCGAAAGCGTCAACCGATTCACAGCTGACATCTCCTCCCCACTATGCGTCTCCTCTCCGCTTTGGTGGAAATAACCTGCCAGCTTCGCAGCACATCTCTTCTCCGTTTTGGTGGAAACCAGGCCTTACATTACCTCACTCTGCGGTACAGTCGTACAGAGCCGCGCCATCCTCGATGCCTTTTATGCGGTTCAACCTCTGGAAATTGAAGTACTTGAGTTTCCTTAGCTCAGTGCTGGTGTAGTTCAGCAATGGAGGCTCTCCTCTCCTTCCCACCTCCAGTGTGTCTGAAATAATAAGAACATCAAAGAGCATTACTTTGTTACCTGCCTGTTTAATTATCTCTACACATGATCTCTGGGTGGTGCTAAATACTCGTATTTGACCACTGTTGCTATGCTCTGGCCGTGGCTCCAACCACCCATTGAGTAAACACAACCAGTTCTCTGTTCACCAGTGCCGGCCTGTGCGAAGACAGGTTGTAATAGTTGATCTCCGTGTGTCACACTAAAGTCAGTTGTCCAGCGCCTCGTCTCACTATAAATGTCTTCCGATTTCGTACTAGCACGATTACATCTTGTAGTGTTCTGTTTACACATTAGGGTCAGTTCACACCGTGACGCGACGCAACGAGACGCGACGCGACGATGCATTTGGAGCCGCGCGGCGCAGCGAAACGCGCGATGCCACCAAATTATCTCAATGCAATTTGTATCTTATTGTGTAGTTAATAAAGTTCAATTGTTTATCACGCGGTTCAATTTTTTATTCCCGCTGCACCGCGGGAGCATCTCGATGACGCCCGGTGCAGCGTGGCGCAGCCTGAAGCCGCCGAACTAACTCGATGAAATGTGTATCTTTTTGTATAGTAAATAAAGTTTTTTGTAATAAGGTTTTTTGCAATGTTTTGTGTAAGACCGCGACGTGACGCGGTGTGCACTTATTAGGAGAGTATTACAAAAAAGAACTTTATTTTCTATACAAAAAGATACACATTTCATTGAGATAGTACGGCGGCTCCCGGCTGCGCCACGCTGCACCGCACGTCGTTGAGCTGCCCGCGCGGTGCAGCGGGAAGAAACAATTGAACCGCGTGATAAACAATTGAACTTTATTAACTACACAATAAGATACAAATTGCATTGAGATAATTTTGTGGCGTCGCGCGTTTCGCTGCGCCGCGCGGCGTCGGGCTGCGCCGCGCGACTCCAAATGCATCGTGGCGTCGCGTCGCGTCGCGTCTCGTCGCGTCGCAGTGTGAACTGAACCTTACCATCAAGCGAGGGTCTTGCTTGAATATTTTACTCTACATCATAAATTGTGTTATATTAGCTCACAGCTAGCAGGAGCATTATATAGCGATGTTCCGCCGATCTTCCTCCTTCTCGTTATGACTGATAACGTTTTGTTATTACATTCTAAGTATTTTTTGATATTTTATTAATGAATAAGTTCCCAACGAATGAAAATAATATTGAGTAACATTTAATTAGCCATTTTCGTTATTTTGTTACAAACCTCCAAAATTGGGTGTATTTCAAAAAAAATGCTAATTTCCAGATATCTCGTAAACTATTAACCTACGCCATACATTTGGGGGGGTCTAAATATGTCGCATTTTAGCCCCCCTAATTGCTCCTTCCGGGAATACATTGAATTAAAAGTAACCCAGGATATGTGGTCCATACAAAAAAGACACGTGTCGATTGCGATTGATCGAATCAAAAAGATTCGATCGCAACCACATGTACATGAGTGATGAGTGATCGAGTAATCGATCTTTTAAAGTAATGGATCTCTTAAAGTAATGGATCTCTTAAAGTAATGGATCTCTTAAAGTAATGGATCTCTTAAAGTAATGGATCTCTTAAAGTAATGGATCTCTTAAAGTAATGGATCTCTTAAAGATTCAATCTGTTTTGATTCTATCGTCTGGGACATCAGGTGACAAGACAACTCGTACCTCGCAGGTAATTGTAACTTAAAACCTCTCAAACTACTTTAAACTAAGAAAAAATATTGTGATAAGTGTCCAATAATACATCACAATAAATAAAAGTATTATTTTTAGTTATTTTCAATTCAAGCGGCGCGGCGGATTTCTCTTGTGTCAAATGTCGATCGCGTGATCGGATTTTGTTTGAGATCCAATCAGTCAGTTGCAACGAGGACTTACCTTTTCTTTACTCATGTACTCGCGATATATCGCGATACGTGCATTTGTTATCAGCATTCGTCATTCTCATACAATACTGTACTAATAATTATTATGTGACGATATATACTAAGGACAAACAAACGAACTGCGACCCCAAACGAAAAGATTCGTTAGGAACTTACTCGAGCCGACTTTACCCGAACGAGCACGAGCGTGATACAATACATACATAGCCGAGCGTGACGGCTCAGTCCCATTCAATACCCATAACTTATAGTTTTAACTTCAATAATAATCAATTGATCACTTACCGCCGGATATCGTCACGAAATAGTAGGTGTAGTGTCGCGTAGATATGATGTTGTCCGTACAACTGCGGAGATCACGGACTGTTCTCACAGAGCTGGTCGGCAGATGTTCATGCATGTAGATGTTACCATCCATGTAGTCGTTGAACACTAATACAAGTAAACAGTCAGGTTTAACTTGCAAGATAGATAAAATGTTTCGATTTACTTAAACTTAGTACTTGACTATAATTTATTAAAATTTGCAAGAATACGTATATTTTCTTGTAATGTTTCAACTAGTTGCGCTCCGCGGCTTTGCTCATGATGAAAACTATCCTTTGTGTTAATCCGGGTTAAAAAATATCTGTAGGTATGCCAAATTTCATCCAAATCCGCCCAGCAGTTTTTGCGTTAAAGAGTAACCAACATCCATCCATCTATACTCACCAACTTAATATAAAAGCAGCTAGATGACGCTGCAGTAGGTTGCACAGTTCTTTGATCCAGATGAAATATCTGGGTCTCATCCTGAATCGGAGATGGGCTTTTAGGGCCCATTTTGCCGAGCTGGCCTCAAAAGTTGTGGGAGCTGCCGCCTTTCTAGGAAGGCTGCTGCTGAACGTGGGCGGCCCGAGTGCCAACTGCCATTGGCTGTACTTCGAAGTCATCCGGAGTATGGCCAAGCTATGGAGCACCCGTCTAGGTGGACGCTCTCAGTCGCACCAAAAAACCCTGCTGCGACGTCCGCAGCGGGTTATAGCGACGAGGACATTCCGCGGATACCGGACAGTGTCCTGGATGGCAGCGTACGTGCAGGCCGGTGATCCCCCCTGGGAGCTCCAAGTGAAGATACTTGTGGAGAGAGGAGAACCCCCGGCGTGGGAAGAGGTCGCACGCATGCGGAGGCAGTTGCAGGGTGCCTTGTGTGGCGGTGGGCCGAATATTTGGCCCCGCCAGTCCCTGGACAGTGGACGGTGGATGCGGTCAGACCGGTCCTTTGGAGGTGGGTGAGGCGGCGGTTCGGGTCGCTGACCTTCCGATTGGCTTTCCGGACATAGATGTTTCGATAAGTATCTGCATCAAATCACGAGACGGCAGGCGACCCCAGCCTGCCACGAGTGTGGGGCGCCAGAGGATACGGCGCTCCACACGCTGGAGGTGTGTGCTGTATGGGGCTCGCAGCGGCACACTCTCTCAGCGGTCAGAGGACGGGATCTCTCTCTGCCGAGCGTGGTAAACGCCATGCTCGATAGCGAGAGATCGTGGCAGGCTGCGGTATCTTTCTGCGGAGTGTTGATGACGCAGAAGCAGACCGTAGAGCGATCCAGGGAGGACAACGCCTCTTCTGACCCGCTCCGGCGCAGACGTACGAAAGGAAGTCACTCACTCATGGTGGGGTCACTGGCTGAGGGGCGGAGGACTTTCGGCCGGCTTGCACGAACCTACACGTCTGAGGGTTGGCCTTAGTGAGTGAGGTTATCCCTACTTGTGAAGGGCCCTGAATGTTTCATCCGGGCCTACCGCCTACCGCGGGGCAAGATGGTGAATGCTAGCGCGACTCCATCTTGCCCCATCTCAGCGGAGGACTGCTCACACGTGAGGTTTTAAGCCGGTAAGAGTGATGATGATGATGATGAAAAGTCCGGCATAATCTCTCCGGCACCCCCGTGCTGGAGTGGTGTGGTATCCATGAAGATTTTCAACACGTAAAAAAATAAATAAAAAGGTAGCACAATTCTTTCTCCGTAAATATGGCCTTAATGTATGAGATTCTGTATCGCGCAAAACTATATTAACCGCGATATTCGTATCTTAAAATTTGAACTTTTTAATAAACATTTCGCATTTATTATAAACATTTCGTATTTATTAGTAGGATGTTCACAGCTTCCGCGGTTGAATGTAATTACGAGTATAATCAAGTTTTTCCGAATATCAGCGTGTGTATATTATAACTAGTATTGTAGTACATCATCATCATCATCAGCCTATCTCTGTCCACTGATGGATATAGGCCTTACCTATGGCACATCACTTTTGCTTCCAGCCTCAGCCAGCCAGCTTGCGTATATCTTCGCTCCAACTAGCTGCAGGGCGCCCTATACTACATTTAACGAGCCGTGGGAGACCACTCTAAAACACATCTACAACATACAACTTAGGTTATCGGTTCTACGACAGATGTGACCAGCCCACTGCCACTTGAGCTTACTAATCCTTTAAGCTATGTCGATAACTTTGGTTCTCTGTTTGATGACTTCATTTCGAATTGGAACTTTCAGAGATACTCCGAGCATAGCTCTTTCCATAGCTCGCTGAGTAACTTTGAATTGGCGAACAAGTCACATCGTCAGTGCCCACGTCTCTGCACCGTAAGTAATAACAGGTAGGACGCACTCGATAAAGACTTTTGGTTTTAGGCTTTGGAGTATGAGGCGATAAAAAGACTCAAGACGTCTTCGGAGGTCTCCCCGAAAAGAGGACGGAATATAAAATACGTAAAGATTTACAAGCGTTGTTGTTCCACCAGCTTTTAAGAGCTCCGTTGTTTTTCCACACTTTCCGGGGCCTTTTCCGTGTTTAAGCTGCCTGAGAGCCATAACGATTCCGTCCAGGCTGATTTCTGGCAGATCCTCTGTACAGGTGGGTAAGAGTATCTCTGGGATCCTTGGAATTTTTTGTAAATTGTTAAACCTGGACGTGTAATCCGGGGGGTGCGGGTTCGAGTCCCGTCGGTACGATGAAATTTTGGATTGTGTTTAACAATTTACAAAAAAAAAAATATAAAGTGTGAAGCACTTCAAAGAAACATAATATTTGATCCTTGGAATTGTGGTACATACCGATTGTATAATACGTATTCGTCCAAGGATCCAACATCCGTGACAGTGTCAACTCTACCCAGTGTCCTCTCACCGCGAAGTACATGGTAAACTCCTGCAGGCCAGCGCAGGTCATGTTCACAGCCGTGTGACGCCCCCTCGCAGACATGTCTGTGATCTCTGTGTACACGCCTGTTCCTACAGGTGCTACAGTGCAGCACTCCTCTGGCTGGCTGCGGTCACATTTGCTGGGACCTGTAAACACAGTACACAAACATTAAATATCTTGAACATTATGTGACGAGTGAGAAGGTAATTTGTTTTTGTCCCATCTATTCGAAAAACGATGGTCGGTACCTCGATAAGTGCGCGCAAAATAGGCGCCCTTGGGCGATATAGTTTTAATAATTATTTTAATTGTTGGCTTATAAATGTTCCTTTATAGTGCCCTGTCTTATTTTTTTATTTATTTATTTATTTGGCTACCCATTATAGTTACATTATAACAATACTTAAGTATACTTACACAATATATATAACTAAATGCACTTTTTTTTAAGGGAAGCACCGCATGCATTTACAAAATACAAATTTTCTTTTTTTTTATCA
The DNA here is from genome assembly GCA_954871355.1 of Cabera pusaria. Classification (NCBI taxonomy): domain Eukaryota; kingdom Metazoa; phylum Arthropoda; class Insecta; order Lepidoptera; family Geometridae; genus Cabera; species Cabera pusaria. The sequence goes on from OX940912.1 coordinate 17,657,342, forward strand.
ACATTACAGCAATTATGTAAGTCTAAATTTAAAAAGTGTCTTCTAAATATGCTAATATGCTGAAGGCTACATTGATAGTTACTTACAATGAAGAATGATGTGTATAAGTAAACAAGACTATAAATTACTCTACAGTCAAGCCAATGCTTGACTTAGAGATTTTTTTTAAATGAGAAGATTGTCACCGAATATATTTAATAATTTACAATTGTCGTTAGCTAAGGTACACATTCTAGGTACAGGAGAGTTAGCGCCTAATACTGTCCTACGAAATGGAGGTGCAAACGGAGTTAATGGCTTTCGAGGATATCTATAGGGAACTCTTAATTTAAATTTAGTAAGGAGGTCCGAACATTCTACGGCGTTGTGAAAAAGCTTATGCAAAAATATTAGGTCTAGTTTCGATCTACGAATAGAAAGTGACGAAATATTGAAATGAGACAATCTTGTAGTGTATGAGCGTAATGACTTAGCCTTACCTACAGAGTATGTTAAGTGCCATAGAACACGTTTCTGAATTCTCTCCAGACGGAGCGTATGCACCGCGTAGTGCGGTCTCCATACAGGAGAACAGTATTCGAGGATGCTACGTAGCGTATGCACCGCGTAGTGCGGTCTCCATACAGGAGAACAGTATTCGAGAATGCTACGTAGCGTATGCACCGCGTAGTGCGGTCTCCATACAGGAGAACAGTATTCGAGAATGCTACGTAGCGTATGCACCGCGTAGTGCGGTCTCCATACAGGAGAACAGTATTCGAGGATGCTACGTAGCGTGTGCACCGCGTAGTGCGGTCTCCATACAGGAGAACAGTATTCGAGGATGCTACGTAGCGTATGCACCGCGTAGTGCGGTCTCCATACAGGAGAACAGTATTCGAGAATGCTACGTAGCGTATGCACCGCGTAGTGCGGTCTCCATACAGGAGAACAGTATTCGAGGATGCTACGTAGCGTGTGCACCGCGTAGTGCGGTCTCCATACAGGAGAACAGTATTCGAGGATGCTACGTAGCGTGTGCACCGCGTAGTGCGGTCTCCATACAGGAGAACAGTATTCGAGGATGCTACGTAGCGTGTGCACCGCGTAGTGCGGTCTCCATACAGGAGAACAGTATTCGAGGATGCTACGTAGCGTGTGCACCGCGTAGTGCGGTCTCCATACAGGAGAACAGTATTCGAGGATGCTACGTAGCGTGTGCACCGCGTAGTGCGGTCTCCATACAGGAGAACAGTATTCGAGGATGCTACGTAGCGTGTGCACCGCGTAGTGCGGTCTCCATACAGGAGAACAGTATTCGAGGATGCTACGTAGCGTGTGCACCGCGTAGTGCGGTCTCCATACAGGAGAACAGTATTCGAGGATGCTACGAACTAAACAGTTGTAGAGCATTATTTTAGTTTTTGGCTTTCTAAATTCTTTGCTGTTACGAATTACGAATCCTAACATTTTTGATGATTTTTTAGTGACATGAACTATGTGTGGAACAAATGTAAGCTTTTTGTCAAATATCACCCCTAAATCTCTAACTGTATTGCATACTTTTAAAAAACTATTGACAAATTTGTAGTTATTATAAATATTATTGAGTTTTCTACTAAAAGAAATTTGGGAACACTTTTCGATATTAATTGTCATTTTGTTCATTTTGCACCATGTTCCCAAACTGTTCAAATCTTCCTGCAATAGTTTAACATCGTCGTGGGTTTTGATTACTTTTAAAATTTTTAAATCGTCTGCAAATAAAAATGGAGCACTATGAGTCAAACAGTTCGGCAAATCGTTTATGAAAATATTAAATAATAGAGGACCCAAGTGTGATCCTTGCGGTACGCCTGAATTAATTACGGACGTTAATGTTGACGCATATCCAGCCGCTACAACAGTAAAACGTCTATTATTTAAATAAGAAGTGATCCATTCTAACATTGGACCTGTCAATCCATATGCAGCAAGTTTATATAGAAGTATTGGGTGTGATATTTTATCAAACGCCTTGCTGAAATCTGTGTGTATAACGTCAACTTGATTATTAGTAACCACAGCCTCAACGAGGGTTTCTAAATAAGTCAATAAATTATTACAAGTGGATCTTTTTTTGATAAAACCGTGTTGATATTTTGTCAAGGACTGCTTAAAATGATCATAAATATAAGGATAAATTAATCGCTCGAAAACTTTGGCAAAAGTAGAAATTATTGAAATGGGACGGTAGTTGTAGGCAATATTATCTCCACTTTTATAAACAGGGACAACTTGGGCACATTTCCATACAGCAGGGAATTCTCCTGAATTCAACGACATATTGTATATTAATTACATAGGAAGAGCAAGATTAACTGCACACGATTTGATAAATTTCGGAGGGATCCCATCAGGTCCAGCCCTTTTATCTACATTAATTAGTTCAAATGATTTTTGTACTATCTGTTTTGTTAAGTAAATCTTAGATAAGCAATGACCATTTGAAATAGAGTTAGTAAGCAGGTCCGACAGATATTTTGTTTGAGCGTTCTCCAATGAATATGAGTCGTTAATAGAGACAGACGAAAAATAATTAGCAAAATGATTGCAAACAGGATACGTAGATGCACCTCTACGCTTGGATTTCAAAAACGACCAGAATAATTTGGGATGTGTTGCAATTTTATCTTCTATGAAGTCTTTATATTTATTATAACATATATTTGACAATTTATTACAACCGTGATTTAATTTCTTTAATATGAGTTGATCCATTGGATTTTTGTATATTTTGTATCTACGTAGTATATTGTTTTTTTCTCTTATAGTTCTCTCTAAATTTTTATTGAACCAAATAGGATTATTCGATTTTTTTGATTTACATTTAGGCACGTATTTTTCAATGGGCTCATTAATAAGTAAAAATAGAATTTATCAAGTGTATCAGTGAGACTGTTATACTTTTTAAATTCTTCAGACCAATTTATAGTGGATAAATGTTCATTTAAAGCTGAATAGTCACATTTATTAAAGTTGTTTTTTTTTCGAGTTTAGTTCTCTTAATTTATTTTTCTGTATGAATTTTATGTAGATTTCTAATGGAGGGTGTTGTATATCTATATTACACATTTCATAGTCCGATTTAACAACTTCGCATAGTTCAATATCTGTCAAAACTAAATCCAAACTTTTATTATTATTGTTAAGAATTCGATTAAGCTGCTTAAAATTATTAAGATATAAAAATTCAAGAAGCGATTGTCCAAGAGGAACAACAGCGTATTCGTTACCTAGAATATCAGATAGTGACCAATCTATAAAACTCATGTTCAAATCGCCAATAATACAAGTTTTTAGGTGATGTTCTTCAGAAACACGATTACAATTATCCAAAAAAGTATTATTTTAAAAAGGTATATTTTTATTTACCGGAGGGGTTAAATAAACAGCACAAATGGCATTTCGCTTATCATTGTCAGAAAGTTTAGTGTCTAAAACCAACCATAGATCCTCACATTCACTTTCCCAACTTTGAACCCGCATAGATACAATATTTTTTTTTACAGCAATCAAGACACCTCCACCGTCTTTTTTAGTATTACTTAAATTTGCCGTCTCTCTGTCCCTCCTACATACGTTATATCTTACATCAAACAATTCTTTTGAGAAAACATTACAGTTAAGCCATGTCTCAGTAAGAATAATCACATCATAATCAGAACAAGCTAACTTTCTTGTAAACATCTGTGTTTTACTCCTAAGACCGCGGACATTTTGGTAAAATACTTGTAGTGAACCAAATTTTATTACTAAAAGATGTTTGTACATGCATTAAAATGTTAAATAAAACCTAAACTAATTTATTGATAGAGTCCATATCCTTTATAAATTTGTAGTCCGAATCATCTGTTTTCCTCATGTACACTCGCCCATTTCTGACCCACACGTATTAATAACCCTTGTCTTTAGCTGCCTGTCTTGCTGCAGCATGAAGTGCTTTGTTGTGCGTCGATAGATGCTCACAAACAAAAATAGGACTATTTTGTCCTTTAATTCCAATGTGGGATGTATTTAGTTTGTCTTCGGTACGAGACTTATTAAATTTAATGACGGCAGCCAAAACCGAGTCACGTACCCTAGGGGAATTCAGCCGTACTATGATTGCCCTTGGGCGGTTACTTGACGGATTCATCTTAGCCACACACGTGCAGTTTAGAATGTTGCATTCGGTGATGCTGTACCCCACAGTGGCACGAAGCTGAGAAGTTATGTTTACCAAGTTCTCTGTCTTACTTTCAGGCACACACTCTATCTCAATATTATTAGAGCGATTCATTTGCTCCATTTGATTGAGCTTAAAACTAATGCTTGCAACAGTAGTTCGCAGCGTGTCGTTCTCTTCTTGTAGTTTCAAAACGTTGGTGTTTAATTCTGAAGATGTTAACTTCATTTCTTCCCATTGATTGCCAAGAAATGTACACGAGTCTTTAAGATCCGAAATGTCGGACTTAATGAAGGTCAACTCCTTGGATATAGCACTTGTTATGGAGGTATTTATCTTTGATAAAAGCACATTCATCTCCGTTCTTATAATGTCGCGGACATCATCTTGGGTCAGTGGTTTGACAACTCTTGCGCGGGAGAAGATATCGCCGGTCTTTTATTTGAGCGTTTCGTGGAATCACCAGTATGTGAACGCGCAGGAGTGTTGTCATTTTTCCCACCTCTGGGCTTAGAGAATATACAGAGAGGGCAATTCCAGTTGTCTTCATCTTCCACTTGTTCTCTGATGCAATTCAAGTGATGTACTTTCTTGCACTGGATGCATACCAAATACTTTTCACCGGCCGTGCCCAAATCACAGCATCCCCACGGTAATTCAGACTTCGACATTTTTACAACTCCTACGAAAATGCTAATAGCAATCTATTTGATTTGTTCACTCTCTGCCGATATCGCCTTTAAGAATCACAATTCCTATTTAGCTATAGTACACTGCTCTTTTTCTCTTAGCGTGTATACTCAATGATTATGCTATTTATATTTGGTCAGGCGCACTTTTAATAGTAAGTCGGGGGTAAGATATTAATTATCGCATCTTTTCCGCCGAGTTTTCCCAAATTGTACTCACAATTCTGTCCAGGGGCCTTATTCAGTATGACCAATGAGATAACGCGTTCCTTAACGCGCCACGTTACGTTATTGAAAAATTGTGTTCTGTATGCCACACGATAGGTAAATTATACAAAAGGCGCGTTACATGTCCTCATATGTCGCGATATTTTGACAGCTCAAAACGCGCTCATAACCTTACCCTACCGCGTTTTAATTGGCATAGAGAATACCATAACGCGGAGATACGAGTAACGTAACACGGCATGGTAAGACTTTAAAATGGTCATACTGAATAAGGCCCCAGATACTTTTCACCACACAATATGTTAGACTAGGAAACTTGCTTTATATGTTGGAATGCTTTGCAAGACGTAAACATGTGTATTTTCACGAAATAATATTATTTTACTGTAGCCACTTGCAAACGTGTTTTGTATTGATACCGTCGCAAAAGACGAAGGGAGGTAAAATAATAATATTTTATGGGAAATGTTACTGTCCTATTAAGTAGAGAGCGCGCCACGCTGTTTAAATTGAAAAAAAATACCGCAAGGTCATACATATACGGGAAAAAAATATTAATTACTTAATTCTAATTAAGCGCGTGAAGTGGCACAATACATATATTTTGTGGTGGCCAAGAAGTAAAAAAAGCGCCTGAATTATTGTCATTTTATAGTCTGTGGCAAAAATCACAGCATGCCCAAAAATGTCTGAAAACATGGTACAAAATTACGAATAAAAAATTGGTTTCTTCTTCTTCTTCTTATGGCTTTTAAACACTGCTTGGCGTTTTTCTGCCAGTGTCAGTGTACAATATATTTACAAGAAAAAAAACCCGACAAAAGAAAAATTTTAATTGGTTTTCTGTAAAGTTAGTTTACGGACTGTTTAACGTGACAACGTCATAACAAGACTGATGAAATCGGCGCATGCGTACAATGAGCGTAACGGAACACTTTTTAACCGACTGCACAAAAAAGGAGGAGGTTCTCAATTCGTCTGTATGTTTTTTTCGTGCATGCATGCAGCCGGCGTTCATCGATTTATTAGACGATGCCACGTCAAAAGTGCAAAAGTGCGAAGTTTTTGTCGGTAACTGTATGTATTCATTGGTTTATTATGTTTGTTTATGTTAATGTCATTTACAATACTATACTCTTGAAGTGCTATTTACTTTATTTCATAGAGCCTTTTATACATTCCCTTTTCTCATAGAGGGCGATAAAAAGTAGAGAATAACTCGGCCGCAACATTATTATCTCCCGGCCGTTGTACTTTAAATTATTTTCTCCCGGCCGTTATACTTTAAATTATTTTCTCCCGGCCGTTATACTTTAAATTATTTTCTCCCGGCCGTTGTACTTTAAATTATTTTCTTCCGGCCGTTGTACTTTAAATTATTTTCTCCCGGCCGTTGTACTTTAAATTATTTTCTCCCGGCCGTTATACTTTAAATTATTTTCCCCCGGCCGTTGTACTTTAAATTATTTTCTCCCGGCCGTTGTACGTTAATTTTTTTTCTCCCGGCCGTTGTACTTTAAATTATTTTCTCCCGGCCGTTGTACTTTAAATTTTTTTCTCCCGGCCGTTGTAGTTTAAATTATTTTCTCCCGGCCGTTGTACTTTAAATTCCTCGCTACATTCTTAATTTAAAATAGCGGCCTCGCAGAAACGTGCTATGTTGCGTCCTTGTTATACAATCTACTATTTATTTGCTTTTTGCAACTTTACAATTTTCATAAAAACATTATTCTTAGGCTGAGTTACACCATCTTACTTTAACTATAACAAACGTCAAAAATCTGTCAAAATCTATGTAAAAACACTAATATACCATATAACACTAACTTAATAGTTATAGTTACGGTTAAAGTAAGCTGGTGCAACTCAGCCTTAGTGTCGCTGTATTTAACCCTGTCGCAAAAAGAAGGTGTGTTAAAAGTGTGACGTGTGTATCTGTGCATCTGTGTGTCTGTTTGTGGCATCCTAGCGCCTAAACAGATTAACAGATTTTAATTTGGTTTGTTTTTGTGTAACCCTCAGACTAAAATCCAGACGGATTTTTATCGAACACGCGAGTGATTGTGATTGATTGCCACCACGTACTTTTTACTCTATAGCAATACGTGCGTTTGTGGAGTTTAATGTTGCTAGTTTAAGAAATAAAATACCACTCGATTTTCGATGAAACATTTTATTAATACCTACTTGTACAGTACAGTGACTGAGTTTGAAGTTGTAATAATACAAGTAGCTAAACATATAGTCAAAATTATTATTTATTCGTAGGTCTGACAAATAATTAAATGCAATTCATTTGAAGTTTGCTGAGGTCCTAGTTTTTGAGATAAAAATATACATAGTAGTGCGAAAAATTTAATGAATAAATATGTTTATCAAATATTAGTGGGTTTTAATTATGAAATTAGTTCGAATTTCATTGAATAATATTGTAAATAGCATATTCTACCGCATGGCATGGTAGAATAAACTGTATACAAATAAGTTTTTTGTTTCTATACAACTCCATTATTTACAGAATATGCGTGCGGTAGAATAAACGCACCGCAACCGCAGTGTGCACGTGTTCTTAGCAATCTAGGCCTGTGGTACGTTTTTTATGATTTTGACAACGGTTGACTAAGATAACATTAGAGTTTTGACAGGAACGTGAAAAAGTCATTTTTGAAACTCATTTTATAAAAAAATTGTAGGTATGAACTAGTTTAACGAAGCACTTTAACACTTTATGATATAGCAAACAATTCTACTAACCTCCCATGAAGTACAGAAAATTACCCCAAAATTTTGTATAAAATAAACTTGTCACATTGAGTAATCTCGGTTCTTAACTTGGTTCTTGGTAACTCTTGTTTGTTTACGTTTTGTGTTCCAAGTCATATTACTAAAATAATTTACCGATTATTAAGTAAAACAACAAATTTACATGTGAAAAGATATACCATCGTGACTCTTCTGTTTTTGTTAACTTCTTTGCAGTCCCGGAACACGCAATACGGCATAACTACTACGAAAGAAACGCTGCGAAGTAGTATTATTAGCGAAGCGAAGCGTACAACCCCGCTGTTGCTTGGTAACGGACTGAGCGCGGAAACTTATTACTCAAGCATTTAATATTACTGAACTTGCGGCCACTCGCGTGTTCGGCACCATTCTGTCCGCCTTTTTTTAAATGTAGTCTGAGGTTTAACCATAGGTGTGTTCCATTGGGAGTGTTCTTAGCTTTGATTCGTGAAAATCCGTTCTGCCGTTTGAAGACCATCCATTCCGCTACCGCATGTCTAGATCAAGCCACAGAATAATGAATAGTACAAATCACTAACAGAACTGGCAGGCAGCACCGTGTGTTACACGGAACTATTATGAGCCACTTTTGACCCCCTCATAATTCAAAAACTGTTTCACATAAACATGTAAAATTTGGCTCAAATATTGAGAGATGCAAAATACATAATATGCGCTCCAAATTTCATAAACATTTCTCAAACGGTTATATAGATATTAACGTCAAAAAATCGTCATTTTTATCACTGACTGGCCTATATATAGATCATAAGAAAAACAAAAACACTTACAGCTTTAGAACTCGCGAAGGCTTTGAGTATTCACCTAATACTCAAAGCGCGAAGGCTATAAAACTCGTATTATGAGAACTAGCCGAGTCAGACCTTAGGCCTTTTGCACATTATAAGATATTTTTCTATATATATAAAATCCAAAGTCCTGACTGACTGAGATATCAACGCAAAGCCCAAACCGCTGGTCACATGAAATTTAGAGGGTGTGTATTTATAAAGTGTAGGCATTAACCAAGAAAGATTTTTTTGAAATTCCACCCCTATGTGGGTGAAATGGAGGGTTGAACTTTCTATGAAACTTTTTATTCTCTGGGTCAATTGTCTCGAAAATTGGTACACATACTTTTTAATTAAAATAGTAAGTTACGGGTATCACAGTTTTTCAAAAACCATCCCCCACGCGTTTTTCTGACTGACTGAATGACTGCCTGATATATCAACGCACTGCTTAAACCACTGGCCCTAGAGACATGATATTTAGAAGATGTATTCTTTGTGAATTGCAAGTATCCACTAAGAAATAGTTTTTCGAAATTCCACCCCTAAGAGGGTGAAATGGAGGGTTGAACTTTCTATAAAACTATTTATTCTCTCGGTCAATTCTTTAGAAAATTGATACACGTATACTCTTTAATTAAAATACTGAGTTACGGGTATCACAGCTTATCAAAAATCATCACCCACGCGTTTTTCTGACTGACTGAATGACTGCCTGATATATCAATGCACTGCCTAAACCACTGGTCTTAAAAACATGATATTTGGAGGGTGTGTTCTTTGTGAAGTGCAAGTATCCACTAAGAAATAGTTTTTTTTATATTTCACCCCTAAGTGAGTGAAATGGGGGGTTACATTTTCTATGAATTTTCAAGTTTAATTTTCTGTGAAATGTTTTATTCTCTGGGGCGATGGACTTAAAAATATGTAAACATACTCTTCAACTTAAATTATGAGACAAGGGTTTCACAGTTTTCCAAAATTAAATAAAAAAAACAAAATTATTCCTTACGCATTTGTCTAATTAAATGACTGATATATCAACTTGCAGCCTAATCCGCTGGGTTTAGAAATCAACACCAATATTATAAATGCGAAAATCAGTTTGTTTGTTTGTGACTTCTTCACGGTCAAACAGCCAATTTCAGCCAAATTCGATCAGATTTGGCTGAAATTGGCTGAAGACAGTTCATATGGCAAAATAGCATATATGGTACTTTTTTTCCGGCTGTAGAGTCTGAGTAACCAGATTTTTTTAATTGAATTTTGTAAATATTAGATCTTTTCTTGGATAAACGGCTGAACTGATTCAACCGACATCTAATAAATACTATGAGAATCTTTGTCTTGACATACTGACTGACTGACTGACAGACAGACAACTCACAGCCTAAACCGCTAATCGTAGAGACTTGAAATTTGGAGGGTATATTTTTCTTAGTACGTAAAGGTGTACTAAGACAGGATTTTCCAAAATTCACCCCTTTAGGGGATGAAATGGGGGTATAAAGTTTGTATGGAGAAACAAGATTATATAGTATTTTCTATTCGAAACTTCACACAAGTGCTTCAGTAAATAAATAAGTACGTGTTTCAGGCTCTTTTGAAAGTCTACCCTTAAGAGGGTGAAATGGGGTAACACAGTCTGAAATTAAAATTGTTTCGGATTGCGCTAAAATTTGGCATGCAGATAGTTTATTATATTTTGACGTAGGTATCCGCCAAGAAAGTATTTTTCAAAATTCACTCAAGGGGATGAAACGGGGGTTCAAAGTTTGAACTGATTTGGCTTTTACTTCTTTGATGTCTTTTATGATAAAAAGGTATTTACAAAATAAAAGTTTTAAGTAAACAAAAAAAGTCTTTAACGCGGGTGAAGCCGCGGGGAACTTCTAGTTTTGTATAAAGACAGTCACTAAGACAAAGAAGTACATAGGATACTTCTTTTGGCAGTCGAGTTTGGGTTTCGAGTTTTTTTAAGGATTTTGTAAGCGTGTGTCCTCATATCGGCCAAACTGCTTGACTGATTTTGCTGAAATTTTGTACAAATATATTCAATAGGGCACAAAAGGACATAGGAACATTTTTTTTGCCCGTCGAGTTTGGGTGTCGAAATTTTTTTTGCATTTTATAAGCGTGAGGCACTTATGGGCCAAACGGTTTCACCAATTGAGCTGAAATTTAGTACAAAGATAGTCAATGATGCACAAAAGAGCATAGTATACTTTTTTTTGACAATCGAGTCTGGATATCCAGATTATTTATTGAACTTTGAAAATTAGTGACGTCTTATCAGCTAAACCGATTCAGCTGAAACTCTGCGCAAAGATAGTCAATAGCACATATCTTGTATGTGTCTATACATAGAATACTTTTTTTCTGGCGGACAAGTCTGGATGCCCAGATTTTTTTAAAAGAATTTTGTCAATGTGTGACGTTTTATCAGATCAACGACTTGGCCGATTCAGCTGAAATTTTATACAAATTTTGGCAAACACTTAAACCGCACAACTTGGCATATCCCATCCATAATGATAAATGAGTTTTACAACAGAGGATATTGAGTCCAACCTTAGGGTCATCATCATCTATGGTGACTAAGTTGGTCATAAAACTGTTAGTCTTAAAAAGTCGTAAAAAATTAGGCCACGCGAACGAAGCGCGGGCAGATGCTAGTTATAAGATATTTTCTTGTCTATGACAGACAAGAAATGTTTTAATGTGCACGAGACAAACACGGGTGACAGACGACTAGCATGCGCGTCTCTTATCCGACATAAGAAAAAATATCTTGTAATATAGTCTCATATAACAATCAATGCGACTAAATTTCTCATTTCTCATAAAACACAAGAAAATATCTTATTCTCTATTTTCAACCGACTTCCAAAAACAAAGGAGGTTCTCAATTCGTCTGTATGTTTTTTTTGTGTGTATGTTACGCGATTACTCCGTCAATTCAGAACCGATTCGAATGATTCTTTTTGTTATCGGTAGGGTACGTTTCCGAGGTCCCATTGTAATTTCATCAAGTTCTGATAAGTATCTCCAGAGATATGACGATAAACGTCTCAAACTTGCTACTGAAATAGACTCGTGGGGCATGGAAGTCGGTTGTTTTAGTTTTTAAACTATCTTAATTATCTTGTGTCTTCTTAGGTTTCAATATAATATTATCCTAAGTTATAAGAAGAAATTATATTTTAGGTTGTTATAAAATATTTAATGTTGTAGGAAATAAGTTTCAGAACTAACCATTGAACTTGGCACCCATTTAGATCTCACTTCTTTTGTCGTTGAAGTCAACAACCAAGGCACACGTCGTAATATTAAACTCGGCTCTCATTTCACATTTGTGTTTTTAATGGGATCTATATCTATACTAATGAACACTATAATAATATAAGGTCTAAATATATTAAAGCCATACATTTTTAATTAATAATTAAAACTATAACATTTTCTAGTACTTAGCTTAAAAAATATGTTCTACGGCATCACTAAGATTATATGTATCGTCCAACTTACCCAGTCGTGTTTGAGACATTTGTACTGTTAATGTTGTCCCGCAGTCGCCGGCACCGTCCTCGGTTTACAACTTACCTAGTCGTGTTTGAGACATTTGTACTGTTAATGTTGTCCCGCAGTCGCCGGCACTGTCCTCGGTTTACAACTTACCCAGTCGTGTTTGAGACATTTGTACTGTTAATGTTGTCCCGCAGTCACCGGTACTGCCCTCGGTTTACAACTCACCCAGTCGTGTTTGAGACATTTGTACTGTTTAATGTTGTCCCGCAGTCGCCGGCACTGTCCTCGGTTTACAACTTACCCAGTCGTGTTTGAGACATTTGTACTATTAATGTTGTCCCGCAGTCGCCGGCACTGTCCTCGGTTTACAACTTACCCAGTCGTGTTTGAGACATTTGTACTGTTAATGTTATCCCGCAGTCGCCGGCACCGTCCTCGGTTTACAACTTACCTAGTCGTGTTTGAGACATTTGTACTGTTAATGTTGTCCCGCAGTCGCCGGCACTGTCCTCGGTTTACAACTTACCCAGTCGTGTTTGAGACATTTGTACTGTTAATGTTATCCCGCAGTCGCCGGCACCGTCCTCGGTTTACAACTTACCTAGTCGTGTTTGAGACATTTGTACTGTTAATGTTGTCCCGCAGTCGCCGGCACTGTCCTCGGTTTACAACTTACCCAGTCGTGTTTGAGACATTTGTACTGTTAATGTTGTCCCGCAGTCACCGGCACTGCCCTCGGTTTACAACTCACCCAGTCGTGTTTGAGACATTTGTACTGTTAATGTTGTCCCGCAGTCGCCGGCACTGTCCTCGGTTTACAACTTACCCAGTCGTGTTTGAGACATTTGTACTGTTAATGTTGTCCCGCAGTCGCCGGCACTGTCCTCGGTTTACAACTTACCCAGTCGTGTTTGAGACATTTGTACTGTTAATGTTGTCCTGCAGTCGTCGGCACTGTCCTCGGTTCCGCCGCCGTCTGTTAGCTGCGTTTTCGAGTGGATCGACCCCAAACTGTATAAATACAATATATTAATAATTTATAAGGAATAAATAGCAAACATAGATCAGGATTGAATATTAATATCGGGTGTGTCACCATTATGTAATAATACTTATAAACACTGATTCACCGCCTCACAGACACAATGCAAACAGTTTGATCTATTCTAGCATTATAAGAACGTTTTCTTGTGGTTAAAGTTCATGTAAGCTATTTATCTTCCATATTTTATAAACAATCTATAGTATATAAAACTTTTAGTTGACATAGATTCTGTATTAATATATAGCAATAGCCCAATGGCTGAGGCGTCGGCCTGGCGATCATGAGGTCGTGACTTCGATCCGCGCCCATTGTACTATTAACACAGAACCGATTAGTACGTACTATTGACGTGAACCCACTCCAGACACAAGCATATTTAGCTTAGTTGGAGGGATTAGCAAGACTACTAGTAATGTGCGACACACAGTGCTAGTAAGATTTAAAAAAAAAATAATTGACCGAGCAAGCTTAGCCAGCGAAGCGCTTCAGTTTCGACTAGGCCAAAGATGCTTTTGTCCGGATGTTTGTTTGTTTGTTCTCGCTTACAGTACCTCGAGCCCGAAAAATCATCGAATTCGTACCGTAAAGGTATCGGGTCGACGTTACAATAACGTGGTGTTACGATAGGCGGCAGCACGAAGCACACTCTGACAGCTATCGAGAGCTCGAAACGATTATATTAGTAGCGTCATCCTAATGTAAGTAGGGACGAGCCGTTGTGAACGAAATGAACGTCTTATTGAATGAATTATTCCTTCAAAAATTAAATTGAATAGTGAACTTTTTACTACTTCTGGCTTAGCTGTCTTTTTATCGGAATGTATATCAAAGAGTAACTGAAGTATATTAAAAAAAGTACTTTAACAGAATAAACATCTTCAAATACGGTATGAGTGATATTAAAATGCATTTTATTTGAAAAATAGAATAATTATTAATACATTTTAAAATATATATATCAGTTTATGAACGAAAGGCAAAGACTTGTTTCTTTGGAGTTTGGGTTCCGTACTTCGAAAGGAAAACGACGGCGCGAGGCTTCCCCACACCACAAAATACTTAATAGTACTACATACCCACACCTCATTCATTCTGTCAAGCGTTTGTTAGTCTTGTAACATTGTTCATAAGGTTTATGTTTATAATGTCTTTTCATTTCTGATCGTCTTGGCGCGTCGCGTCGCTGCCTATTCAATGTGCATTGAGCCATAGTGTTCATATAATTGAAAAGTGTTGTCGTGAATTAAGTGTTTCATATATTTATTATTGCATTGTGTTGTGCGGAACCCTCAGTGGAAACCCGACTCACACTTGGTATATATTTTTTTTTTTGTTTCTTTATGGCTCCACACGATAAGTGTATTTAGCCAGTGTCAAGTATTGAAATTTTTCAAGTTTTTATGAATGTTAGTCGTAGAGATGGGTCAAAGTCACATTTCAGGTCAGTTGTCAAGTAAAAGTCTAGTCTAAGTCATACCTTCAGTAAAGATGTGGTGTTTACTGAAGATTTTCAGTGGAATTTTGGTGAGAACGCAAATAGCATGTTTTTCTACATTGTGCTGTTTCCCTACACTCGCACACATTCACCGGCACTTAATGGTTAATAATCCACATTTATTACATATTAATTCGCGGAAGAACACACGTTTTAGGAAAGAATACAATGAGATCACTCACACTTTTCCACGTTCCCGCCAAAAACCCATATTTTATTTATTGACATGGATGGATGACATAGTGACAGGGTCGAATTTGAAGTTTGATAATCAAATATGGTCGCTGACAACGATGAAACTTGTCAACTTGGAACGAAGGTTTTATTAACTCGAAGGAGGATTAACTATGAGGAAAGATTTTTTATGTTGTTTTTATGTTTGATCTAATATGTTATTAATAAATAAAGAGATTTTTAGAAGATAGAATAGGTTAATCAGATTTGAGAAAATCGTCCCCTAGATCCTCTATGTTCAAATCTCTTAATTTCAAGTAAACTTGCAGCAAGAAGATAATAAAGAGGACGACGGTGGTAAAGCGGGCGGTATTTGCATTAAATACACGCAAAAAATATGTTATAGGCAGTTAAAAAAAGTTTCGAAACTTTTCTCACCGGAAAGTCCTAAGGGAAAAAATATTCGACTATGCTATGATAGCCAGCCTTCGAAATTAACATTACCGTACGTCAATATTAAGTTCATGCTCGCATTTTGTTTATAAAATCTCAAGTATCGTTTACGTAACGATACGTTTGCGATACGAAAGTAAATCAAAATCGTTCGTGCTGCCGAATTTAGTTACTTTTACGCACGATAGGGGCGCTGCACAATTTTCATACATTTTTACGTCGATGACGATACGAATACTTTTTCGCAAGTCGTTCGTGCTCGGGGCAGTCGCATTTTTCAATCGATTTTAACGAAAATGGGCACATGATTTTTTTGATTTATTTAAAAAATTTTGTCGAATGCGCTTTTTTGATTGGGGGTAAAATAGGGGGGGAAAGGGGAGAAGTTTGCTGTAGCGTTAGGTATTTATCGACGGATTTCAGTCACATTGAAGAGGCACACGAAATACTTCATAATACACAAGGTGTTGCAAAAAAAATTCAAAAAGAGGTAGTGGTGGGGGTAAAAGGGGGGAAGTTTGCTGTAGCGTTGTTTATCGACAGACTTCAGTCAAATTAGAGAGGTTCCCTAAGGACTTCAATTTACACAAGCTGTTGCGAAAATAAATATTTAAAAAGGGGAGTGGAGGGGAAAAGTTTGCTGTAGTGTTATTTATCGACAGATTTTATCAAATCTGAGAGGCACACTAAGGACATTCACATAAAATGTTGCATAAAATTCAACAATTCAAAAATTCAACAAAACAATTCAATTGCAACACTCCTACATAAAATGTTGTAAAAAAAATTGAAAATTACAAGTGGAAGGTGGGAAGGGTTGAAGTTCGCTGCAGCGTTATATGGACGAATTTCAATTTCTGATTTTTTTTCGGGAAAAAATTACCTAACCTATTTGATTTCATTCGCATACGCTAATGTCTTGTCTATTTAATTTTCCGTCTACGATGCTAGATTAACAAAATGATGAAAATGATGGAACTTACCCACTGCAAAACACCAACATGGCTAATAGTAGCACACACATGGACCGCACCATTCTGACAAGTTATTTTAGAGAGTTTAGAGACAGTTACCACGGACAGAAGGGTATGTTCCGGTTAACTAACGTAATCGCACGCATATATACTCTGTCGTTATCACACTCATACGTTACTTGTTTACATACAGTTACTGGATAAGGCTTATCTTTGATTTTTATTTATAATTGGGACAAATATTAACTTGAAAGAGGTATGTTAAGATCGTAGCATGTGGAATAAATGTCTCAAATCGGAGGGTGTGCTCTTTCTCCTGAAATTTCACCCTTAAGAGAGTGAAATGGAGGATTGAATTTTGTATTCTCCAGGTCGCTTGATTCACTTGAAAATTGGTACACGTACTCTTAAATTAAAATTATAAGATATTTTAAAGATCACAATTTTCCAAAATCATCCCCCTAGTGTCTGTAGGGCTGACAGACTGACGGATATATCAACGTACATCCTAAAGATACGGATACACCACAGCGTACCTGCGTGCGCGATCTAGGCGGCGATCAGATAGCGCAGAAGTATTTGTACCGAATAGTTCACACCAAACGCGATCAGAAAACAATTGAAAAGTACTGAGATCGCGCCCGCAGATCGCAGGATGCCTCGGTGTGGCCGTACCTTAAGTCGCTGGTCCTAGAGACATGAAATTTGGTGTTTACATTGTAAAGGTTTCAGTTTAAATAAGGTTTTTTGAAATTCCACATATTCCATTCCAATGAATGTTTAAGAGATATGAGAGGTTGAATTTTCTGTGAATATAATATTAATATAATATTCGTTTCTGTGGAAAAATATATCTGTTTCCAGTACGCCACGTGAGCGAAGCCGTGGGCAGAAGCTAGTAATACATGTATGCGAACCACAATTGAAATGCAAGGTTATCATATATAAATTTAAATACTAATCAAGCTGATCGTAACATCGAGACAAATAACACTACTGTAGTAGCGTGACGAGTCCCACATTACAATGAAGTTGTTTATTAACACATATGGACTATGGGGACACAACTACCTCAATGAAGTTCTCATTGGGGTAGTTGTTATGAAAGGCTTCCGTATGGAACTACACAGAGCAAAAAAATTGCATCGTCCTTCGTAGCGTATCCGTAGCGTGCAGAGCGTAGACCGTAGCTTGCGTAGCCCGGCTCGTAGCACGCGTACGCCTTTAAATGTGGTCAAAGCAAATTCATTGATGATTCTCGAGGACTTTCTTCTACGTGACCTACTGAAGATAACGTGATTGCTGGCGGCTGATGATAAAAGCTGCTAGAAGGGTCACATATCAACAAATTTGGGCAGTTTTAGGCATCGCTATCAGTCCTCATAAAACAGATCACGCGGCGGCGTGATGTTATCTGTTATCAAATGAACTTACAGACCTCTTCCCCTAAAACAAGATATAACAGATATATACTGCTGATAATTAAACTGAAGGGCCCTGGCCTTAATTCATTTAGTTACTTATTTAACTAAGCCGACTGCCGACCCTGTCTCCAGCATGATGTCACGTGTCTCACCCAGGTTCTGTGTGAGCATACAGCGACACTCCAGAACTTCAGCTCAGATGACGTCACTATCACCTGCTGACACTGTAGCTCTCTTTAAGAGCTTACACTCCCTACTACCGCACCTGATGGACCTGAACTTCAAATTCTACCTCAAACTTCTTGGAATGTAATTAACACTAACACTCAACTATGGATCCTACATTGAACCCAATCTGTATCGAGCACAAGCTCTGTCGTGCATGGAGTACTGTTCTCTTCCCTGGTACCTTTGTGCTGTTATTTATTCTGTCTCTGGGATGGATCTGACAAATATCAGCTAGAGGAGTTGGTAGATGATTTGGGATAGTCTCGATCGGTGGATTGGACCAAAGTTAATTGTCCTGGGCCAAGCAGTAAAAGAGTCAGGAGTCCTGGCTATTTTACTGCTGTAATAATAATAATTTCCAAATAAACCATTCCATAAGATTCCATTTAGAGCACATCGTCACTTAACATCAGGCGAGATAGTGTTCAAGTATCTGTCAATAATAAAATAAAATTATTGAGATGAAGCTAATAAACTTATCAATGAGTTAATAGTATGTAAGGTGTAAGCCCTAGCACCTAGCAAAATATGTTATAAATATATTTTTAATAATATATAAAGCAACATATAAGAACATAAGTAAAAAAGATTCAGAAAAGTACACACGAAACTAAAAGAAATAGAATAAAAGTGGAAAAGTTTGAATGCAACTGAAATACCAGTACTCAATTTAAACCAAATACAATAAAAGATAAAATAAATTCAGAAAAAAAATTAAGACCCAAACAAAATCTCTGATTTCGTCAGAGGAGAGAGATTAAAAAAAAAAAAAAAAAAAAAAAAGCCCTAGCACCGTCTAAATGATAATTATATTATATTGATATTCTGAGGACAGTCCATGAGAGTTATACAAAAGCCGCAAAGTCGCTAGTTTATCGGTTTTCTATCGGATACATTTATAAATACTTCTAAATAAGTAGTAGGTACACCCCGGTCTCTATCATGAATAGGTATTCGATCCTCTCCAACTCCGTGGGTGCTAGCTACCTACATAATATTATGGTCATCTGTATGGTACTACAGGAGTTCATTGATTAATTATATTTGCAGCATAAAGTGTACACTGAGCATTGCTGGATCGATGTCTGGCCGATGGCCACCACACTCACCCACCAACACGAATGTTTGATTATTAAATGTATCGTGAGGATTACACATAATATTATTATTAAAAACGGTTGTACACTCACGGGTTTTTTTATCGAAATTGCTCCGACCAGTTTCGGACATGTTTGATGTCCTTCTTCTGGGAGCCACGTCTACCGCAAGCTCCTCGCGCAACGAGCTTACGTGCCAAAGCTCGCTAAAAAATAATAATAATAATAATCATATTCACACGAATGTTTTCACTTACCGACAGTTTAATGCACTGTAATTCTCTCAAATTAACTAACATTTAGTGCAGCTGCGTAATTTTCGCGGTAAAGTTACTGATGTTAATGTAAGTTTTGACTTTGAACAGAGTAGTCTTTGGCGTTTTCTTTTTTGGTTGGCAATTTATTGAAAAGTATCCACTATTTCCACAGAAATATTTATATTATTATTAATATTTGTGTGGAAATAGTTTTTAATTAATAATAATAAGAACTATTTAATTAATAATTAAGATCAATTATTCAGCAAACTTCTGGCCATAGAAAAGAAGAAGAGGACTTTTTATCGCCTAAGAACACATTTTATGTATGTTTTCTGTGTATTATTGTATAGGCAAGCGCTTTCTCTACAGACGTTAGAGTGGCGTTACTCTGTCAAGTGTGGGGTGTACATGTTTAGGAAATCGACATGTACACAAAATAATGTGAAGAATGTAACATTTTAACGTAGCGCGTTGTCATTATGTAAAGAGTTATACTTTGTTTCCCTTACCCTGGTCCCCCAGTATTAGACCATATCTACTACAAAAGCAACACACACACGCACGCACGCAAAAACTTTAACAACTTTTGACTTTCATAGGAATAGAATGTAGTAAGCAATAAGGCTGATATATAAAAAAAATGTAGGTATACATACTTACTGAGATTTTTTTCTTATATAAGTTAATAAATTGTCCTAACTATACTTCGATCAAGAATCTATAGATAACGGGTTAAACCTACAAAATCAAAGCCAAATTCTGTCCAAAGTGTATACTGACTAATAAACAGAGACAAAAGTTATAAAACCGTTTTATGATCAACATCTTTACGACCATAATACCTTAAAATAAAGTCGCAATTCTGTAAAACATCATCTTATACTTACGGCTATTCGTCACAAAAGTATTTGTGTTCGACGAACAAAATAAGAGCTCACCGCCCGGTGTGAGCTCTTATTCGTCGGGACATTCTTTTTGCGTCGACCTTATATCTATAGATTCTTGATCGAAGTAATCTATACTAATATTATAAGGAGAGAACATTTGTATTTTTGTATTTTTGTATTTCTGTATGTTTGTAATGATTTGGCTCAAAAACTACTGAACCGATTTAAAAAATTCTTTCACTAATACAGAGAATGGACTTTCGGAATGAAAATAGGCTATATATTATCCCGTTTAAATCAAAGGTACATTCGTGGAGACCTAATTTGCAACCTAAGTCGGCAAAAAAACGGTCGAAAAAACACGTTTCTTACGAACGCTGCTTACTTGAAAATAGATAGAAGAATATTTTCTATACAAGAGTTGTACAACTTAATAAGACCTACAAAAAAGTCCGCGACAGCATATGTCTATCTCTTAAGGTTGACTCACAGTAACCATTTTAATCTTAAAATTTTTGTTAAAAAATATTACATAACTTCCAAGGCTATTTTCAAGTATATAATATTAATCCTTATCCAAATAATTACGTTAATTAGCTTGGCCACATATTATAGATTAAAATTGTCTTTTACAGTATTTAATTCAAATGAAAACTCTAGAAGATATCACGAATTGCACATACACACATCGCAAAATTAATAAAATATTTGCAGTGAAACCACAGCTTAGGTCATAGTTACTACGAAAATATTATTATAGGCTTAGCTATGCTGTAGATCCCACCGATCACAATCAATTTGTAGTCAATATAGTATAATAATATGATCTATTGTATAAAATAATATTCATCTATATATATAATAATATAATATTTTAAACCACCCCGACTGATCTATGTATAATCTTTTCATTAAAAGCATTCCAATGACTCTAAACACGACATTTAAAATCTGAGATGTAAGTTGGTGAGGATTTGAGTATTCTGTAGAGTCTAGGAGATGTCCCAGCATCAGGTCAATGCTTCCATGTTCTTACAATATCGTTGAAGAAGAAGATTTTCGAATTGATCAGACCTATGAAAGTTGACTTCATAGCGCAATTAACTAGAAAAAAGCTCATAGTTTTATAACGATTGAACGAATTTTCATGAATCAAAGCTAAGAAAACTCTCGATGAAGACATCTATCAAACAAAAAAAAACTATCAATAATAAAAACAAAATCGGTTCATCCGGTTAGGTGCTAAGATGCTACAGACAGACACACAGATGCATACGTTAAACGTATATTACCCCTACATTTTGCGTCGGGGAACCCGTAAGGTTACGGCGGCAGATGTTCACCTTTTTTTTATATCTTATAAGCTAGCGTTTGACCACTATATCACCTGTTGGTAAGTGATGATGCGGTCGAAGATGGTAAACACGCTAGGCCTAGACTGGGGAACTGGCTCTCAAGGATAGCTGCCGGAACACATTAGATGTTTTTGGCGACAGATTTTCTAAGTTGAGGGTGGTAGCTGGCCAGGCGGACACTAGATAGTGTCCTACCACTATGCGGGGGTTGTTCGTTTCTTAACGATGTTTTCCTTCACCGGACGGGCCACAAATTTTTCGATAGAAAAATCCATTGGTGCACGGTAAGGTTTGAACTCGGTACCACGGCATCAAAGCCGACCGTTCTCCCGATTACGCCACCGGGCCCGGGCTCCTTGGTGGTAAGCTACTTTTTGGTAGATTTAATGATCCCACTACCACTGTACGAAAACTCATTATTCATGAATGCACATAAAACTTTCATTGGTAGGTATATAACTAGGATTAGGATTAGAACCAACGACCGTCGGGTCAGAATCAGGGTAACTATCCTTTACGCTAAAGGGCCGTCCAATATCACTACGTAAGTATTATAAAACAAAGTCCATCACTGCGTCTGTCTGTCTGTTCTGCAATAATCTCAATAGCTACTGAACGGATTATCATGCGGTTTTCACCAATAGCCAGAGTGTTTATGAGGAAGGTTTAGGTGCATAATTTGTTAAGGTTTTGTGTGAATTGTATGAAAAATGACGATTATTGTTAAATATGTTCATATTTTATATTCGATGCAACAAACTGATGCAAATTTTGTAGGCATATATGTTCTACCCGTGCGAAGCCGGGGCGGGCTGCTAGTTATACAATAAAGCAAAGATAAGCTGAATACTTGTGTAAAAACTAGTGACGTACTGTAAGTGTGATATCGACAGAGTATTTAGCGTGAGATAATAACATCGTAAGATAGTGAGTGCTGACTTACCCTGGCGTGGTGACTTGTCTGCTCTGCACAAACATTACTTCAACAAAATCAATATGATGCGATCTATGTCTGTGCTCCTGATAGCTGGGCTGGTGTTCTTGTTCGGGTAAGTTTTATACTTAATCATTTTGTTAATTTCAATCATTTTTATCCTTCTGCTTATCAGAGCTAGTTTTTGCGCAGTATGTGTTTGCGGTTTGCGTAGTGTAGTGCGCCCTCCAGTTAGATGTAAAGATGATATACGCAAGCTGGCTGGCACCGGTTGGAAACAAGGAGCTGAATATCGAGCTCAGTGACGTGCCCTAGGAGACGCCTATGTCCAGCAGTGGACAGAGATAGGATGATGATGATGTTTTTGATGAATTTCAGCAAGTATTGCATTGCTTATGTGTTGACAAATACCTACCAGAAAATTACCTAAAAAAATGAATTCAGAAAAATAGTTTTTTTACCTTGTCCTTTATGAAGGAAAAGGTGACGATATAACTATGTGATTCGTTTAGAACATAAAATACTTTCAGCTGTTACGCTGCACGTCTGTTTATAATAGCTCATAGTATTATAATGATATGATAAACAGTTTACTGGCTGATACCCGCGGACTTCGTTTACGTACACCAATAATAGGGATGTTGCCTGGTCAAAAAATAATAATTATTATTCTTCTTCTTCTTCTTCATCTTCTTATGGCTTTTAAACGCTGTTTGGCGTTTTTCTGCCAAATAATTCTAATTACTCCGTCAGTTGGATTATCATAAAATATTGGATACGTATTTTTTTTATTTTACAAATCAATAGAAATTGACAAAGATAAAGAGCGTCAATGTTCGGGAATGGCGGCTCGTTACGTCACTAACCGCTAAAAAGTTTTAGTTTAGCACTTTTTAGCGGTTTATAACGTCCCGCGGAATTTCAACGCTCGATATCATCGTCAGTTTTTGATTAAATTGAAACAAAAAAATAACGTATCCAATATTTTTTGATAATGTAAATGACGGACTAAAAAAATGTATTAGTTAACCAGCCTACTTACTGACTATGTTCATCCTCTTACTATAAAGAATCTCCTTTTTACATTTCAGTAGGAGTGGATCGTCCGTTTAGGCGTGATTAGGTAACAAACAGGCTGAGTGACAGAGTTACAAACGTTTTTATAATATTAGTATGGATAGTATGGATAGCACAACAATATAGCTCACCATACATTTATTTAGAACACGATCACACTTAGCTATACTATACCATATAGCATAGTAGAATAGTATAGCGTAGTCTGAAATACGCTTAAATAGGTAGGTACAATTACAGAATATAATATGTATAAAGGTGACTTAATATTATTGTATTGTATGTATACAGTATCGAGTCCATCCACTCGCAAGAGCAGCTGAGAGAAGTCAATCCTGGTGAGTTGTAGGTATATGTGAAGTGTCACTATTCATGGCTCACGGTCTCACCCTGTTTATTATGTAACTATACCAAATGAACTTACAAGATTTAACAACGAAGGCATTTGTGTTCCTACATTATCTTAAAATGACACGAGATCCATTAAGTTAACCTGATACAATGTACCATACACCGGCAGCGGAGCGCAAATATAGGTTTGATAGATCACCTTTTTTCTGCGTTTTCTATCAATAAACAGTCTTAAAAAATGTACAATAAGTCCTTTGATAATATGACGAGTTTATAATAAAAAAATAAACCTAAACATATCGTCTAACGACTGCACTTAATTGTTACAAGATATATGAACTTTTTTGTACATTGTTATACAGGATGTTTGACAACATTTTTTGGGGGCTTGGGGAGGTCATGCGGAAGTTTTCCCCGGTAGACCCAAAGTTCTAAGTGTCACGGTCTCCAGCGATGTGACAACACCTCACAAAACGCCACACCGCCCGCCTCGCGGCCCTACACATCACAACCGCCCGCTGCCTCGCGGCCCAACACAACACGTCACACCGCCCGCCGCCTCGCGGCCCAACACAACATACCATACCACCCGCCGCCTCGCGGACCAACACAACACGCCACACCGCCCGCCGCCTCGCGGCCCAATACAACACGCCACACCGCCCACCGCCTCGCGTCCCAACACAACACGCTACACTACCCGCCGCCTCGTGTCCCAACACAACACGCCACACCACCCGCCGCCTCGCGTCCCAACACAACACGCCACACTGCCCGCCGCCTCGCGTCCCAACACAACACACCACACCGCCCGCCGCCTCGCGTCCCAACACAACACGCCACACTGCCCGCCGCCTCGCGTCCCAACACAACACACCACATCGCCCGCCGCCTCGCGGCCCAACACAACACGTCACACCGCCCGCCGCCTCGCGTCCCAACACAACACGCCACACTGCCCGCCGCCTCGCGTCCCAACACAACACCCCACACCACCCGCCTTGCGTCCCAACACAACACGCCACACTGCCCGCCGCCTCGCGTCCCAACACAACACACCACACCGCCCGCCGCCTCGCGTCCCAATACAACACGCCACACTGCCCGCCGCTTCGCGTCCCAACACAACACACCACACCGCCCGCCGCCTCGCGTCCCAACACAACACGCCACACTGCCCGCCGCCTCGCGTCCCAACACAGTACACCACACCGCCCGCCGCCTCGCGGCCCAACACAACACGTCACACCGCCCGCCGCCTCGCGGCCCAACACAACATACCATACCACCCGCCGCCTCGCGGCCCAACACAACACGCCACACCGCCCGCCGCCTCGCGGCCCAATACAACACGCCATACCGCCCGACGCCTCGTGGCCCAACACAATACGCCACACCACCCGCCGCCTCGCGGCCCAACACAACACGCCACACCACCCGCCGCCTCGCGTCCCAACACAACACGCCACACTGCCCGCCGCCTCGCGTCCCAACACAACACACCACACCGCCCGCCGCCTCGCGTCCCAACACAACACGCCACACTGCCCGCCGCCTCGCGTCCCAACACAACACACCACACCGCCCGCCGCCTCGCGTCCCAATACAACAGGCCACACTGCCCGCCGCCTCGCGTCCCAACACCTCGCCTAAAGCGACATATCAGAATATTGTCTCATACATTTGAAGAGTTACGCTGGTCATTCATCTGATGGTAAGCGATACCCTGCTTAGAAAACATACAGTGGTACTCAGCATCATAACGTAAGCTTATGTTTTAACTTTAATTAGTTTGTATCGTACAACTTCTTGTTACAATGAAAAAAAAAACTATGTATTCAGATACTTGTCTTATAACGTTTATATACTGTGTTTACAGCTGCCAGCGAGTGTGATCGCAGTCAGCAAGAGGAGTGCTGCACTGCTGCTGAAGTAGGTCACTGGGAGTTTACAGAGTACACAGAGATGTCCGCCAGGGGGCGCCACACAGTGGTGAACGTGACCAGCGCCGGACTGCAGGAGTACACCATGTACTTCGCAGTGCAAGGAGAGTGGGTGGAGCTGTTACTGTCACCATCATCACCTAGGAACGTGGATGATCTGTATTATAAAATCGGTACGTGTGGTACGAGTACCTACTACGATACTCGTTATATCCATTACAAACTGATATTCAGATATACTAGCAACATACAAACTATACCTGACTGTTAAATGTTACCAGGGTTTATCTACGGAAATGATGGTCGAATCTACGTGTGGAAACATCTGCCGCGCGACTCTTGGAGGAGAGTTCTAAATGTGTATACAGCCACCAGCCTCTCTCGCAAGCACTACATTTACTACTACCTCCGTATATCCGGCGGTAAGTGATCGTCATTTATGAAGGACACAGGAGCCAGTTGTATTACAGGACCGGGGTGAGGAGCGCACATCTGATCAACTTCCTTACTAATATTATAATTAGTGAGAAAGTTTGTGTGTATGGATGTATGTATGAATGTTTGTTACTTTTTCACGTAAAAACTACTGACCCAATTAAGCTGAAATTTGGTATGTAGATAGCCTAGACTCTGGAATAATACATAGAATACTTTTTATCCCGATATTGCTACGGGAACGATGAGTATTAGGGACGACGGGTATTAAATACAAATAACCGGCCAAGTGCGTGTCGGACCACGTGCAGTGTAGGGTTCCGTAGTAGCCTGTTATTCAATACAAGTCTTTACCCGTTATAAACAAGCAACTAGGTACTCCGTCTTTGTCACTTTAAAGGATTTATTCTAAGGATTTTGTATTTGATACAAAATTATCTAACACCCACGTTCAACGACTATTACTGCTAAACTAATAAAGTTATCTTAACCGCTATAATTTTCCTTTAATCTCGAATTTTTCCAGATTTTTCAAGCCAGCAGTTTAGCTTTTAAAGGGGGGGGGGCACCCTACTGGAACAAAAATTTGCACTGTAAAGTTTAATATTTCGTAAATGGAGCATTCCATCGAAAAATGGTATTAGCATTTCTTAAGTCATTTTAAAAGACCTATTCAACGATACCCCACACGATGGGGTAGACGGTGAAAAAAAAATCATCCCCACTTCTCATATAGGGGAGCTACCCTAAAAAAATATATTTTTCATAATTTTATTTCAGCACTTTGTTGGCGTTATTTATTTACATACTCTCACAAAATTACAGCTTTCTAGTATTAACGGTCTCTTAGCAAAACCTCGGACAGACAGACAGACATGACGAAACTATAAGGGTTCCTTGTCAGGACTACGGAACCCTAAAAAGGGGTACAAGTTTTAGCGATTTCTCGCTGCTTTTACTTATTAACTTATAACTGCTGCTTCCACAGTTCACACAATTCGATGTTGTTGCTGCACGTGTGACTCCATATAGTTAGCGAGAGTTCAACTGCAGCACAGAATAATGACTAATACCTGTAGGCGGATCAGTGTGGACGTCAGACGAGTACGATCCATGATCTATGCTCCGCGCTCCCGGATCGCGGGTCGCAGGTTCGGCGATCCAAAGTTGGATCGTCTAGTGTGGATCCGGCTAATTATGTCTACAAACTCGGACATAATTGTCAAGTACAGCTGTTGGTATCCGGCCCAGCGACACCAGCAATGAAGAGTTGCACCTAGCAGAATGTTAATTGACCGAAACCTGTCTTGGGCTGCTCAACTCGAAGCAGTGAGCAGCAGAATGTTAATTGACCGAAACCTGTCTTGGGCTCCTCAACTCGAAGCAGTGAGCAGCAGAATGTTAATTGACCGAAACCTGTCTTGGGCTCCTCAACTCGAAGCAGTGAGCAGCAGAATGTTAATTGACCGAAACCTGTCTTGGGCTCCTCAACTCGAAGCAGTGAGCAGCAGAATGTTAATTGACCGAAACCTGTCTTGGGCTCCTCAACTCGAAGCAGTGAGCAGCAGAATGTTAATTGACCGAAACCTGTCTTGGGCTGCTCAACTCGAAGCAGTGAGCAGCAGAATGTTAATTGATCGAAACCTGTCTTGGGCTCCTCAACTCGAAGCAGTGAGCAGCAGAATGTTAATTGACCGAAACCTGTCTTGGGCTCCTCAACTCGAAGCAGTGAGCAGCAGAATGTTAATTTACCGAAACCTGTCTTGGGCTCCTCAACTCGAAGCAGTGAGCAGCAGAATGTTAATTGACCGAAACCTGTCTTGGGCTGCTCAACTCGAAGCAGTGAGCAGCAGAATGTTAATTGATCGAAACCTGTCTTGGGCTCCTCAACTCGAAGCAGTGAGCAGCAGAATGTTAATTGACCGAAACCTGTCTTGGGCTCCTCAACTCGAAGCAGTGAGCAGCAGAATGTTAATTTACCGAAACCTGTCTTGGGCTGCTCAACTCGAAGCAGTGAGCAGCAGAATGTTAATTGATCGAAACCTGTCTTGGGCTCCTCAACTCGAAGCAGTGAGCAGCAGAATGTTAATTGATCGAAACCTGTCTTGGGCTCCTCAACTCGAAGCAGTGAGCAGCAGAATGTTTGCATCTACGAGTTCACTTCGACGTTTACGAAATTTTCTTCCTACCGCCAATAAAATTGCGCTACAATCCCTGTTTCTTCCTGTTCTAGACTATGCTTGTACGATTCATTATTCTGTGACTATGCCGACGCCAGTTATCTTGATCTCTCTGAGGAGCAAGTAGACAAGCTTGAGCGCAAAATTGATTGCAAAACCTTTGCATCCGGTTCATATTTGGTTTGCGCAAGTATTACCACGTCTCTCACTTTTACAAAAAGCTCAAGTGACTTCCCATACGTCTCCGCCGGAATACCCGCATTCTTTCTCTTCTTTATAATATACTTTGTCTATTTTAGTAGTCTTCTAGTTTAGTAGTCTTTTTATTAGTTTGTATAATATACTTGTCCCTTATTATCCTTGCTATCTTAAAGATCGTTTTGAATTTTTACACTGCTCTAACAACCTCAATCTCAGGTCATCAGAAAATATTACTCTCAGTATCCCGCAATACACGAGTTCATTCTACAGTAAATCCTTTACAGTTGAAGCAGCTCGGTTATGGAACTCATTGCCAGTTGATATGAAAACTTCCACTTCTCTCCATATACAAGGTGTGGTTTTGCATTCCCGCCATATTTGCAGAAGTAGGTATACTCCATGTATAGAACACGAATCAGTAAAAAAATATATTAAAAATATATATTTTAAAAAATGATAATTACTTTAAAAACGGCTCTCTCTTGGCCGAAGCACACGTACACTTGCAAAGCGGCACTTTTGCTTTTCGGCTAGTTAGTGTGTGGCTTCGTGGCGGTTATTCTGATATTACAAAGGTGATTATTCTGGATATCACAAAATTGTTTTAACAAATATCCGGGTATTAATTAACGGAAGAACTTAAATAATATTATTAAGTGATTAAGGGTACCCGTTACAATAGAGTTTGCAAATATGGCGAGAATGCAAAACCACACCTTATATTTAATGTTCGTGTCAAAAACTTCTGTTTGTCTCAATTTTACTTGTTGTTGTCCTTAGTAGGTACTTAGTCCCTAATGTCGTATAATGCTGTTGTGACCCTATATCTATTTATTTATTTCTCTCATTTTTCATTTTGTATATTTGTGAATAAGTTTATATGTATATGTAATATATATATATATATATATATGTTATATGTATGTGTATAAATGGAGTATGTATGAATATACGGTTAATTATATGTATTGCACCTACTGTATTTGATTAGATAAATAATTTTAAATACTTTGTGATTTCGTATATGCACACCGCCATCGATAGTAATAATAATGTATCTCTCTCTTGTAAATACCTACCTCTGTATTTTTATGTGCAATAAAGTGTTGATCTATCTATACCTAAAGGCGCTAGTTTGTGTGTATCTATGTTACTTATTCACGCTGAAAGTACTAAACCGATTAAGGTGAAATTTAGATAGATAAGATAGAAACTCTTTATAAAACACTTAAAAACTGAAACCTAAAAATAAACATTTAACAATAGGTGTCATACAAAAAAAAGCAGAACTGGATAAGTAAAGGTATAAAAATGTCAAGTGCTACTAAAAGAAATTACTACGTAAAATACCAAAAACACACAACTAGACAAAATAAAGATAGGCATAGACAATATTGCAAAATTCTCAAAAGAGTAGTTCGCATTTCTAAGAAAATATCTAATATGAAGTACATAAACCAGAGTACCAATAAAACGAAAGCTACATGGGGCCTCATCAAGCAAAGCACATCACAGACAAACATAATAAAAAAAACAATTGAGTATTTACACGTAGACAGCAAAGAAATTAACGAGCCACAATCCATTGCCGAATCATTAAATGATTATAATATAAATAACTCTAAAGTTGATCCCAAAATAAATGCACAAAAGCCTAAAGTGTTCAACCAAAACTGTAACACTATTTTTCTTGGACCTGTAACCACACAAGAAATTGTAAATATTGTTAAAGAACTAAAAAATAAAAATAGTGCAAGGTATACTCTCATAAAGCAATAATATACTCAAGTCATAAAGAGTACTATAAATTACATCGCAGAGCCACTAGTTTATATAATTAATCTATCAATCGAAACTGGTTCTTTCCCAGATGACCTAAAAAAAGCAATTATTAAACCGATTTATAAGAAAAAAGGCTCAAAAAGTGACATGGTAAATTATCGTCCTATAGCTTTGTTGCCAAGTTTTTCTAAGATATTTGAAAAAGTTATCTACAACAAATTAACGTCGTTTCTTAATCGTAATAAAATATTAGACGAAAATCAATTATTTGGATTCCAAAAAGGAAAAAGCACATCTTTAGCTATATTTAAAATCTTGCAGGAGGTGTATGATAATCTAGATAAAAAGAAAACAGGCATCACTATCCTTCTTGACTTAACCAAAGCTTTTGACTGTGTTGTGCATGAAATTCTGCTTCATAAACTTGAGTCAATTGGTATTTGAGAAAACGCCTTCAATTTACTTCATTCATATTTAGAAATTAGAATTCAATCTGTTATAATTGAAACTTAAAAAAAAAACAAAAACCATAGAAAATACTTTATCAACATTTAAAAGCATTTCTATAGGAGTTCTACAAGGAAGTGTCCTTGGCCCATTGCTTTTTTTAATGTATGTGAATGAATTACCTATTGTAGCCAAACACCCGTGTGTGATGTTCGCAGACGACGCTACAATCTATATTCCACAAGAAAACTATACCCGTTGTGAATTTGAAGAAGAGGTCAACACAACTCTCGAAACCGTGACAAATTGGTTAGATTTAATTAATTTGAAAGTTAATGTCACAAAAACTCATTCATTACAATTCCGGAATTATAAAATGACACCTAAAACATTTTTATTATAAAAACTCACGTTCATTTTAAACTTATAGATTTAAAAACGGGAATTTAACGTGACTTACGCGATGTCGATATAGCGATCGACATATGTTTCGGCCTCATCCGAAGGCCTTCTTCAGGATCTTGAGTGCGGGGCGCTCGCAGACGCGTTCAGCCTCGCACTGCGGGCCGCTGCTCGTGCAGCGCGGGCAGACGGAGCGGGCGGCGGCGGCGGCGGTGTTGGTGTTGGTGGGGGGTGATGATGCGGTTGTTGCTATGTTGCTTGTTTGCTATTTTACATAAGGACCATGTAACACCCTTATTAGAACATCTAAATAGCAAACATCCGACGATCACTTTCACTGTCGAACGAGAAATAGAGGGCGCGTTGCCGTTTCTTGACGTGTTACTCAAGCCACAACGGAATGGACATCTCTCACACACAGTGTACCGCAAGAGTACGCATACAGACCGGTACTTGAGAGCTGACTCCCATCACCATCCCGCCCATCTAGCGTCGTTGCCTCGGACACTTATCAACAGAGCGCTGAGATTATGTGACCCACAACATGTAGACACGGAACTCGCGCATGTGAAGGCGGTGTTAGAGGCAAACGGATACAGCTGGAAGCAGAGTAATCGGATTGCGAACAACTCCACAAAGTGCCGAATAACATCGGTTGAGAGAACAGCAACGTACCTACCATACGTCAAGGGGGTCACGGACAAAATTGGACACTTGTTACGCCGAAGATATAGCATCAAGACGATATTCCGCCCCCCCTCACGTGTCAGGCAATTGTTGCGCTCTCCAAAGGATAAGGATCCCCTAGGAGCTCCTGGGGTCTACGTCGTTCCTTGCGACTGTGGTGCAAGCTACGTAGGCGAGACCAGAAGAAACGTGTCCACAAGACTCAAAGAACACATTGCTTCCATGAAGAACGTGGACAGCGGTAGCTCGGCGGTTACAGAGCACGCTCTCACATCTGGGACGACGCACTACATCAAATTTGACAAGGCACGGATTTTGGCGCATGAAAAGTACTTTGTACCCTGCAAAATCCGAGAAGCCATTGAGATCAGTCGTCGTCATAACTTCAACAGAGACAGAGGGTGGTACCTGTCACATACGTGGAAAACCGTTCTTCATGGAAAGCACGTCACCAGTGGCAACAGTGAGGAGGACACCTTGAGTTCCGTCTGCCGGTTGGATGAGGTTTCGTCTGAAGAAAACAGCAGTGATGAAGACGAAGCCCTCCAACCTAATCCCGCGCCTCCACTATGTACACCGCATCATCACCCCCCACCAACACACCACCACCGCCGCCGCCGCCGCCGCCCGCTCCGTCCGCCCGCGCTGCACGAGCAGCGGCCCGTTTTTAAATCTATAACCATTAAACTTAAAAAATATCAATATCAAAGGCAACTCGATAAATTAAGTAGATACGACCAAGTTTCTAGGATTAAGTATAGACTCAAATTTAAATTGGAAACATCACATCTGTTATATAAATAATAAAATTTCACAATTTTCTTACGCATTATCAGTGTTAACAAATATATCAAATAAGGCAACTGCACTCAGTGCATATTTTGGTTACATTTATCCCCATTTGAGCTACGGAATCATATTTTGGGGTAATTCTGTCGATGTTCAGTTAGCTTTTCTTCTACAAAAACGATGTTTGCGCACTATATTCAATCTACATAGCTCCCAGTCACTTCGCAATATTTTATGAAATGAAATATGTGTTTTTATTAAAAGTCATAAAAAATATTTCTTTACTGTAGTCTGCTCGCGCTGGGAGTCAACGTAGTAGATATAAACATAATACATGTATCCCACAAAGTAACAATTCGATGTACCACAGAAGCCCATTTATAAGTGCTATTAATATTTACAATCATCTTCCCTTACAAATAAAATTATTAGACGGGAAGAAGTTTAAAATATCTCCCAGAAACTGGGTTGTAAATACGTATCCTAACTTTATAATATTATAAATGCGAAAGTAACTCTGTCTGTCTGTCTGTGTCACTTTCACGCCAAAACCACTGAACCGATTTAAATGAAATTTGGTACACAGATAGTCCAGAGCCTGAGAAAGGACATAGGTTACTTTTTAATGCGAAAAAAGGGTTGTAAGGGGTTGAAAGGGGGGATGAAATGTTGTATGGAAGTATCTTAATTTTTAGAGCTAGAAGCTTGAAATTTATTTTTTAGGTTGTTGATTCGATATAAATAAATACGACATTCAAAGTTTTTAAAAGTTTTACCCTCAAGGATGTGAAATAACAAAAAGGAATAGGGTATGAAAGTTTGTATGGAAATATGTAAGGTGAATGTGAATGTTCTTCTGAACGGATTTAAATCAAATTTGGTACACAGATAATCTAGAGCCTTACAAAGGACATAGGTTACTTTTTAATGCGAAAAAGGGTAGTAAGGGGTTGAAAGGGGGGATGAAAAGTTGTATGGAAGTATCGTCATTGTAAAAGCTAGAAGCTTGAAACTTATTGTTTAGGCTGTTGATTCGATATAAATAAATATGACATTCAAAGTTTGTGAGGAGAAAGGGGGAGGGGGGGTTACCGTGGCGTGGTACGGTGCGGTGTAGGTGGGATACGCATGTGTCTTATTTGTAAAATAATTAGCCTAAATAATTAAAAATGCTACCCAAAGACACTATTCCACGCGGACGAAGTCGCGGGTACAGCTAGTAATATTATAAATGCGAAAGTAACTCTATCTGTCTGTCTGGCTTTCACGCCAAAACTACTGCACCGATTTAAATGAAATTTGGTACACGGATAATCTAGAGCCTGAGAAAGGGCATTGGCTACTTTTTAATGCGAAAAAAAGGGGAAGGGGAAGGGGAGGGGAGGAGGAGGAGAGGGTGAGTGAGGGGAAGGGAGGGGTAGGGGGTGGGGAGGGGGAAGGGAGGGGAGGGGAAGGGGAGGTGAAAGTGAGGGGAAGGGGTAAGGGGAAATTAGCGTGGCGAGGTATGGTGCGGTTTAGTTGAAATACGTATGTGTCTTGTTAGTTAATGCTACCCAAAGACACTATTCCACGCGGACGAAGTCGCGGGCACAGCTAGTTAATAATATAAAAGAATATTACGATCTTAAAACAGATTAGGTAGATATCAATTATATAGTGTAAATACTAAGTAGCAGTTCTAGTTTATATAAGATGTAAGTAAAAATATTTTTAAAATAGTTAGTTACTAGAACAAGTACGAGTAATATTAATTAAGTTCATAAGTAATTCGTTTTTTAGAATATTATTTTTTAGAAACTATTTTATATTATTATAATTTTACATTGCACGCCCGAAATGGGAAAACTGTTGATTCACGTTACTACACATAAGACCTTGTACCCATGTACTTTCTTCACAGTTAATGCAATAAAGAACATTCTTATTCTTATTCTTAAACAGTTTAATAATATAAATTGTTAAACACAATCCAAAATTTCATCGTACCAACGGGACTTGAACCCGCAACCTGTAATGATTTCTTCCGAATGATTAACTTACGTAATAAGTAGTCATAGATGGCGCCACCAATGCATAATTGGGTTAACAAATGCAATCCACTAATTTCGTCGTAACGTTACTTCGCACCATGGCTTAATTGGCAAAGCACCGGAACATGTTATTCCGGAGGTTGCGGGTTCAAGTCCCGTTGGTACGATGAAATTTTGGATTGTGTTTAACAATTTACAAAAATATTAAGTGTGTAACACTTCAAAGAAACATAATAGTTTAATAATATACCTATAGATAGCCTAAGCCCCTAACACAGTGTATACTATTTGTCCCTATATTCACACAGGAACGATGACTACACGGGTAAAACTGCGGGGCACAGTAGTGCGGGGGTCTAGTAATATAATAGTAATACCGTAACTTTTATATAATCTGTGGTAATGCTAACTGATGTAATTATCATTTCAGACACTTTAAAGGTGGGTAAGAGAGGAGAGCCTCCATTGCTGACATACTCCAGCACTGGGCTGAGGAGACTCAATTACTTCAGTTTCGCATGGGAGGGTTCAGAAGAGAGCAAGAAAGGCGCGGCTCTGTACGACTGTACCGCGGAGTGAGGTAATGTAACACATCGTGTGTATATCACGGCCGACGACGGATTATCAGCTGTAAATAATTTAGTGGTAGTTCTAAAAGTATCCAGTTAAACTACAGGCATGTAAATTATAATTTTATTTTGAAAGTTTTCGCTTAATGTACGTACCGGATTTTTCCCGCGTTGTATTTATTTCGGATATGCTGCGACCGGGTTTCGGCCTGATACGTAGGCTATCGTCTGGGGTGGCTAGGATGGTGGCGAACGACGTCGTGTCGCCTGCGCTGCGTACTATTTGTAGACAGATATCATCGATTACGATCAGGCAAGCATCTTATGTGTCACTATCATCATCATCATCATCATCAGCCTGTATCAGTCCACTGCTGGACATAGGCCTCTCCCAAGATGCGCCACTGAGCCCGATCTTCGGCTCTTCTCTTCCAGTCACTGCCCACCGCTTTACGTATGTCGTCGCTCCACCTGGTCACAGGACGTCCTACGCTACGTTTGCCGATTCGCGGTCTCCACTCTAGGACAAGTCTGCCCCAACGGTTATCAGTCCTGCGGCAGATATGACCAGCCCACTGCCACTTCAGCTTGCTAATCCGTTGAGCTATGTCGATAACTTTAGTTCTCTGGCGAATTACTTCGTTCCGGATTCGATCCCGCAGAGAAATACCGAGCATAGCTCTCTCCATAGCTCGCTGAGCGACTTTAAACTGGTGGACCAGTCGGACTGTGAGTGCCCACGTCTCGGCTCCGTATGTCATCACAGGTAGGACGCACTGGTTAAAGACTTTTGTCTTTAGACACTGTGGTATAGGCGACGAGAAGACTCGACGGAGTTTTCCGAATGCTGCCCAGCCCAGCTGAATTCTTCTCTGGATTTCCTTCTCGAAGTTATGTTTGCCTAGTTGGAGCGTTTGCCCTAGGTAAACATACTTAGTGACAACTTCGAGTGGGATTCCATCTACGGCAATCGGTTCCGGAACAACGTGCTCGTTGTACATGACTTTGGTTTTGTCCAAATTCATCCGGAGACCGATGCTACGAGAAGAATCAGCTAGGCCATTCAACATCCTTTGT
This sequence comes from Cabera pusaria, assembly GCA_954871355.1. Lineage (NCBI taxonomy): Eukaryota > Metazoa > Arthropoda > Insecta > Lepidoptera > Geometridae > Cabera > Cabera pusaria. The sequence continues at coordinate 17,693,844 of OX940912.1, forward strand.
AGGTCCTGCAGCGTCTCTGCCATTATGACGATGTCATCTGCGAATCGTAAGTGAGAGATGTACCTGCCGTTGATGTTAATGCCACGACCTTTCCAGTCCAGCGTCTTAAACATATCCTCCAAGGCGTTAGTGAACAGTTTCGGGGATATGACGTCCCCCTGTCTCACTCCTCGACGCAGGTGGACATGTTTAGTTCGCTGGTTCTGTACTTGTACAGTCATCGTTGCGGCATTGTATAGACATCTCATCACTTCGATATATCGCCAGTCGACTTGGCAACGCTGCAAGGACTCGAGAACAGACCAGGTTTCGATTGAGTCAAAGGCCTTCTCATAGTCCACAAATGCTAAGCACAGGGGCCGATTATACTCTTCGGTCTTCTGTACAATCTGCCGCACCGTGTGGATGTGGTCTATGGTGCCGTAACCGCTTCAAAACCCGGCCTGTTCCGGAGGTTGAAACTCGTCGAGTCTTCGCGCAAGACGGTTCGTGATGACCCTTGAAAACAGCTTGTAGACATGGCTCAGAAGCGAAATCGGGCGATAGTTTTTCAATAGGGTTTTGTCTCCTTTTTTGAAAAACAAAACCACCATGCTTCTGTTCCATGCCTGTGGAGTTCTCCCAGTAAAAAGTACGGAATTAAATAGCCGCTGCAGCTGTTTAACTGCTGGAGCTCCTCCGGCTTTTAAAAGCTCCGTTGTGATTCCGTCTTCTCCTGGGGCTTTTCCATTTTTGAGTTGTTTAAGGGCCATCACGATTTCGTCTCGGCTAATTTCGGGCAGATCTTCTGTGAAGTGGCGGGTTAAGGTGGCTCTAGAATCCTCAGTATCGGGTTCGGGCCTTGAAGCATGCGATGCGTAGAGCTTGCCGTAGAAGTCTTCAACTTCCGACAGAATCTCCGGCTTGGATGCGACGACGTTCCCCGTTGACGTTGTCAGCTTTGTGAGGTGGCTTCTACCCAGAGGCTGGACGAACACTTTCGACCCCCGATTCTGCTCAATTGATTCTTTAATCAAGAGCGTGTTAGAGGATCGGAGGTCGCGTCATATCAGCTTCTTTATGGATTTGTTGCGCACCAGGTTAGTTGACAAAGCTGACAAAGGGTCTGTTCGTCTCTCTTCCATTAGCCGAAGTGTTTCTGCCGAGAGTTTGGATTTTTTGCCCGTACGCTTGCTCTCGCAAAACTTCGTCCCTTCATCCCTGAGGATTTCCACCACTTCTTCGAGTTTCTGGTCTACGTCATCTGTGGTTTCCAAGGCAGCGAATCGATTTTCCAATTTTAATTGGAATGTTTCGGACCCAACAACGGTTTGGAGTAGGTTCGGGCGGAGCGTAGACTTCATCAATCGGAATCTCTCGGCTTTAAAGTCGATATCCAGAGTGCCTCGTACAAGTCGGTGATCACTTCCAGTATTAAACCTAGTGATCACTGAGACGTCTCTGAATATGCGCCGTTTGTCCGTAATGATGAAGTCAATCTCGTTTTTAGTCACAAAGTCGGGGCTTTGCCACGTCCATTTCCTTTGGGGCTGTTTCTTGAAGAACGAGTTCATCAAGAAAAGCCCCTCTCTCTCGAGGAAATTGACGAGCATTTGTCCCCTGTGATTCCTACTCCCAAATCCGTGTGGTCCTATAGACGATTCGCCGCAAGTTTGTACTCCCACTTTGGCGTTAAAGTCTCCCATGACAACGTTGTAGTGAGCCTTGGAGGTGGTGTGTAAAGCTCTGGAGATATCTTCATACATGCTCTCCACCTCATCATCCAAGTGTGTCGAGGTCGGTGCGTAGACCTGGATAACCTTGAGGCTGTACCTCTTGGTTAACTTAATTATGAGGTACGCTACCCTGGTCGACACACTGGAGATTTCTACAACGTTGTCACTGAGAACCTTGTTGACCAGAAACCCGACGCCGCCTTGGGATGGCTGATCTCCTTCTCTGTAGTACATAAGATGGCCCGATTCTAAGGTTATGGTGTCCTCTCCCTGTCTTCGGACTTCGCATAACCCCAGAATGTGCCATCTTATGTGTTTCAGCTCCTCCTCTAGCTGCGCCAGATGATCGTCCAGCCGAATCGTGCGTCCATTGTACGTTGCGAGGGTCAGTTTGTTCTGGCGGCCTACCGTAACCCGGGGATTCTTAGCACCCCCTGCCCTGCCGTTACCGTGACCGCCGCCGTGGTCAGGAATAGCAGGGCGGCCGGGAACTGGGGGCCGCGGCATTGTGTGACTTTCCATCCTTCTTTCATCCCTTGGGAGGGATATGCCCTAATCGCCATGCTGGGCAGGCGTGTTGGCGATCGCAGGACGTAGCTTTTCGCACCGGTGACGCTGCTGCCCGTCACCGGCCTGTAGAATTTGGCTACGCCATAGATATGAAATGGTTATACCGCCATTTGTCGGTCGCCAGAGCCCCGTCTGTTGGTCAGCAGGATGCACCACGGGCAGGTGAGGTTGGCTGGGAGCACCGAGGTCGTATTTGTGCTCCCTTACATCCCCTGTGTCCCCTTACATGTGTCACTATCATACCCACAGAAATATTAATTTAACTTTGTAGGACAGTAGTGACACGAGGCGCTCGACTACTTCCCTTACTCCGACACATTTAACTGTGGAGGACAGTAGTGACACGAGGCGCTCTACTACTTCCCTCACTCCGACGCATTTAACTGTGGAGGACGGTAGTGACACGAGGCGCTCTACTACTTCCCTCACTCCGACACATTTAACTGTGGAGGACGGTAGTGACACGAGGCGCTCTACTACTTCCCTCACTCCGACACATTTAACTGTGGAGGACGGTAGTGACACGAGACGCTCGACTACTTCCCTCACTCCGACACATTTAACTGTGGAGGACAGTAGTGACACGAGGCGCTCTACTACTTCCCTCACTCCGACACATTTAACTGTGGAGGACGGTAATGACACGAGGCGCTCGACTACTTCCCTCACTCTGACACATTTAACTGTGCAGGACGGTAGTGACACGAGGCGCTCGACTACTTCCCTCACTCCGACACATTTAACTGTGGAGGATGGTAGTGACACGAGGCGCTCGACTACTTCCCTCACTCCAACACATTTAACTGTGGAGGACGGTAGTGACACGAGGCGCTCGACTACTTCCCTCACTCCGACACATTTAACTGTGCAGGACGGTAGTGATACGAGGCGCTCGACTACTTCCCTCACTCCGACACATTTAACTGTGGAGGACGGTAGTGACACGAGGCGCTCGACTACTTCCCTCACTCCGACACATTGAACTGTGCAGGACGGTAGTGACACGAGGCGCTCGACTACTTCCCTCACTCCGACACATTTAACTGTGGAGGACGGTAGTGACACGAGCCGCTCGACTACTTCCCTCACTCCGACACATTTAACTGTGGAGGACGGTAGTGACACGAGGCGCTCGACTACTTCCCTCACTCCGACACATTGAACTGTGCAGGACGGTAGTGACACGAGGCGCTCGACTACTTCCCTCACTCCGACACATTTAACTGTGGAGGACGGTAGTGACACGAGGCGCTCGACTACTTCCCTCACTCCGACACATTTAACTGTGGAGGACGGTAGTGACACGAGGCGCTCGACTACTTCCCTCACTCCGACACATTTAACTGTGGAGGACGGTAGTGACACGAGGCGCTCGACTACTTCCCTCGCTCCGATAATTAACGGCGACTCTCCTGCCACATTAACTCAGATTTCTATGTTTATGTTTCAGGAGCGGAAAACGACAACACCCGACCTCCAGTTATACACAATTATTTCTTGTAATTTGTTATGTTTAGTAATTTAAACGGTTTTATCTATCATTTTATAAACACGTAATATTTAAGATACGTACTTCTTGTAAGTAACAAAGTACTTAAGTTTATTATTTTTGTGTCAGATGATAAACTAAATACAACAAAGTGTTTTTGTAATGATTTATTTTTTCTAAATAAGTACCACGAACTACATAGAAGCTCATCATCAGTTCGTCTCCACCTAATTTTACTTCATCTAGGAGCTGTATAAAGTGTCGCGAGTCCCTCACAAAACTTGTTATGTTTGCTGAAACTGGAAGTAGCATATCAGCCATGCATCGAGCTGTTTATGAGTGGGTGAGTCGATTTGTCCGACTATTAGGTCACGACGGCTTGTGAATTTTAGGTAGGCCATACATTTACGGTGCAGTTGCGTTCAGAGGGCTTAAACTGCTATTGGTAGGTACAGAGCATCATTCGAAAGCAAATTCGGATTCGGAAACCTTTCATTCCAACCTCTCATGCGACTTGATCTTTGCAATTCACAATGTTCCGATCGGTATTATTAGGGTTCCGTACCTAAAAGGGTAAAAAAAGGAACCCTCATAAAATCACTTTCTTGTGCGTCTGTATGTCTGTCTGTCTGTTCGTCTGTCTGTCCGTGTGTCACCACCGATTTTCTCAGGAACGGATGGACCTAGCAAGTTGAAATTTATACCAGATACTGAGGTCTATACTCCTTATTAGGTGTATAAAAATCAAGGTCCTGAATCAACACGATATAAAGATATGGGCAAATTTAGATTTTAGTGAAAACTTGTAGGTTTACTTGTAATATAACATTCAACTTTTATAGTTGAGTATATATATTAAAAGTTGAACATTATATACATCATATTAAACTTCTTTAATTTTTCGGAATTTTTGCTTTATTTGTGCTGACCTTGCTTTTGAATAAAATTTACAATTCTAGGTGAACCGGAAATAGGGAAGGTAAGCCCAAAACGGGTAGGCTAAGGTTGAGAATAAAAAAAACTACTTGTAGATGTAAATTGAACTTTTATTTCTACATGTTGAATTGTTTAGTTATTAAGGACTATGAAACAAATGACAAATATAATAATTTTCTACATTAAGAATAAATAAGTTATTTTTCAAAAAAAATAAAACCGACTTCATAACCACAAAAAGGCACTCAAAAGCGAAAAATAATTTACTTAAAATTATTATAAGCGCTACCCACTTCTCTATTTGAAGTCGTTGCCAGCCAAGTGTAATAGGTAGTAGATAGATAATACCTACATGTATCTACCTACTAACTAACCTACATGTACCTACTTACTACTACTACATACATAGTATCTAATATCCAATAGACTTGGCTGGCACCGACTTCAAATAGAGAAGAGGGTAGCGCTTATAATAATTTTAAGTAAATTATTTTTCGCTTTTGAGTGCCTTTTTGTGGTTATGAAGTCGGTTTTATTTTTTTGGAAAAATAACTTATTTTACCCTTTTTAGTGCAAAACAAGTTTTAATGAAATTACATGCATCTATTAAATTTCGTGTCTGGGCCGTTATACACTGACGGATATATACTTTTTGAAAATTTCAAGTATGTACCTATAACGGTTAAGAAGATACAGATCTGTAAAGTGCGCACATATAGACACACGGACGGACGGACGGACGAACAGACAACAAAGTCTCAGAAAGTGTTCATTTGGTAGCCTTTGGGTTCGGAACCCTAAAAAATGGACTTTAAATGCCGCGCTAAAATGAAAATATTCACTAGTAATAATGATGTCATCAAGGTATCAAAGGACAATGTCCAAAATGGCCCTGGGCAATTAAAGCATCTGACACACACGATAATTAATTGTCTATTTTATCTTTTGTAGTTTAAGTATTTGGAATTATTGTAAATTCCAAATACTTTTATAACACGGACTAGTTGCATTCCAAAATGAATATTAAAAAGTATTATTTGCGATTATTAACATTAATTGCCGCCATATGGCCAACAGAGTACTGAATCACTCTACTACATTATAAGAGGCACTTCCCTATATTGTGGATACCCGAATTATGAAAGCACTGTGTAGCCAACCTAACAACGGAAAGTATTATTTACGTAGTAACTATTATATAATCTGTGGTTTTATGCTTATAATTTTTTTTTTCAGTGTTGATTGGTATAAAGTACGTTCATAATTCTGAGTTATTTAATTATGTATGCAGTTTCGCGGGACTGAAATGGCCGCCATCTTCGCCAAACATCATGTCACGTCAAAAAATATTAGGTATGTTTAAAAAAGTTTGCACCCTAACAAGACCTTGCCCGGTAGAACATTCCTGTGAAGACAAATTATTTATATTTATATATAATTATTTATTATAGTTATTAATATATAATTATTTATTGAGGGCCCGGTGGCGTAATTGGGAGAGCGGTCGGCTTTGATGCCGTGGTACCGAGTTCAAACCGCCGTGCACCAATGAATTTTTCTATCGAAAAATATATGTGCGCTTCTCACAGTGGCCCTCCGGTGAAGGAAAACATCGTTAAGAAACCAACAACCCCCGCATGGTGGTAGAACATATCTAGTGCCCGCCTGGCCAGCTACCACCCTCCAGTCAGAAAATCTGTCGCCAAACATCTAATGTGTTCCGGCAGCTATCCTTGAGAGCCAGTTCCCATTCTAGTCCACTTATCTATCTTCGACCGCATCATCACTTAGCAACAGGTGAGATAGTGGTCAAACGCTAGCCTATAAGATATAAAAAAAATTATCCCCACCTTTATTTCTATCTCGCTCACAGTTACCGTAAGAATATCTTATATGCAATAGCAACCTCCATTGTGTATAATCTTCTTGGGACTCTTCTACTAAAACTAGTACATTCTCCTATGTTTGAGGTATTTATCTCCATATCTCTGGTGATACTAATCAGATCTCGATAAAATTAAAATGGGACCACCTCGGAAACGTATCCTACCTATTAAAAAAAGAATCATTTGAATCTGTTCACAATTGACGGAGAAATCGCGTAAAATAAACACAAAAAAAAAAAAAAAACATACAGACGAATTGAGAACCTCCTCCTTTTTTGTGAAGTCGGTTAAAAAGTAACAAAAAACTCTAGCATTCGAATTACCCGTTTTGCCGGGTTGGATTTAGAATCGTTCGGCACGAAAAAGGGGGGGTAGAGGGGTGGAATGGGAACGGGAGAGTCCCCCCTTCACTACCCTACCACTCCCATTACAAGGTAATGCATAGTTTTTGAGTTATGCCTATTTTTGTTAGGTTTGATTTTGGATTTTTGGTTGAATTTAGAATTGTTTGGCATGAATTTGATGTGTATGTTATGAGGATGGGTAGAGGTTAGGTCCCTGATTAACAATACCATTCTAATAACAAGGTAATGCATATTTTACAAGAAAACGATATAAACAAAATCTAACCTAAAAATATACTAAACCATAAAAACAAAGCGCAAATAATAATTACAAGGGCTAGATAACTTAGTAAAAATGTTAGTAATATACCACTACTAAATTAATAAGAACATCCCACTAGAAAAAAAACTAGGTTAGATTGAAACTGCGACAACACAACGCGCGAGCCGAGCGAGCGAAGCGAGCGTGCAGCGGCCGGCGAAGCACAAAAAGTCTGTTCACAAAAACAAAACAGTGATATTGATCAGCAAAGTGTTACAAAAATGTGAGGTTATGATTTTACAAAAATACGCATAACTCTAAAACTATGCATTACCTTGTAATGAAAGTGGTGGGAAAAGGAAAGAGGGACCCTCCCTTACCCTGCCATCACCTCACCCTCCCTTTTTCGTGCCAAACGATTCTAAATATTTACCAAGTGAGGTTATGATTTTGCAAAAATAATCATAACTCAAAAACTATGCATTACCTTGTAATGTATGAGGTGGGGTAGTGAAAGGGGGACCCTCACCACCCCCTCCACCCCTCCATTCCCCCTTTTTCGTGCCAAACGATTCTAAATTTCAACCGTTTTGCCCGTAGGGGGGAGGCTAAAGCAGGTAGGGCTTTTGGGCATAGCGGGTAGGGGATAAATTAGTGAGATCAACGTGAATCTATGACTTGAACTGCTTCATAACGAGCATAAATCGTACTTTCTACTTATAATTTAAAATTTAATATATTTGACTTTAATGATAATTTAATTATCAACTTTCGTATTAAATATTTACTAAATTTGAAATATTATGTTGTGGATTTAAAATTGTAAATGAATCAAATGTACTTGAAATAAACGCATTTTATTTATTTATTCATTTATTTTGAATGGCACCACCCTGGGGGACCACCTTTATTGGAAAGGGTATTATTTCCCTTTCCAATAAAAAAATAATTATCAAAATCAGAAGAAAATCAGATAAGTTATACGTGGTCATACATTAAAAATATATATACGCGTCGACTTGAGAACCTCCTCCGTTTTTTTTCGTCGGTTAAAAAGTAATAGAACTGATAAGCACTCAGGGCAAAACGGGTACCCGCTTTACTCCTACCCTTTTTTCCCACAAGTGTGTATTTTTTTCAATCGACTCATAACCTTAAAACCGAATTAATACACGCCAACCAATTGCACAAATAAAACGTCTAGTTATTGCAAAAAAATAACATAAAACTAGTAAGAACATATCGTAGACCATTTTCGAGTATTCAAAAGTAACGTAACTCGATTTTTTTTTAGTGAACTGCTAGGCTATTCTGTAAGCTATCTCGACAGCGGAATCCGCGGTGAGATTTGAATTTCGTGTTACGAAATTCAACCGTATTTCGATCGTGATACGGTTGAATTTCGTAGAACGAAGTTCAGCTAGGCTATAGCTGAACTGTAAAACTGAACTGAAATTTCGATCGATTTTTTTTGTGAAAATAGCAAAAAAAATTTTTTTTTTAATATGTTATAGGCTAGCGTTTGACCACTATCTCACCTGTTGGTAAGTGATGATGCGGTCGAAGATGGTAAGCACGCTAGGCCTAGAATGGGAACTGGCTCTCAAGGATAGCTGCCGGAACACATTAGATGTTTTGGTGACAGATTTTCTACTTTGTTAATGTCTTACCGTTAACTCGTGTTCGCCAGGGAAGCGCGCCGACTGTCTGTGATCGGCCAGCAGCAGGGGCCTCGCTCTGCACGTACATAGTCTCACTAGCAATAACGGCGCGCAATTTAAAACGCATTTTTTTTTTTTTACTGACGATAAGCAAGCGTTTGACCACTATATCACAGTGACACGAGGCGCTCGACTACTTCCCTCACTCCGACACATTTAACTGTGGAGGACGGTAGTGACACGAGGCGCTCGACTACTTCCCTCACTCCGACACATTTAACTGTGGAGGACGGTAGTGACACGAGGCGCTCGACTACTTCCCTCACTCCGACACATTTAACTGTGGAGGACGGTAGTGACACGAGGCGCTCGACTACTTCCCTCGCTCCGATAATTAACGGCGACTCTCCTGCCACATTAACTCAGATTTCTATGTTTATGTTTCAGGAGCGGAAAACGACAACACCCGACCTCCAGTTATACACAATTATTTCTTGTAATTTGTTATGTTTAGTAATTTAAACGGTTTTATCTATCATTTTATAAACACGTAATATTTAAGATACGTACTTCTTGTAAGTAACAAAGTACTTAAGTTTATTATTTTTGTGTCAGATGATAAACTAAATACAACAAAGTGTTTTTGTAATGATTTATTTTTTCTAAATAAGTACCACGAACTACATAGAAGCTCATCATCAGTTCGTCTCCACCTAATTTTACTTCATCTAGGAGCTGTATAAAGTGTCGCGAGTCCCTCACAAAACTTGTTATGTTTGCTGAAACTGGAAGTAGCATATCAGCCATGCATCGAGCTGTTTATGAGTGGGTGAGTCGATTTGTCCGACTATTAGGTCACGACGGCTTGTGAATTTTAGGTAGGCCATACATTTACGGTGCAGTTGCGTTCAGAGGGCTTAAACTGCTATTGGTAGGTACAGAGCATCATTCGAAAGCAAATTCGGATTCGGAAACCTTTCATTCCAACCTCTCATGCGACTTGATCTTTGCAATTCACAATGTTCCGATCGGTATTATTAGGGTTCCGTACCTAAAAGGGTAAAAAAAGGAACCCTCATAAAATCACTTTCTTGTGCGTCTGTATGTCTGTCTGTCTGTTCGTCTGTCTGTCCGTGTGTCACCACCGATTTTCTCAGGAACGGATGGACCTAGCAAGTTGAAATTTATACCAGATACTGAGGTCTATACTCCTTATTAGGTGTATAAAAATCAAGGTCCTGAATCAACACGATATAAAGATATGGGCAAATTTAGATTTTAGTGAAAACTTGTAGGTTTACTTGTAATATAACATTCAACTTTTATAGTTGAGTATATATATTAAAAGTTGAACATTATATACATCATATTAAACTTCTTTAATTTTTCGGAATTTTTGCTTTATTTGTGCTGACCTTGCTTTTGAATAAAATTTACAATTCTAGGTGAACCGGAAATAGGGAAGGTAAGCCCAAAACGGGTAGGCTAAGGTTGAGAATAAAAAAAACTACTTGTAGATGTAAATTGAACTTTTATTTCTACATGTTGAATTGTTTAGTTATTAAGGACTATGAAACAAATGACAAATATAATAATTTTCTACATTAAGAATAAATAAGTTATTTTTCAAAAAAAATAAAACCGACTTCATAACCACAAAAAGGCACTCAAAAGCGAAAAATAATTTACTTAAAATTATTATAAGCGCTACCCACTTCTCTATTTGAAGTCGTTGCCAGCCAAGTGTAATAGGTAGTAGATAGATAATACCTACATGTATCTACCTACTAACTAACCTACATGTACCTACTTACTACTACTACATACATAGTATCTAATATCCAATAGACTTGGCTGGCACCGACTTCAAATAGAGAAGAGGGTAGCGCTTATAATAATTTTAAGTAAATTATTTTTCGCTTTTGAGTGCCTTTTTGTGGTTATGAAGTCGGTTTTATTTTTTTGGAAAAATAACTTATTTTACCCTTTTTAGTGCAAAACAAGTTTTAATGAAATTACATGCATCTATTAAATTTCGTGTCTGGGCCGTTATACACTGACGGATATATACTTTTTGAAAATTTCAAGTATGTACCTATAACGGTTAAGAAGATACAGATCTGTAAAGTGCGCACATATAGACACACGGACGGACGGACGGACGAACAGACAACAAAGTCTCAGAAAGTGTTCATTTGGTAGCCTTTGGGTTCGGAACCCTAAAAAATGGACTTTAAATGCCGCGCTAAAATGAAAATATTCACTAGTAATAATGATGTCATCAAGGTATCAAAGGACAATGTCCAAAATGGCCCTGGGCAATTAAAGCATCTGACACACACGATAATTAATTGTCTATTTTATCTTTTGTAGTTTAAGTATTTGGAATTATTGTAAATTCCAAATACTTTTATAACACGGACTAGTTGCATTCCAAAATGAATATTAAAAAGTATTATTTGCGATTATTAACATTAATTGCCGCCATATGGCCAACAGAGTACTGAATCACTCTACTACATTATAAGAGGCACTTCCCTATATTGTGGATACCCGAATTATGAAAGCACTGTGTAGCCAACCTAACAACGGAAAGTATTATTTACGTAGTAACTATTATATAATCTGTGGTTTTATGCTTATAATTTTTTTTTTCAGTGTTGATTGGTATAAAGTACGTTCATAATTCTGAGTTATTTAATTATGTATGCAGTTTCGCGGGACTGAAATGGCCGCCATCTTCGCCAAACATCATGTCACGTCAAAAAATATTAGGTATGTTTAAAAAAGTTTGCACCCTAACAAGACCTTGCCCGGTAGAACATTCCTGTGAAGACAAATTATTTATATTTATATATAATTATTTATTATAGTTATTAATATATAATTATTTATTGAGGGCCCGGTGGCGTAATTGGGAGAGCGGTCGGCTTTGATGCCGTGGTACCGAGTTCAAACCGCCGTGCACCAATGAATTTTTCTATCGAAAAATATATGTGCGCTTCTCACAGTGGCCCTCCGGTGAAGGAAAACATCGTTAAGAAACCAACAACCCCCGCATGGTGGTAGAACATATCTAGTGCCCGCCTGGCCAGCTACCACCCTCCAGTCAGAAAATCTGTCGCCAAACATCTAATGTGTTCCGGCAGCTATCCTTGAGAGCCAGTTCCCATTCTAGTCCACTTATCTATCTTCGACCGCATCATCACTTAGCAACAGGTGAGATAGTGGTCAAACGCTAGCCTATAAGATATAAAAAAAATTATCCCCACCTTTATTTCTATCTCGCTCACAGTTACCGTAAGAATATCTTATATGCAATAGCAACCTCCATTGTGTATAATCTTCTTGGGACTCTTCTACTAAAACTAGTACATTCTCCTATGTTTGAGGTATTTATCTCCATATCTCTGGTGATACTAATCAGATCTCGATAAAATTAAAATGGGACCACCTCGGAAACGTATCCTACCTATTAAAAAAAGAATCATTTGAATCTGTTCACAATTGACGGAGAAATCGCGTAAAATAAACACAAAAAAAAAAAAAAAACATACAGACGAATTGAGAACCTCCTCCTTTTTTGTGAAGTCGGTTAAAAAGTAACAAAAAACTCTAGCATTCGAATTACCCGTTTTGCCGGGTTGGATTTAGAATCGTTCGGCACGAAAAAGGGGGGGTAGAGGGGTGGAATGGGAACGGGAGAGTCCCCCCTTCACTACCCTACCACTCCCATTACAAGGTAATGCATAGTTTTTGAGTTATGCCTATTTTTGTTAGGTTTGATTTTGGATTTTTGGTTGAATTTAGAATTGTTTGGCATGAATTTGATGTGTATGTTATGAGGATGGGTAGAGGTTAGGTCCCTGATTAACAATACCATTCTAATAACAAGGTAATGCATATTTTACAAGAAAACGATATAAACAAAATCTAACCTAAAAATATACTAAACCATAAAAACAAAGCGCAAATAATAATTACAAGGGCTAGATAACTTAGTAAAAATGTTAGTAATATACCACTACTAAATTAATAAGAACATCCCACTAGAAAAAAAACTAGGTTAGATTGAAACTGCGACAACACAACGCGCGAGCCGAGCGAGCGAAGCGAGCGTGCAGCGGCCGGCGAAGCACAAAAAGTCTGTTCACAAAAACAAAACAGTGATATTGATCAGCAAAGTGTTACAAAAATGTGAGGTTATGATTTTACAAAAATACGCATAACTCTAAAACTATGCATTACCTTGTAATGAAAGTGGTGGGAAAAGGAAAGAGGGACCCTCCCTTACCCTGCCATCACCTCACCCTCCCTTTTTCGTGCCAAACGATTCTAAATATTTACCAAGTGAGGTTATGATTTTGCAAAAATAATCATAACTCAAAAACTATGCATTACCTTGTAATGTATGAGGTGGGGTAGTGAAAGGGGGACCCTCACCACCCCCTCCACCCCTCCATTCCCCCTTTTTCGTGCCAAACGATTCTAAATTTCAACCGTTTTGCCCGTAGGGGGGAGGCTAAAGCAGGTAGGGCTTTTGGGCATAGCGGGTAGGGGATAAATTAGTGAGATCAACGTGAATCTATGACTTGAACTGCTTCATAACGAGCATAAATCGTACTTTCTACTTATAATTTAAAATTTAATATATTTGACTTTAATGATAATTTAATTATCAACTTTCGTATTAAATATTTACTAAATTTGAAATATTATGTTGTGGATTTAAAATTGTAAATGAATCAAATGTACTTGAAATAAACGCATTTTATTTATTTATTCATTTATTTTGAATGGCACCACCCTGGGGGACCACCTTTATTGGAAAGGGTATTATTTCCCTTTCCAATAAAAAAATAATTATCAAAATCAGAAGAAAATCAGATAAGTTATACGTGGTCATACATTAAAAATATATATACGCGTCGACTTGAGAACCTCCTCCGTTTTTTTTCGTCGGTTAAAAAGTAATAGAACTGATAAGCACTCAGGGCAAAACGGGTACCCGCTTTACTCCTACCCTTTTTTCCCACAAGTGTGTATTTTTTTCAATCGACTCATAACCTTAAAACCGAATTAATACACGCCAACCAATTGCACAAATAAAACGTCTAGTTATTGCAAAAAAATAACATAAAACTAGTAAGAACATATCGTAGACCATTTTCGAGTATTCAAAAGTAACGTAACTCGATTTTTTTTTAGTGAACTGCTAGGCTATTCTGTAAGCTATCTCGACAGCGGAATCCGCGGTGAGATTTGAATTTCGTGTTACGAAATTCAACCGTATTTCGATCGTGATACGGTTGAATTTCGTAGAACGAAGTTCAGCTAGGCTATAGCTGAACTGTAAAACTGAACTGAAATTTCGATCGATTTTTTTTGTGAAAATAGCAAAAAAAATTTTTTTTTTAATATGTTATAGGCTAGCGTTTGACCACTATCTCACCTGTTGGTAAGTGATGATGCGGTCGAAGATGGTAAGCACGCTAGGCCTAGAATGGGAACTGGCTCTCAAGGATAGCTGCCGGAACACATTAGATGTTTTGGTGACAGATTTTCTACTTTGTTAATGTCTTACCGTTAACTCGTGTTCGCCAGGGAAGCGCGCCGACTGTCTGTGATCGGCCAGCAGCAGGGGCCTCGCTCTGCACGTACATAGTCTCACTAGCAATAACGGCGCGCAATTTAAAACGCATTTTTTTTTTTTTACTGACGATAAGCAAGCGTTTGACCACTATCTCACCTGATGTTAAGTGAAGATGTGATCGACGATGCATACCCGTTTTAGGTGGACTACCCGCTTTGGGCTTACCTCCCCTACCCTATAGGTTTGGCCACGACTACTGTTGCATTGCCCCTATCTGCGGGTAAAACTAAAAGCTCTCTGTTGTTACATTACGTAACAAACTTCGTAGTGCCTTGTACTATTATTAATTCTGTGTTAGAGCAAACATTTCCGAATTATAGATGTCGGATTTAGGTACTTTGGATAGGTAGGTACTGACATTACTGATGATACCACCAAATGTGGCCCAAACGCTATATCAAAATCGCGAAAGTCATGTTACATTTCCGATCTACCTACTTATAAGTTTAATAAACTGGCCAAGTGCAAGTCGGACTCGCACTCGTAGGGTTCCGTAACACAGTTAAGTATTCCATAACTATGATTTTTCGCAACTACAAAATTAACTTTGATTTTCATAGTGTTTGTATGAAAAACAAAGTTATCTTTGCGGTCGCCATATCTCAAAAACTGCTGGCTGTATCTCATTCAAACCAATTTTCGTTGTTAGTTTTTATTAAGATCTACAGCATCTATTTTTTATAGATTTTTCACTCCCATACTTTAAAAGTTAGAGGGGGGGGGGGACACACATTTTACCACTTTAGACGCGCCTATCTTTCAAATGATTGACTTTGAGAAAAATTGATTTTAGGAACCTCAATGTCATTTTTGAAGACCTATCTATAGACACCCCACACGTATAGGTTTGAAGAAAAAAAAAATTTTTTTGTTTCAGTTCCATGTATGGGATTCCCTTAAACTTTTATTTTTTTTACTTTTGTATAAAAATCGGAAAGCGGTTCACAGAATACATCTACCTACCAAGTTTCAATTCTGTAGTCCTAACAGTTTCGGAATAAAATGGCTGTGACATACGGATGGACGGACAGACAGACAGACAGACAGACATGACGAATCTATAAGGGTTCCGTTTTTTGCCATTCGGCTACGGAACCCTAAAAAATGAAGGTGAGTTTTTATGATTATACATCTATGATTTTCGGCGTGAAACTATTACTTACTTAACGATTTCATCGAGATCTGATAAGTATCTCTAGAGATATGGAGATAAAAACCTCAAACTTGGTACTGAAAATAAAAAGTGCGGCATTTCAAGTCGGTTCTTTTAGTTTTTTAAACGATCTTATATTTCTCGAATATTGGTTTTTACACCCTTTCAATTTTCATAACACAGTTCGGCAGTATTCTTAATAACCGGCCAAGTGCAAAATTATCCAACACCCAAGTTCAACGACTATTACTGCTAAACTAATAAAGTTATCTTAACCGCTATAATTTTCCTTTAAAGTTCATGAAATGCGCTATTATCACGAATTTTTCCAGATTTTTCAAGCCAGCAGTTTAGCTTTTAGATGGAGGGGGACGCCCTACTGGAACAAAAATTTGCACTTTAAAGTTTAATATTTCGTAAATGGAGCATTCAATCGAAAAATGGTATTAGCAACCCTTAAGTCATCTTAAAAGACCTATTCAACGATACCTCACACGATGGGGTAGATGATGAAAAAAAAATTCATCCCCACTTCTCATATAGGGGAGCTACCCTAAAAAAAATATTTTTCAAATTTTTATTTCAGCACTTTGTCGGCGTCATTTATTTACATACCCCCACAAAATTACAGCTTTCTAGTAATAACGGTCTCTTAGCAAAACCTCGGACAGACAGACAGACGGACTTGACGAAACTATAAGGGTTCCTTGTCAGGACTACGGAACCCTAAACATTGCGAATTATTATAGCGTGACACTCCGCGCACATCAGCACATGACAAGGTACAGGTGACTTCTTATTTTGGTCTGAGACTATTTGGTCTTATTTCTTAAATACTATGTGATACTGGCTCAATACAGTAATCGCGTGGAATAAATAATTAAAAAAAAAATTAAATAAGCTGTCACATCTGTCAGTCAGAATAGTGTCATGTCACCGCTATCAGTGTCAGATCCAATACTCTCTGTCAGGTCCTGCCTGTTTATATATTTTTTTACTGGAAGAGAAACCTAATCGTAATTACCAAAAATAATTACTAATACGCTCGAGATATACATAAAATACTGATTTGTTAGATAATTTCAAGTGTTGCCTATCCAGTGATATTATATTTGTTGCGTGTACAAGGTAAGTTTTGAAAATATAACAGAATCGGTAACCATGTGTGCGGTGAGGTCACCCGTCATTGTTCCATCGAAACAACTCTTGATTTTTGAATGAAATTTGGCACACAGATATTTAACAAGCTAGAATAACACATGGATACTTTTTTACAAGTTCTTAAAAATGCAAGCGAAGCTGCAGAGCACAAGTTTTTAACTATGTTTATTTATTTATTTTCTTTGTTTTTGGCTTTTGCGATAAACTATGTTTATAAAACGCAAAAGCCTAAATATTTTTGAAGTGAAAAGTTCTTTAGCGGCGTTGTAAACCTTTTGGGATGGGTAAAAAATGTTAAACTCGCGTCAGGACAGGTGACCTGATCGAAAATTCGTAAGACGGAGGTAGAGTAGACCAAATGCACAACGTTAATGTTTTCACATAGTTTTAACTTCTGCCGGCACTCCCGAAGTGCAACACGTTGTTTTTTTTAAATCTGCCAGCATGTGAGTGACGATTCGGTCGAGGTTTGTCGTACGCTAGGCCTAGAATGAGAACTGGCTCTCAAGGACACCTGTCGGAACACATAAAATGTTGTCAACAGCTGGCCAGCAGTCAGTGTCCTACCGCCATGCAGGAGCTGTTACTAGGTGGACACAAGCTCGATGATTACCTGTATCCTTACAGCTTACTAACCTGGGTTATTAACTTATAAAGTCTTAACAATCCTTCACCTTCCCGTACAGATGATTGTGTGACATTCCCGTACAGATGATTGTGTGACATTCCCGTGCAGATGATTGTGTGACATTCCCGTACAGATGATTGTGTGACATTCCTGTACAGATGATTGTGTAACATTTTCGTACAGATGGCGGGCATGGACCAAGTGTTGCAGCATGTGGCTCACACCATGGAGAAGCAGCTGGACTCTGAGCTGGACAGGTCAGTTATATCGGTGCTAACACTCACTACACAGATTGCTTACTATATACTAGTGTCTGACCACAACTGGTTTTGTTTTTCAGCCGAAACCAAAACCAAACATTCGGCCTTGCTCTCTGTTTCGGTCGAAACCGAAACTTGTTAAAAATTATTTATAATTACGATTATTCACTGAAATTTAGACAGTTAAATAGAGTTAAATAAAATTTTAAAAAAACAATGATTAAAGTCGTAACAAATATATATTATTAATTATAGCTGCAAAGTTTACCGAATGACACACGAAAATTCACAAACACTCAAGTTTTGGCGGTACCGAAAATTTCGCCTATATTGTGGCCGAAACTGAAACTAGATTTTTTCGGCAAAACTGGCCGAAACCGAAACCGAAATTTCAGTTGGTCACTACTATATACCAGGTATGGCCAACTTGATAAGATCCAAGTTCTACTGGTTTACTGACCAAACTGTGCGATCAACCAAACTTAAGTACTTATATGTTTTTTAGCCTTGCCATGATCGACTGGACTAATAGCGGGATTGACCGTTTGGCCTCACCTGCTTTATTCATTCCAATACATACCTCTTTATAGACACCAATTTACAAAGATTAAATAAGAAACAACATTTGCATAACATCAATTATTAATTAGTTTTTTTTAAATATTTTATAGGCGTTTGATTACTATCTCACCTGTTGGTAAGTGACAATGCGGTTGAAGATGGTAAGCACACTAGGCCTAGAATGTGAACTGTCCCTCAAGGATAGCTGCCGGAACACATTAGATGTGTGGCGATATTAGATTTTAGATATTCAACACTGATGTTAGTAATGACCTTCCCGTGGGTGACAATGTTTCTCAGAACTTAGTAATGACCCTCCCGCGGGTGACAATGTTTCTCAGAAGTTAGTAATGACCCTCCCGTGGGTGACAATGTTTCTCAGAAGTTAGTAATGACCTTCCCGTGGGTGACAATGTTTCTCAGAAGTTAGTAATGACCCTCCCGCGGGTTACAATGTTTCTCAGAAGTTAGTAATGACCCTCCCGTGGGTGACAATGTTTCTCAGAAGTTAGTAATGACCCTCCCGTGGGTGACAATGTTTCTCAGCTGGTATTATGTATGTTGCAGACTGGATGCTATGGACAGTAGTGACCTGGAGGCGATCCGTCAACAACGACTCAATGAGATGAAGAAACGTGCCAAGCTGAAGCAGGAGTGGAAGGCTAATGTATGTACTTGATTTACTCCTTTTATACACCCTGGCGCGGATCTAGAGGCGCTACCAAAGTATACTGCAAAAATGTTTTTTTTTTCAATTTTGCATGCTGGTAGGACACTATCTAGTGTCTGCCTGGCCAGCTACCACCCCCAAGTTTTCTTTTGTCGCCAAACATATAATGTGTTCCGGCAGCTATCCTTGAGAGCCAGTTCCCATTCTAGGCCTAGCGTGCTTACCATCTATGACTGCATCATCACTTACCAGCAGGTGAGATAGTGGTCAAAACGCTAGCCTATAAAAAAAAATGTAAGTCGCGGGCACAGCTAGTTAACAAATAAGTTAAGATCGAATTGGGCACATGATAACGTCTTTTTTTTTAGTGAAAACTTTTTTAGCGTCGTTATGAACCTTCTTGGGATGGGTTAAAATGTTAAACTCGCGTCAGACAATGTCATAACTACACATTGATGAAATCGGCGCATGCGTACAATGAGCGTAACGGGACACTTTTTCGTGCATACAGCCAGCGTTCATCGATTTATTAAACATTGTCACGTCAAAAATATCTTCAGAGATATTATGATAATCGTCTCAAACTTGCTATTGAAAGTTGAAACTGACTCGTAGGGCATGGAAGTTGGTTGTTTTAGTTTTTAAACTATCATAATGATGTTATTAATTTACTTTTTTTATGTTTTATAGGCTAGCGTTTGACCACTATCTCACCTGTTGGTAAGTGATGATGCGGTCGAAGATGGTAAGCACGCTAGGCCTAGAATGGGAACTGGCTCTCAAGGATAGCTGCGGGAACACATTTGATGTTTGACGACAGATTTTCTAACTTGAGGATGGTAGCTGGCCAGGCGGACACTAGATAGTGTCCTACCACCATGCGGGGGTTGTTGGTTTCTTAACGATGTTTTCCTTCACCGGAGGGCCACTGTGAAAAGCGCACATAAACTTTTTTATAGAAAAATCCATTGGTGCACGGCGGGGTTTGAACTTGGTTAAAAGAGTATGATGTTGTCCAGGGTCACGGAGAGTACACAGAGATAGACAACGAGAAGGAGTTCTTCACAGCGTCCGGTAAGAGTGAGAACATGGTGTGCCACTTCTACAAGAATGACTCCCCGCGGTGTAAGATCGTCGACATGCATCTCAAGTTATTGGCGAAGAAACATCTAGAGTGCAGGTTTATTAAACTGGACGTGGAGCGCGCGCCTTTTCTTACCGGTGAGTTATTATTATTATCTTTTACCGACTTCACAAAGAAGGAGGAGGTCCTCAATTCGTCAGAATCTGTTTATTTTTTTAATGTATGTTCACCGATTACTCGAAGATGCCTGATCCGATTTGTAAAATTATTTTTTTGTATCAAAGGGTACCTCAGGTGGTCCCATTTAAATTTCTATTTCGTTTCGTCGAGCGGTTTTTATTCAGGGCGAGCGAAGCGAACCCTTACTATCCCAACACCTGAGCACTTTTGTGGTACACTTTACTGAAAAACTATCACGCCTATTGATTTGTGCTTTAACATAGTAATTTAAATTCACATGTAGATGTGTTATCAATCCAAAAAATATCATTTTATTACCATTCAAAAAAATTAAGATAAACAATTTTGCTTCTAGGATAGATATTACTGTACTACTAACGCCATCCGTTAGAAGATCAAAGAATTAACTTCGCTGCGAACATAATATTTAGTTACTAAGCGCCATCTGTTGGAAATCTAAAGAACTTACATCTGTCATCCAAGTGACGTCTGGTATCAGTGTGACCATTTTTGGCATCTGACGATTCCAAAAAGTGGCAGATTTCAAGGATCTTTATGAATCTAGAAATATAAATAGAATTTTGTGTGACAATTTTCTGTTCCTTTTTAAAGTATAAAATTTTTATTATGCATTTATTTAATTGGAAGTTTGTAAAAGTCTGAATGAGAAGGTAAATAAACATTATTGTTATGCCTTATTTTATGCCATAATTCAATAATATGATGACAAATTTTATGCATTTGTTGGAGTGGTTGGTTTTTTGGCAGATTTTTTGCCAATGTCGGGCAGATTCGCAATTTAATATAAAAATAAATCTGCCTTTAAAATTATTACCTGGCAGAAAAACTACGCGAGCGCTCACAAAGCTCGGCTTTTAGCTAGTATATCAACATTTGTATTGCGCTGAGTTTGTATACCTCGATGACAAGACACTGGCTATTGGCTACTTTGACAAGAGCGACGTTTGAACTCTTTTAAACGATCTCTTTTATTTATTCTATGAAGCTTGTGTTTCCCGTCCAATATTGAATTGAATTTTTGACCTTGGTAATTTGGTTGTTTTTTAATTTTTGCATGAGTAAAAGCTTCCTCCATCTTTTGCCATTTGTCTCGTTCTCTGGCATCTTTAATCCAGTCCTTTCCTGCTATTTCTATTATGTCATCTGCCCATCTTTTCCTTTGCCTGCCAACGCTCCTCTTGCCTACTGGTCCTGGCCATTTAGTTACTTTGATTGTCCATCTCGTGTCACCGTATCTCACCACATGTCCTGCCCACCTACATTTTTGCTTTCAGTCTATATTGGGTTCATCTATCAGTCCAGCGGGTTACTGGTATTTTTTTAACCGACTTCACAAAAAAGGAGGACGTTCTCAATTCGCCTTTTTTTGTATGTTTTTTACCTCAGAACTTCGTTAGTTCTGAACCGATATAGAAAATTATTGTTTTGTCTGAGAGAGTATGCTTGTCGTTTGGTCCCATTGTAATTTTATTGAGATCTTATACATATCTCCAGAGATATGAAACACTTTTAATGAGGGTATGACTTGGACTAGACTGACTTTATCTACCCATCTCTATGACTTGAGTTCTCAAAAACTTAAAGAATGTTAATAAGTACTTGAAACTGGCTAAATACACATAATCGTGTGAAGCCATTATGAAACTGAAAAAAAAACATGCGGGGCAGTCTTTAGAGACTGCCGATAGAAGTAAAAACTAAGTAACTTGTGAATTGTATCGTGGAGATACACAGTACACATAAAGCTCATGGAAAGCGTTCGATGACGCGAGTTTCACGCTTTTTGTTCACCCAAAAAGCGCTCAACGCACCTAAAAAGTTATCACTTAAAAAAAATTGGTTTTCTGTAAAGTCTGTTTACAGATGATAATTATACATGATAACGTGATACGATCGTACCTCTCTATCACTTATTCCGCGCTCCTGCTCGCACGCGGAACGTGACTCTTTCGTGCTGCAGCCGGCGTTCATTGATTTATCACGTCAAAAATAATAATATAAGTAATAATTTGCAGGTCGTCTGAAGGTGCGCGTGATCCCAACCATCGCCATTGTGAAGGATAACAAGACCAAGGACTTCATAGTGGGGTTCACTGACCTCGGGAACAGAGACGACTTCCACACTGACATGCTGGAGTGGAGACTGGCCAGGTACTTCCCACATCCAGTGACAATGTGCTCAAACGCTAGCCTTGAGAGCCGGTTCCTATTGTAGACTTAGCGTGCTACCAACCTCGACCGCATCATCACTTACCGGCAAGGCACATTGTGCTCAAACGTTAGCCTTGAGACCCAGTTCCCATTCTATACATAGGGTGCTATCATCCTCGACCGCATCATCACTTACCAACAGGCAAGGTAGTGGTCAAATGCTAACCAGAACGCTAGCTAAAATAAATGTATCACTGGCTGCGTTTCGCGGTTTTGCCTGTGTATACAGACTGACTGGTAAAATACTGTACATATAGTTAAGGTCATGTAACCAATAAAAAAGTGTGTGTGTCAACTGTGACACACGACTGCAGTTTACTCCTAACTAATTAATATTATTATGGTCAAGGTCACGGTCAAGGTCAAGGTCAAGGGGGCTAAATATGAAAATCGTTTCTTAAGGAGTAAACTCAAAATGAGAATATTGATGAACTACATAATAAACCTCAACGAAATTAGTGTAGTAATATTTAGAAAATATGGTGACCGCGCGGGCGATGCAGGCAGGCTATCGAGTACAGTGCTCCAAGTGCCGCGGCGGGCGCAGAACTCAGGACCGACTGACTCGTGAGGGTATGTGGGGTACGCGGGTTCCGTGTAAAAGGTCACGAATTCGGTAAATCGCTGTTAGTAATACAACGCGCGGGGTGCCCATACATACATTTTTTTTAGAATAATTAGGTACATTTTCAGTACCTATTTTTGACATATTGCCGAGTATGACTAAAAAAGGTACTTAAAGTTTTCATTAATCAGAATCGAGTACTTCTACACCCTCATTCAGTAATGTATAGTATTTTACCAGTCACCAAGTGTAAGGATATGAGACGGTCTGTCGGCGAATAAAGGATAGATAGTTTAGCTTCTAACCTGGAGGTCGCTGGTTCATATCCTAGCCACTCACCAGTTGATTTTGCTGTCACAGGTGGTAGGAGCATTGTATCGATGTTCCGTCTGACTTGTTACCAATAATTAAGAATTGTTAAACACAATCCAAAATTTCATCGTACCGACGGGACTTGAACCCGCAACCTCCGGAATAACATGTTCCGGTGCTTTGCCAATTAAGCCACGGTGCGAAGTATCGTTACGATGAAATTAGTGGATTGCATTTG
The DNA here is from genome assembly GCA_954871355.1 of Cabera pusaria. Taxonomy (NCBI): domain Eukaryota; kingdom Metazoa; phylum Arthropoda; class Insecta; order Lepidoptera; family Geometridae; genus Cabera; species Cabera pusaria. Next base: position 17,717,404 of record OX940912.1, read on the forward strand.
TTAACCCAATTATGCATTGGTGGCGCCATCTATGACTACTTATTACGTAAGTTAATCATTCGGAAGAAATCATTACAGTTTTCAAATCCGGCAAAGCACCGGAACATGTTATTCCGGAGGTTGCGGGTTCAAGTCCCGTCGGTACGATGACATTTTGGATTGTGTTTAACAATTTACAAAAATATAAAGTGTGAAACACTTCAAAGAAACATAATAAATAATTAAGAAGTTTAAAAACTAAAATAACTGACTTCCATGCCGCGCGAGTCAGTTTCAGTAGCAAGTTTGAGACGTTTATCGTCATATCTCTGGAGATACTTATCAGATCTCTTTAAAATTACAATGGGACCACCTTGAAAACGTACCCTACCGATTAAAAAAATAATCATTCTAATCGGTTCACAATTAACGGAGTAATCGCGTAACATACAGACGAATTGAGAACCTCCTTCTTTTTGGAAGTCGATTGATATAAAATATAAAACTAGAGAAACATAAATTACTATCACTATTATGGTTACAATGGGCGGTCTTATTTATAACAGCAATCTCTTCCAAGGAGCCAACTTGAGCGACTTTGTTTATGTGAAGATTTATTTTTATGCCTTTTTGCAAAATGTAACTATTTTCATTTTGCTACTCAATGTCATTTAATTATTTAATATGGCGAATACTTGATATGAAAGAGCAAGGGGTGCTGCTGAACAACAGCGATAACAACATTTCCGAGGTGGTCCCATTGTAGTTTCACCGCGATCTGATACGTATCTCCAGAGATATGGAGATAAACTAAAAAACACCTCAAACTCAGTACTTAAAATGACTGGCGCAGCATTTGAAGTCGGTTCTTTTAGTTTGTTAAACGATCTTATATTATCTTTCTTACCTTTGTATAAAGAGAAATACAGGAAGTAGTAGACGGTGGTGCACATTCAATAAATGTATATTTTAGAGCAACATAGTTTTGTTATTATTGTTATATACCGGCTGTAATTCACGTACCTTTAGTCGAATTTTCTCGACCTATGTTTCGAGCGAGTCAGTCGCTCTTCCTCGGGAGTGAGGTCCCGCGGTGAGATCGCGATGCTCAAGTGGTGAGATCCCGAGTGAACATCACGATCTCACCGCGTGACCTCACTCCCGAGGAAGAGCGACTGACTCGCTCGAAACATAGGTCGAGAAAATTCGACTAAAGGTGCGTGAATTACAGCCGGTATATAACAATAATAATGTTACAAATTCACGATAATTATAAAATCAAGATAGTTTTGGTTTGTCTGAGCTGAATAGGCACTTGTTGATGCCGACCGTCATGGTCATCGCCCATGTTCACAATTACCGTCAGGTTTGCACATGCTGTGACGGCAGACGTTTCCTTCGACATGCAAAATTCTGGCAGTCCAGAATTTTGCATGTCACTGTATCTGTAATAGGTTGACATCATCGCTTACCATCAGGCAAGCGTGATGTTTGCCTGTTACCTGATATCATAAAAAAAATCACCATTATCCTCTCCTCCTGAGTGAAGATGACATTGCCCCTGACAGCCGACACCAACTCGCACCATACACCATTATCAACTCTACACGTATGTGGCCACATAGCGTTGCAATACAAATCTAAAGAGAATCTTCTCTGAAATGTGACATGTTTATATTACAGGACGGAAGTGATAGAATACTCGGGTGATCTGCTGACTCCGCCCGACCAGGCCAAGAAACAACGTGCGCTCAACTTACAGAGCAAGAGTACCATTCGAGGTCGCACCGAGAGTGACTCCGATCTAGAACTAAGTGATTGATGGTGAGTGAGTGCGAGTGTGAGTTGGTGAGTGTGTGAGTTAAAGATAGTGTGAGTGTGTGAGTGGAAATATCCTTCTATAATATTACTAACTGTGCCCCGTGGCTTAACCCGCTTTATAAAGTATCCTATGTTCCATTCTGTTATCCTTGTGCACAATTTTAGTTAAATCGATTGATCCGTTTGACCGTGAACAGATCACAAACAAATAAATATGCGAACTAAGTTTTGTCTCTGTTATATTAGTGTTGAGGAATTCGATAGTTTTGCATGTTTGTTATTCAAGAACATGAAGACACAATGGAGTTATATCATCCTTTGTAGGCAGGTTACTTCTATCCAGAGCCGGCAGACGGTAGTCTCTACATGCACAGTGATGAATTTCGATTGATTATCGTTGATACGAAAAGAGATGCAGACAACAATTGTCTAGCTGCATCTCATTCTAGCAGACGTTTGCGATGACAAGACGCATAGCTATCAATGAGACTTCCACCCCTGGATTAAAACAGGATACTTTCACCTCAGTCTAGGAGAGATTATTCTTGACAATGACATTTCTTTTTAACAACAGATGTCACCTTTTTTTGCAAAATTGCGTTTGGCATAAACCCTAACAGAAAAATTACATTCCTTTTTTGCAAAGTTGCGTTTAGCGTAAACCCTAACAGAAATTGGATCTTGTTTATGGCGGGCTCTTCTTCCTAAGTCGTTTGAAATAACCCTGTATATGCTTTTTTTATATATTTGTAAATTTTGAGCTTATTTTATACTGCTCTGACACGAGTGGGATATATTAATGTATTGTGAACATAATGCTTCTCTATATTTATTGTGTGAGTGATAATGTGGATGAGTAAGAATGTGGATGAGTGAGTGAGTAAGCAAATGGAGGAATTTAACTGATTAATTAATTAATATTTTGAATGTTTGAATTAATAAATTCTGAGAGTGTACGGAAGTACATGGCACAACTACGTCTAAATATATATTCTTGTATTTATTATATTTATGTTGTTGTATCAATTACTTTACATTATTACAATGTTGTAAGTCGGGTTGTGACAGTGCCGCCTTACGTGCGGAAACCAGCTCGCGCCAGCTTAGACCGCATCTTCATTTACCATCAGATGAGATAGCGGTCAAGCACTTGTCGATGCAGACTATAAAATAATGTGTCAGTTAGGAAAGCTAGTTTAGATAAGATGCTTGCTTTTTGATGATACTTTTATATAAAACGATGATATGTAAAGAGAAAGAAAACTTTATACGCCTCTTAAGTTCTTCACGCGCACTGACAAATGAGACATTTGGCAAAGTTATAGTTTATTTTTTGGAGTTTGTATGATATATTGCAATTAAAATAAAACATTTAAATTATAGTATAATTTCGATGATTGAGCTACCATGGCTGTATTATGAGTTGTCAAATTGTGTGTGCGTAACTGGCAACTGTTAAGAATGCAAATTAATGTTTGTTTAAATGCTGTAATAAAATAAATATTTACATATAAGTTGGTGGTTTCATTTCATCTGAAGTTCGCTCCCAACTGCACATAGACGAACGCAAATAATCCTCATTAAGATAGTATACAAACAATTGAAGATTGTTTACAAAACGAAAATAAAACTGGCCAAGTGCGAGTCAGCATCGCGTCTCTTATCGCACACTTAGGGAGGGTTCCGTACAATACGAAACATAACAGAGTTTCAACCTCATATGTTTGATTAATTGATATTACCAAGAATATTTGGTTTGGTCGCGATCTAGAGAGACGGGGCTCGTTCACTAGCGCCATCTATGTCATTTTGTCGAAACTAATTAGATGGCGTTTAAAAACACATTTTTTGTATGGGGACCCCTTTAATTTGCAACTTTATTTTATTTTTAGTATTATTGTTCTAGCGGCAACAGAAATACACCATCTGTAAAAATTTCAACTGTCTAACTATCACGGTTAATGAGCTATAGCCTGGTGACATACAGACAGACAGACGGACAGCGGAGTCTTAGTAATAGGCTCCCGTTTTACCCTTTGAGTACGGAACCCTAAAAAAGGAGTGCAAATGCCGTGCTAGTGATTTTCAGTACACCTACACTCGTACCTACTTACTACATTTGGTGTGTTTGAGAGTGCTTTCCGTTTGGTCCCATTGTAATTTTATCGAGATCTGATAAGTATCTCCAGAGATATGGAGATAAACAAAGTTAGTAGTACCAGGCCTATAGCACTCCGCGCTGTAGCTATGAAAATATTAATACTTACGCGGCAGCCGGCTGGCTACAAGTTCAGTCTGGGCCACTAGACAAAATCCAATTTCCTGTTTCCATTCACGTTAACGCAACTTAAAAATGTATGGGAATGACATTTTTGTTGCGGAAAATGTCATCCATACATTTTGAACTTGCGTTAGGAAACCTTCGAGCATTTACCAATGGAGATGTTAACGTTGTAATCCGCACACATTTTTTTTCTGTCGATACTTACGGGGGACGAGGTAAACACGCATTGCACACACAACGATCCCGCACACTAGCTTGAAACACGCACACAGTATTAAAAATACAGCGTAGTTACGCACGCTCATATGGCCAAAAATGGCTATATGGCCAGCAGAGGGGTACGCCTTGCGTTAACATCTCCTTTGGCAAGTTAGAAAATCTGTCGCCAAACATCTAATGTGTTCCGGCAGCTATCCTTGAAAGCCAGTGCCCATTCTAGGCCTAGCGTGCTTACCATCTTCGATCACATCATCACTTACCAACAGGTGAGATAGTGGTGAAACGCTAGCCTATAAGATGTAAAAAAAAATGCTCGAAGTAGGAAACAGGAAATTGGATTTTGTCTAGGGGCCGAGTAGTGTGACGCGCGCTCTCGACCGGGCGCGCGCCTTCCTTGTACCTACCTACAGATATATGAATAACCTCTTTATTATATTCCTTGCTTATACGTTAATAACATAGTAACTGTCAAAAGTAACTATCACAAATTGTATCCAGTATGTCTAAACGAAGGCTACAAGGTGTTGCTTGTACTATTAATTATTCTGTGGTATTGCGTAGCATACGGATGCTTAAACAACTACGGGAATGACGACTTTTCATTCCATGTCCTTCATAAGGACCTCGAAAGGTACGACAGTAACGTAGATCTAGGTAAGTAGACTATCTAAGTACTCTTTGTTGTTTAGGTAACGATCCGGTCGCAGCTTTCCAGTTTTCGATTTTTTTTCGCAAAAGTTAATGACCTGAAAGACCGTTCAGTGTAGGTAGACCTCCCAGTTACTAGTGACCGCCTTCTAATGCAAGGTCAGTGTATACTTGTTCTTTGTTTAATACTTATATCAAGTGAACAATAAAATAATTTTTGTAATCTCGCATTTTTGCTCTCAGAGAGTGCATCTTCTGAACTATTAATTATTCTGTGGTAGTACTGTACCTTAGTACGAGTTTTCTTACCAAACTCGATATCGTATAACGAACAAATTTTGTAAGAAAAACATTACAGCGCCTCTAGTGGTTTTCACACTTCACTAAATTTAGACCAATTAGGGAGCCAGAATAAGTCGAAAACTAATGTGAGACGCTAATACTGGACCATTAGTTCCAGCAACAAAAACTAGATGGCACCACATAAAATTAGCACACGATATCCGGCATCGTTCCATCAGTACCGCGATGTACGTACGTAGTACTTGTGGTACGTCTGTGGTAGTACTGTTAATATTATTCTGTGCTTTCATTTGTAAACGGTAAATTCTTAGTGGTCTCCGCCCTCCGGTGGTCTGCCGTGGTTACGTAGTACTATTATCTTTCTATGACTGTATCTACAGTATTGTTCCAACAGTTTGTCCATTTCGGACATACAATAATAATGTAATAAAGTTAACCCGCAGTTGTTTTAGAGTTAACTAGTTAAGAGATAAAGAAAACATAATACTACTACTATTATTACCTATATACTAAACATTACACATTAATAAAATTATATATAACTCAGTAACAATTCAAGATTCAACGGAATCAGAATATCCTGCACATTCATGTTTTCTATATTTTATATTATAATATTCATTGAGATTATAAAATTCCTTAGCTAGAAGCCATTCTTTTAAAGGCTTTTCGCGTGTAATATTTTTAGTTTTATAGGTAAATGTTTGAATATTTTAATACCTGTAACATATGAGCTTTTGTGAAATTTGGTGTTATTTACCTGAGGCAAAAATTTATTGTATTTGTGCTTGTTCCTTAAGTTATTGGGACGACTGGACTGTTCATTAAAATAAATGTATTCGTTATTTTAATAAATACACATAGTTCCAATACATATGTAGATAGATGTTAAGGTAAGGAGTCAGTATCATCCAAGTGACAGATGCTGCATAGACATCTCTTCTGGAGTATGAATGTTGATTGGGCTTCCACTGAATTACCCCCGAACACTATCCCATAACTTAATTGAGTATAAACGTAACCATAATAAGCACTTATGGCAACACATAGAGAAAGTATATAATATGTAATCCATGTGGCAACAGATTTAGATGTAATCTTTGATAGTGTAGAGAGTGCATAGCAATATTTAGTGAGGCGACTATTTATTTTGCTAATATGACCTTTCCAGTTTAAATATTTGTCTATTGTAACTCCCAAAAATATTTGCCTCATTTGTTTAAGCTGATCGTGTGAAGCCATACTAACAAAATAAAATCGACTAAAGTGAAACATTTGGGAAATGTCAATGACAGCTGTTGTTGACACTGACAGTTTAACAGCTGGGGTGCGTTCACGACCTACACCCTGAGTACAACCACACGCTCTAACCGCGTTCACGACCTCAAAGCTCGCACTCGGTTGTAGCATAGCAACTGTGGCGTTCACGAGAGTAACCAGTTGCAACTTTTTAACCATCAAATTCGTATATATCATAGTTGAAAAACGCTCCCACGTTTGTGACGGTAAATTAAGCAGGTAAAACTGTAATTTTTATTACAGATTATGTGAATGGGAATAAATAATAAATTTGCATTGCCGAGACCGAGACGTGGCATGACGAGATATTAATCGTAAAAACAAACGTAAAATATACAGAAAAATATTACATATTTACATAAGGGAACATTACCTCAAAATTCGAGTCAGCGCAAAATGTCACTTGTCATTGTCGTGACTTGTCAAAGCCACAATTTGAGTGAAAAATACCCGCAGTTCATTCCGGCTGGACCATCTAGCGAGACCGACGAGTTGTAAAACAACGTGGATGGAATATTAAGCGTATGTGGCATTTAAATAACAATAATAATATGAGAAGGATAAAACTATACAATCACTGGTATGAGAGAGCGAGATGAACAACATTTTTTTATCCTTTACCTGCGTATACGAATAAACTGGCTCCAGCAATGTATGGAGCCAGTTTCTAGTGCACCCATTGGTACTCTCACCCGCTGTCATGTATAACCCGACCAAATTACGTTGTTCATTTTATCTTATAGCTGGCATATGTATCACGTGTTCATCGTTTTAGTCGGGTTATATCTCTATAGCTATTTCATTCGCATACGCTAATGTTTTTTTTTTTTTATCCTACTCGAACCTCCAACGAAGTTGGAGTCTGTATCTGCTAGTGACTCTTTCATTCCAATACTCGCTTGTTTCATACGCTAATGCTCTCTCTACAAATATATACTTTCTCTATGTAAAACAACCAAATAACTTTACCCTGAGGATGTGAACGCAGTACCTGAGGCAGCCCGGTGCAAAACACTTCTATTTCTCCAATTTCTCCGACTCATTCATTCATTTGTATATTTTGTATTGGAAGGAAGGAGTTTATTTCGGTTTGCAAAATTTTCTAGTGTGTTGACGATTACGAGTGTATATTTTGTATATATTACTTTCGAATAATTTGTCTCAACAAATCGATATAGTGAAAAATATAAAATAGAATACATTTTGTACAGTTCTTATTACATGTCAGTGGCGGAGCCTAATGGATTGAAAAACTATGTTGTTAGAGGAATTAAAAATTGGAACATTCTGTGAGTATTAGGTTATGTTATGGCACGGAAGCTAATTATAGAACGCAATAGTTATCGTTTGTTCTACAATAAAATTCAAGGTTGTCCTGTGTACTTTGAACCATAGGAGATAAAAATATAATTTGGCATGAAGAGAGAAATATAATAATAATAAAACCTTATGCAGTACTTACTGACTGATGATCATTATGATGCAGAACTAAACTAAAGTAACAAGTATTTATAGAATGTTAGACAAGACATATCTTGCTATATTCTGTATAAAAAGTTATGACATAGCTTTGTCAGTTTTAATTTAATATTTAGGTATACTTCAATTGGTCTTTCTATTAAATTTTTATTTTTACTATTTTTTTCATCTATGTAACTGGTAAACTAGTTTTGTAAAGTTGATTCCGCAGAAAGTAAGTTTACATTTTTATTTGTTATCTGTGTTTATAATGTATAAAAAGCGTCCTAAGGTCTTTCCAGTTTCCACTCCTCGACTAAACTTGACATTGGCGAAATTGTGGTGGCATTATCGCAAAAGTCAAAAACTAAGAAAATAATAATAATTATATTTTTGTGTATAATTTTCCCATAAAAAATAAAAAAGTTTGTATTGGAATAATTACTTGACTGTATCTGCCTTGCTAGCTACCATCATCAACATGCAAAACCTCTTGTCAATCATGTAATGTGTTCCGGCAGCTGTCCTTGAGAGCCAGTTCTCATTCTAACCCTAATGTGCTACCATCCTCACTTAAAATGCTGGTTAATATACTTTAAAAAAGAACAAACTATATAAACAAAATCTGTGGATAAAACTGTGCAAGAAAATTTCATATGTGGATATTTATGCGTCATGTAACTCTAAGTGTATATGCAGTGCACGCTAAAATAGCTCTCAGATGCCAGGATTTTGTCGTCTAACTTCATAATTATAGTTATGTTTTGGCTAATTTACACAATCCATACTATAAATTATAAAAATGTTTGTAACTCTGTCACTCTGTCTGTTTGTAACCTAATCACACCTAAACAGACGATCTGATCTTACTGAAATTTAACAAGGAGATACTTTATGGCATGCGGATCAACATCTATATATATAAAAGAAAGTCGTGTTAGTTACTACACTTATAACTCAAGAACGGCTGGACCAATTTTTATGATTTTTGTATTTTTGGAATTGTCTTTGTCATGTGTGTGTTCCCATGTGTGGATAGCATTACAATATTCGGATTATCAATTTTTTATCCCGCCGTATTTTTTTTTGTATAATTATAGATCCACACTGTCATATGTCAGTATTGTTTGATTTATTATTAATAGTTATGTAGGGTACTTTTCCACTTTGTATTTATATAATGTTGGCTAATGTGGGTAGGAGAATGTTTTGTGTGACAGCCTCACTTCTTTACAATGGCTACCTAGCTCATTACACGATTTACATTCTAAATGTGTTTTATTCAATTAAGGACTTAATAGTGGCGACGTTTGGTGAAAATTGGTGTTAAAATGGACAGTAAAGCAGTGAAATTTGATGGGTTCAACCCACAAACGGACAGTTGGGACATTTATCTCGAACGATTAAAGTTTTGCTTCGAGGCCAATGGAATCGTGTTAGATTCCGCGAAACGCGCTAATTTCTTCACAGTGTGCGGTGCGCCAGTGTTCGAGACTTGTTTGGCGTTAATAACGCCACGGAAAGCTAGTGATGTGACGTTCGAAGAAATAGTGACTATTCTTACGAAACATTTCAGTCCGAAACCAAACGAAATATCAGTGTCGTTTCAGTTCTATAAACGCGATCAAAACCGAGACGAATCCGCGGCGGACTACATCGCGCATCTTCGAAAACTAAGTTCCGGCTGCAACTTTGCAGATTTAGAGCGCATGTTACGTGACAGATTGGTCTGCGGATTGAGGGAAGATAAACTACAATATGAACTATTGAAACGTGACCGTATAACGTATCAGGACGTAGTGGACGCTATGTTGTCAGCCGAGAGCGCGGGACGTGACGTCCGCATGATGCAGCACGCGGCCGGCCTGGCTTCGGGCGGAGCGCAACCGTGCGCCCTGCTACCCGCGACGCTGTCCACCGCCGCCGTCGAACCGATGGACATCAATGCCGTGCACTCCAAGAACATCACTCGTTTATGTTATCGCTGTGGCGACCGCCACGCGGGCGAGTGTCGTTTTGTGAACGCTGTGTGTCGGTATTGTAAGAAGAAAGGACACTTGGAAAAGATATGCTTGAGCAAGAAAAATAATCCTGGTAACCGAGACCTCAATTTTACTACAGAGTCGGAGAACAATTTAAACGGAATGTACTGCGTGCAGACCGCCGCGCGGCCCGACCGCGTCCCGCCGTACGAGGTGGTGGTGTGTCTCGCGGGGGAGCAGGTCCGCATGCAGGTGGACACGGGCGCCAGCTTCTCCATTATCAACGAGGGCACGTGGCGCGCGCTACAGCGCCGCCTGCCGCCCGCCGCCCTGCGCCGCGCCGACCTGTCGCTGCGCACCTGGACGGAGACTCCCGTCCGCTTGCTGGGACGAGTCGCGCTGCCGGTGCGGTACAACGCGACCGAGAAGCATCTCTCGTTGATCATCGCTAAAGGAAACGGGCCTAACCTCTTAGGCCGCGATTGGTTCACACCGCTCAACATATCGATGAATATTAACTTTGTTTCGAGTGGAGATAAGGACGAAATGGATCGACTGATGACCAAACATTCAGAGGTATTTCGGGACGGACTCGGTACCTACCGTGGACAGCCGGTGGCGATACATCTGAAGGCAGGCGCGACGCCCAAATTTCTGAAGGCCAGACCCGTTCCGTACGCTATAAAGGAAAGGGTGGAAGAAGAGATCGACAGACTACAGCGAGAAGGCGTCCTACGACCGACCGCCTACTCGGAGTGGGCTACACCTGTCGTCCCGATCGTGAAGAAGTCGGGGGAAATAAGACTCTGTGGAGACTACCGCAGCACGGTCAACGAGGCGACCGAATCCGACACATATCCGATGCCGACGGCGAATGAAGTTTTTGCTACAGTTGCAGGTGGTAAAATTTTCTGTACGCTGGACTTAGACCGCGCATACACGCAGGTGGTCGTAAATGACGAGGCGTCCAAGCTGCTGACCTTGAATACCTGCAAAGGTCTATACACCGTGCATCGACTGCCATTCGGAGTTAAGGCGTGCCCGGGGATTTTTCAACGATTGATGACTTCCTTGCTCGCCGGCATCCCCGGAGTCGCCGTCCTGATCGACGATATCATCGTGACCGGCAGGACGCATCTAGAAATGCAAGAAAGACTCGACACAGTACTGGGACGCATCGGGCGAGCCGGCCTTCGCCTCAATAAGAATAAATGCAAATTCGCTAAAGAGCAGGTTGAATTTCTCGGTTTCGTCATCGACGCGGAGGGCATTCATCCCGCACAAAGTAAAGTAGAAGCGATCGCCAACACTCCAGCGCCCAGAAACAAGCAGGAGCTGCAGGCATTCCTCGGCCTGTACAATTTTTACGAAAGATTCGTTCCACACAAGGCGACAATACTGGAGCCTCTACACAGGTTGTTGGAGACGACTCAGGCTTGGAAGTGGACAGAGCGTGAACAAAATTCATTCGATACAGCGAAACGTCTCATTACATTCGACTTGACGTTGATGCACTACGACTTACAGAAGCCGCTCGTACTCACGTGTGACAGCTCAGAATACGGCGTCGGGGCGGTTTCGTCGCACCACACGGACGACGGACAGGACCGCCCAATAGCCATGGCGTCCAGGACGCTTCATTCTCACGAACGACGTTACTCCCAACTGGACAAAGAGGCCACGTCTATAATGTTTGGGATCACAAAGTTCCATAATTACCTTATGGGAAGACATTTTCGCATAGTGACCGACCACAAACCGCTGCTGGGCATATTTGACCCAAGAAAATCTATGCCCAATATGTTGTCACCGCGATTAACTAGAATCGCCATCGCTTTGACATCACACAGCTACGAGATAGCTTATAAGCCGGGAGCGGAAATAGGTTTCGCAGACAGTTTGAGTCGCTGGCCCCGGCCCGTTCCAGAGGAGCCCGAACAGCAGCTTAGTGAAATATTGCTGATGGCTGAAACACCTGAAGATTTCCCTCATGACGTTGAACATATCGCGTCTGAAACGAAACGAGACAGAATATTATCACGGGTCACTTACTACATACAACGCGGGTGGCCGGCTAGAATAACCGACGACGATTTAAGACCATTTTGGTTGAATCGATTAGAACTATCGCTTCAGAACGACTGCATACTGTTAGGCTGTCGTGTGGTCGTACCGACGCCACTCCGACAAGCTGTGTTAAAAATGCTCCACAAAACGCATGGGGGCATTGTACAAACAAAGTCTCTAGCACGCAGCTATGTATGGTGGCCACATCTTAATGAGGACATAGAATCGATGGTGGGCACTTGTACTAAATGTCTCGAGAATAGACACATGCCCCCGAAAACATCTCACAAGTGGATAACTCCAACGAGACCTTGGTCTAGAATCCATATAGACTTTGCTGAGCCATTCCACAATAAATATTTCTTGATCATTGTGGACGCATACTCCCGTTGGCCCGAATTGTTCATGGTTAACAATACAACATCGGCCACAGTCATAAAACTTTTGAGAACAGTTTTCGCCACACATGGATTATGTGATGTGGTGGTATCCGACAACGGCACATGTTTTGTATCTGAAGAGATAAAGCAATTTTACAATGCTAACAACATCCGACATGTTACCACAGCACCGTACCACCCAGCGACCAATGGATTGGCTGAACGCATGGTGCAGACGATCAAGGATAAACTGCGGAAGATGGATGACTTGGCATGGGACTGTAGGATTCCAAATTTACTACTAGGACTGCGTGTCACTCCATGTACTACCACAAATAAGACACCTTCCGAAGTACTGATGAACAGACGTCTACGTACTTTACTGGACACTTTACACCCGGACAACCTGCAACATAAACAGACCGAACAGCAGATAGATAATAACCGCGATAAAAGATCTAGAGAGACAAGTGTCGGCCAGAAAGTTATGTATCGGAATTACAGCACAATAGGTTCAAGGTGGTTATCTGGTCAGATCTGCGATAAAAATGGTCCTTCAAACTACAAGGTCAGAACGGAGAATGGTACAATAGTTAACCGTCATATAGACCAACTTATTAAAAAGACATCTGCTCAGACTAGTCACGAGGAGGGAGAGATAGTGGTCAGAGACCCAGTATCTGTTGACCCAGCACCGCCAGATCATAGAGTCAATAGTGATGTACCTGAAAGTCAAGAGTCGGACATCATTGAGATTCCTGATGCTGACCAATGGGCGGACATGTTGGGTATACCTCCGTCACAGATGCCATCTACTTCGTCTGCTCCAGGCAAAATTAGAAATAGACTGGATCTGCATACCAGAACTCCATATAATAGACAGAAAGAAAATCTATACATGTCATAAGGGCATTTTGTAAATATATTATTTTGTGTACTCATACTCAGGTATCATATATGTTTGATTGTTTAGTTTATATTTCATTACACATTCATTTGTTATTGTATCATAACTTAGGGGGGAGGTATGTCATATGTCAGTATTGTTTGATTTATTATTAATAGTTATGTAGGGTACTTTTCCACTTTGTATTTATATAATGTTGGCTAATGTGGGTAGGAGAATGTTTTGTGTGACAGCCTCACTTCTTTACAATGGCTACCTAGCTCATTACACGATTTACATTCTAAATGTGTTTTATTCAATTAAGGACTTAATACACACGATTAGTGTTTTTTAGTTAGCTAGTAGGCTACTAAATTCTTGGTGTACGTGAACAAAGTCGCAGGTATCAGCTAGTATCTTTATATGTGTAGCTTTTATCGAATTACTGGAGTTAACAAGAAGTTGTGATGATGTTCTGTGCTAGCTACATTGTAAGACTGCACGTCACCCACTGCCGTCTTCCAGACAAACACAGTTCCATGTTGGACTCATCATTACATGAGATAGTGGTTGAGTGCTTGTCGTTAAAGTATACATCATTTAAGTTCTGTTATGTATGGCTCCCCATCGATGGCAAATGTCAAAAGATAGAGGCGAAAGATGGCAAAATAAAGTTATCCTATATGGTTTCCTATTTCCTTTTTTTCGTAAAGAACCCTAAAAACAACTCCCAATGTGGTTTAGTTAAACCAGATGCACTGATATATTTACCAATGCCACATGGTGGGTTTCCAATCTACCTACATGCACAAAGCATTTTGCTTCCACATTCATCAATTCATAATTTTTATATTTGCAATTTTGAGTGGTCATTCACAGGCGGCAGGAGGATCCAGAATCTCATACTAAAATAACGAATATTTTCCACAATATTGCGATATAATGACATTACAAAGTTACTTTAGGTTTATTGATATTCGTAACAGACAAATATTTGTCAACATAAAAGATAACATATTATATGTAAATAAGATAAAAATCTATTTATGCATAAGTACGTGAAAAGCGATCACGGTCGAAAGTCACTGTCACATCACGGTTTGTAATCTCAATGATTGACGACATTAACCCGATGAAAGGGTTTAATTTGTGACAGTATATTTGCAGATATCGCTTCCCACATATATAAAATCAAATTATTTATTTGGCAGAATATAGGTGAATTAAATATGCACAGATAATAATACTTGTAGGAGTCCCATTACAGTCTGAGTTAAATTTAATAAAAAATATGAATATCTACTAACTAACAAACAATAACAATAAGTAACTAATGATATAAAAGTTTAAATTAAATTACAATATAATCATTTCAAATCAATAGTTATTACAAATGTCATGTGAAAGAAATAATATCGTTTAAAAAACTAAAAAAGAACCGACTTCAATGCCGCGTTATTAGTTTTCAGTACCAGTTTTAGATGTTTATCTCCATGTCTCAGAGATACTAATCAGGCCTCGATAAAATTAACATGGTACCACACTTGGGATAATTATAATAAATTAAATTCCTTTCCAACAAAAAAACAATAATGAAAATCGGTTCATAAAAGACGAAGTTATCCGCGAACAAACATAAAAAATATATATATATATATATACGGTTGAATTGAGAAACCTCCTTTTTTGAAGTCGGTTAAAAAATTAAAAAAATGAAATAATAATAATTATAATCCCGCAGGGGCGGCTTAGTGGCGAGCCGACGGTGAGTGGCGACACCGCGGACCCCTATCCCGTGAGGGCTAAATGAGACCCTCTGACCCCCGGCTTGCCTTGACCGGCCGGCCGGTGGTGGGAATCGCAAGAGCTAAGACCAAAGCTCCAGGGTGGAAGTGTTAAAGGCATAAAGCCGCTAGTAGCGTTTAGTGAAAGTGCAGCACACCTCTCAACACCCTTAGCTATCCACGCCAATGTTGCCCCTCGGCGCCGACATAACGGTCCGCCTTTATGGGGGGTCCATTCAGTGTATAGCTAGTCACCACTCGCCTTAATATTTTGAAATGAGGCATAATTGGCGGGTGCCGTACCTCATCCCATAGACCAGAAAACAGTCATCAAGCAGCACACATTCATAGCCATAATAAATTATAGTACCATCTTTTTATAGTTTTTCATGTCTCCATCCACAAATCATATTTTTATTTAATTTAATATTGTAAAGGGCCTCTTGACGTTGGCTTCGGCTCCGTCAATGCCTTCCAAAGGACCGGGCGATTTGCAGCCCGTGATGTGAATTGAATAAAGATTATAATAAATAAATAGTCAAATTTTTAAAAATATTACATATAGAGAAATAAAAAGAATGTGATTTTAAAATGTATGTTCTAAATTAAAGTCAATCATTGAAAAATTCGTTGACACTTTACTTATAGTAACATTTTTCAATTAATATATCTCGCAATTTTGTTTTCAAACTGGCCAAGTCCTGTGGTAGTTTATTATAAATTTTTGGAGTCATACTCAATATGCTTTTACTCATGAGTGATGTTCTATATATTATGTTCTCGTATAATATGGTCTATTCTTTTACTCATGAGTGATGTTCTATATATTATGTTCTCGTATAATATGGTCTATTCTTTTACTCATGAGTGATGTTCTATATATTATGTTCTCGTATAATATGGTCTATTCTTTTACTCATGAGTGATGTTCTATATATTATGTTCTCGTATAATATGGTCTATTCTTTTACTCATGAGTGATGTTCTATATATTATGTTCTCGTATAATATGGTCTATTCTTTTACTCATGAGTGATGTTCTATATATTATGTTCTCGTATAATATGGTCTATTCTTTTACTCATGAGTGATGTTCTATATATTATGTTCTCGTATAATATGGTCTATTCTTTTACTCATGAGTGATGTTCTATATATTATGTTCTCGTATAATATGGTCTATTCTTTTACTCATGAGTGATGTTCTATATATTATGTTCTCGTATAATATGGTCTATTCTTTTACTCATGAGTGATGTTCTATATATTATGTTCTCGTATAATATGGTCTATTCTTTTACTCATGAGTGATGTTCTATATATTATGTTCTCGTATAATATGGTCTATTCTTTTACTCATGAGTGATGTTCTATATATTATGTTCTCGTATAATATGGTCTATTCTTTTACTCATGAGTGATGTTCTATATATTATGTTCTCGTATAATATGCTCTATTCTTTTACTCATGAGTGATGTTCTATATATTATGTTCTCGTATAATATGGTCTATTCTTTTACTCATGAGTGATGTTCTATATATTATGTTCTCGTATAATATGGTCTATTCTTTTACTCATGAGTGATGTTCTATATATTATGTTCTCGTATAATATGGTCTATTCTTTTACTCATGAGTGATGTTCTATATATTATGTTCTCGTATAATATGGTCTATTCTTTTACTCATGAGTGATGTTCTATATATTATGTTCTCGTATAATATGGTCTATTCTTTTACTCATGAGTGATGTTCTATATATTATGTTCTCGTATAATATGGTCTATTCTTTTACTCATGAGTGATGTTCTATATATTATGTTCTCGTATAATATGGTCTATTCTTTTACTCATGAGTGATGTTCTATATATTATGTTCTCGTATAATATGGTCTATTCTTTTACTCATGAGTGATGTTCTATATATTATGTTCTCGTATAATATGCTCTATTCTTTTACTCATGAGTGATGTTCTATATATTATGTTCTCGTATAATATGGTCTATTCTTTTACTCATGAGTGATGTTCTATATATTATGTTCTCGTATAATATGGTCTATTCTTTTACTCATGAGTGATGTTCTATATATTATGTTCTCGTATAATATGGTCTATTCTTTTACTCATGAGTGATGTTCTATATATTATGTTCTCGTATAATATGGTCTATTCTTTTACTCATGAGTGATGTTCTATATATTATGTTCTCGTATAATATGGTCTATTCTTTTACTCATGAGTGATGTTCTATATATTATGTTCTCGTATAATATGGTCTATTCTTTTACTCATGAGTGATGTTCTATATATTATGTTCTCGTATAATATGCTCTATTCTTTTACTCATGAGTGATGTTCTATATATTATGTTCTCGTATAATATGGTCTATTCTTTTACTCATGAGTGATGTTCTATATATTATGTTCTCGTATAATATGGTCTATTCTTTTACTCATGAGTGATGTTCTATATATTATGTTCTCGTATAATATGGTCTATTCTTTTACTCATGAGTGATGTTCTATATATTATGTTCTCGTATAATATGGTCTATTCTTTTACTCATGAGTGATGTTCTATATATTATGTTCTCGTATAATATGCTCTATTCTTTTACTCATGAGTGATGTTCTATATATTATGTTCTCGTATAATATGGTCTATTCTTTTACTCATGAGTGATGTTCTATATATTATGTTCTCGTATAATATGGTCTATTCTTTTACTCATGAGTGATGTTCTATATATTATGTTCTCGTATAATATGCTCTATTCTTTTACTCATGAGTGATGTTCTATATATTATGTTCTCGTATAATATGGTCTATTCTTTTACTCATGAGTGATGTTCTATATATTATGTTCTCGTATAATATGGTCTATTCTTTTACTCATGAGTGATGTTCTATATATTATGTTCTCGTATAATATGGTCTATTCTTTTACTCATGAGTGATGTTCTATATATTATGTTCTCGTATAATATGGTCTATTCTTTTACTCATGAGTGATGTTCTATATATTATGTTCTCGTATAATATGGTCTATTCTTTTACTCATGAGTGATGTTCTATATATTATGTTCTCGTATAATATGGTCTATTCTTTTACTCATGAGTGATGTTCTATATATTATGTTCTCGTATAATATGGTCTATTCTTTTACTCATGAGTGATGTTCTATATATTATGTTCTCGTATAATATGGTCTATTCTTTTACTCATGAGTGATGTTCTATATATTATGTTCTCGTATAATATGCTCTATTCTTTTACTCATGAGTGATGTTCTATATATTATGTTCTCGTATAATATGGTCTATTCTTTTACTCATGAGTGATGTTCTATATATTATGTTCTCGTATAATATGGTCTATTCTTTTACTCATGAGTGATGTTCTATATATTATGTTCTCGTATAATATGGTCTATTCTTTTACTCATGAGTGATGTTCTATATATTATGTTCTCGTATAATATGGTCTATTCTTTTACTCATGAGTGATGTTCTATATATTATGTTCTCGTATAATATGCTCTATTCTTTTACTCATGAGTGATGTTCTATATATTATGTTCTCGTATAATATGGTCTATTCTTTTACTCATGAGTGATGTTCTATATATTATGTTCTCGTATAATATGGTCTATTCTTTTACTCATGAGTGATGTTCTATATATTATGTTCTCGTATAATATGGTCTATTCTTTTACTCATGAGTGATGTTCTATATATTATGTTCTCGTATAATATGGTCTATTCTTTTACTCATGAGTGATGTTCTATATATTATGTTCTCGTATAATATGGTCTATTCTTTTACTCATGAGTGATGTTCTATATATTATGTTCTCGTATAATATGGTCTATTCTTTTACTCATGAGTGATGTTCTATATATTATGTTCTCGTATAATATGCTCTATTCTTTTACTCATGAGTGATGTTCTATATATTATGTTCTCGTATAATATGGTCTATTCTTTTACTCATGAGTGATGTTCTATATATTATGTTCTCGTATAATATGGTCTATTCTTTTACTCATGAGTGATGTTCTATATATTATGTTCTCGTATAATATGGTCTATTCTTTTACTCATGAGTGATGTTCTATATATTATGTTCTCGTATAATATGGTCTATTCTTTTACTCATGAGTGATGTTCTATATATTATGTTCTCGTATAATATGCTCTATTCTTTTACTCATGAGTGATGTTCTATATATTATGTTCTCGTATAATATGGTCTATTCTTTTACTCATGAGTGATGTTCTATATATTATGTTCTCGTATAATATGGTCTATTCTTTTACTCATGAGTGATGTTCTATATATTATGTTCTCGTATAATATGCTCTATTCTTTTACTCATGAGTGATGTTCTATATATTATGTTCTCGTATAATATGGTCTATTCTTTTACTCATGAGTGATGTTCTATATATTATGTTCTCGTATAATATGGTCTATTCTTTTACTCATGAGTGATGTTCTATATATTATGTTCTCGTATAATATGGTCTATTCTTTTACTCATGAGTGATGTTCTATATATTATGTTCTCGTATAATATGGTCTATTCTTCGCTAATGGCTGTTATTGTCTAATGTTACAGCCAAACCAAATGTTTCGAGTCGTTCAACTAATGTTACGTTTGATTTAATACCAAAAAGTAGCTCACCTATTACCTTACGGCGTTCCGACAGTACGCAGCCCTTGAGAGTAAAAGCATTGTAATTACAAGTGCTACCATCTGCAACCACATGGTAACTTACCTGCAGGTGAGATAGTGGGCAAAAGCTAGTTTATATACAATTATGTTATTAAGAGAGGTGAAAGTTATAATAAGATTGTTTAAAAAACTAAAAGAACCGACTTCAAATGCTGTGCTATTAATTTTCAGTACCAAGCTTGAGGTATTTATTTCCATATCTCTGGAGATACTAATCATATCTTGATGAAATTACTATGGTACACCACCCTTGAGATATCTCCTTTCCAACAAAGAAAGAATCATCAAAATCGGTTCATAAATGACAAAGTTATCCGCGAACACACATAAAAATATATATAAGGTATATATATATATAAATATTTATAATATATACAAGGTTTCTCAATTTGACTGTCACAGTCGATGAATTGAGAAACCTTGTCCATTTTTTTAAATCTGTTAAAAATGATGTGTCCGAAATGAATGTACAGTTTAGCGGGACACACAGCCTGTTATAATGTAGGTAGACGTTATCACCGTGAGGCTTGCACCGCATGTCACTTGTCCTGTCATCTACATATACAGGGTGTCACTGGTCCAGGTTGCATGTATAATGTATACACTATCATGTTTCAGAAGTTGGAGGGTGCAGTGATGTGAGGCGACATGGCGGTCGGCGAGGCGCACGTGCCTGTGCTGGCGGGACCCGCGCCGCACACACATCACGGTTAGCACATACACATGCACACGCACACACACACACACGCACACACACACACACGCACACACACACACACACACACACACACACACACACACACACACACACGCACGCACGAACGCATGCACGCACGCACGCACGCACGAACGCATGCACGCACGCACGCACGCACGAACGCATGCACGCACGCACGCACGCACGCACGCACGCACGCACGCACGCACGCACGCACGCACGCACGCACGCACGCACGCACGCACACACACACGCACACACGCACACACGCACACACGCACACACGCACACATGCACACACGCACACACACACACACACACACACACCCCCACACACACACACACACACACACACTCTTTAAGTCGACTACTCTCTTAGGCGTTCATAACACGATAGGTTTTGCTGTCAGTGTGCCGACATTTACATACTTTTGATTGCTGCATCAGCAACCAAAAGTATGACTGACGGTTTTGAATGACGGATAACCTACCGTGTAATTAACGCCTAAGCACAGATTATATAATAGTTACTACGTAACAGACATTTCACTCTCCTACAAAAACACAATACCAACGTTTATTTCAGACAATTCAAGCAAAAATGTGTCTAAGGCGCTCGACCTAGCGTTGTTATTACTTCGTTCAGCGCGTGGTGTACCGGCGCGCGGCCGATACAGTAAAGGCCCAGAGTTGACTCAATGAAATTAAAAAAAGTTTACGAATTCTTTTTATTTACTCCACAAAATAACATCAAAATTCCTAACTAAGAGTCGAATTTGAAGTCGAGAAAGTGAATTTTATGCCGTCTTGTCAGTTTGCGAAGTGGACATTTTGCGAAAGGGACATTTTGCGTGCGGTAGACATTTTAGGAAAGGGACATTCTGCGACTGAGCCATTTTAGTATCGTTAGCATAAAAAAAAATATATTATACTTGTTTTTTGTCAAACCCGCAAGATTACTATGAAAAACTTAAATAGTTTCTAATATAGAATACGAATGCGCAGTTATCCCGTCATTTCAATAATAATATACGTTGCGCGCGCGTGAGCGTGACAACCGACTGGCAGATAGCACCGTCGGCGATGCTCGAAAGTTTAGGAATAAAGCGCAGTAGCTATGGGCGAGCGAGGGAGGCCTGGCCTAAGTACCTATGACAACAAGAACATTGACGTGTGACGTGTGATCCTATCTTCTAATATTTCATTATCAATATTTCAATAATGCGAATGCTGTAATAGTTATAATTAAATACCGCGAGATATGATATCTTATCTAGCACTTGAGCTCCCGCCAAATAAAACTGTTTGTAATAGCTGTCATATTGATTTTACGATGTGATTTTATTTATCCACTTCAAAACAGGAGGACGTTTCTCGATAGATGGTAGGAGCGTATATCGATGTTCCGCCTGACTTGCTACTAAAAAGTAGCTTATCTCCATCAAGGAGAAAATCTGCCGCCTTACCTTACGGTGTTCCGGCAGCACACAGCCTTTGAGAGTCGGAGTATTCGAGGTCTGGCGTGTTCACCATCTTCGACCCTATCATCGCTTATCACCAGGCGATATAGTGGCCAAACCCTAGAAAAATAAACTGGCCAAGTGCGAGTCGGACTCGCTTACGTAGGGTTCCGTATGACAGTTCAATAAATAGGATTGAACAAAATTTTCAATTCAATTTTCATTGACACTTCCGAATTAAAATGTATCCGCTTGAAATAAAAATATCCAATAAAATCGATCCAATAAATTGTATCCAAATGAGAATAAGTAGGAGTATGGTCTTTTCTTTACTCATGTGGTATGGCGTGTCGTGACAGATGGCGTCGGCAAGACGTCGCGCGGGCACGCGGAGCTGGGCGGCGGGCTGACGGTGGCGACGTCGCTGGTGGCGGGCGCGGCGGCCGGCGCGCTCGCCAAGACCGCCATCGCGCCGCTAGACCGCACCAAGATCAACTTCCAGGCCTCGTGAGTCTACCATTATCGGGTAGTCCCGTACCCTTAGTACGAGTTTTCATACCAAACTCGATATCGTATATCGAGCAAATTTTGTATGAAAAGCAGTACAGCGCCTTTTTCTAGTGGTTACTACACTTCACTAGATATAGACTAATCGGGGAGCCAGAATACGTCGCAAACTATGTTAGATGTGTCAAATGCGTTTACGATAAAAACTACTAAAGACTACCGGATATTGACGTTAATATTTGCGTAAATAAAAGAGATACACCCGTTTAGTGTATTTATTAAACTGTACATTAATTCACGATATAATAGGAACAGAGCAGAGAGAGCATTAACAAGTGTCATAGACATAGACTAACATTGACATATGACAGACACCGATATGGCTGCGTTCACAAAATAGATTACATTCTAACATTCTCTCCTGAACGCAGACCCATATTAAATGTATAATATATATGTTTTTCTATAGAAGTCCCTTTAGTTAAAATATCAGCGACCATGTCAGAACTTTTAACAAATAAGAATTTAACAAATGTCCTGTTTACATAATCTTTGATGAAATGATACCTAATATCAATATGCTTAGTTCTAGGTTTATAACTATCACTCAAAGAAAGTCTAATAGCACTTTGATTGTCACAAAATATAGAAATGGTATCACCAGTGTCCTGTTGGCCAAGCTCAATCTGTAGCTGCCGGAACCACAAACTTTCCTGTAGAGCTGAACTCATTGCCATGTACTCTGCCTCAGTTGTCGAGAGTGCTATGGTTTGTTGTCTGCGTGAGTTCCAAGAGATCCCTCCACCCTGAAACATGAAAATATAACCAGAGCAACTCTTTCTGGTTTCTATATCGCCACCCCAGTCTGCATCGCAGTATGCTGTGATGTTCTGAGTGCGATCTTGATGATATCTCAATTTAAATCCACGGGTCCCCTGTAAATATCTGAAAACTCTTTTTACAGCGAGCCAGTGTTCAGTGTTTGGGTTGTTAGTGAATCTGCTCAATGTGTTTACAGAAAATGATATATCTGGTCTTGTAGCTTGTGCTAAATATAACAAGCACCCGATTGCCTGTTGATAAGGAAAATCCATGTTCATCTTTTCAATATTTTTTGTAAATTTCATTCCAACTTCTATTGGAGTTTTAACTGGTTTGCATTCTGACATGCCAAATTTCTCTAAAATATCTATGATGTATTTTTCTTGATCTATAAATAACTCTCCTGTGTCTCTGTTCCTTGTAATATTTAAACCAATACATTGCTTAACTTTTCCAAGATCTTTCATGCTAAAGTTTACTTTAAGTTTCTCCTTTATCACATCTGTAGTTTCTTTCTTGGAGGATAGTATTATAAGGTCATCAACCCATACAGCAATAAAAATCATTTGTTTCTCATTATAGTATACACAAGGATCTACCTGTGAGCGTTTTAAGCCAATTTCTCGTAGAACTTTGTCCAACTTCTGGTTCCACAGCCTGCTGGCTTGACGGAGTCCATAAATAGACTTGTGCAGTTTACATACTTGTGATCCTTTCTCATATGCTGGAGGCTGCTGCATGTATATCTCCCTGTCAATGTCGCCCTGCAGAAAGGCAGATACAGCATCCATTTGGTCGATTTCTAGATCATACTTTACAGCTAGCGCCAGTAGGTATCTCATAGAAGTATAGCGTACTACAGGTGAGTAGACTTCATCATATTCTAGTCCTTTCTTCTGTATACAGCCTTTTATCACCAGTCTAGCCTTGTATCGTTCTATGTTGCCTTTATGGTCTGTTTTTGTTTTAAAAACCCACTTACATGGAATTACTCTTTTATCAGAAGGCTGCTCAGTCAAGGTAAACGTTTTGTTTTTAGCTAGTGATTCATATTCTTCATCCATTGCCTTTCTCCAGTGTTCTGCATTCTCAGAAGAAAGAGCCTCCTCCACTGTCTGTGGATCATTTATATTACTGAAGCATAAGTAGCTTGTAGGATCATCATCCATCTCTTCAGACAGTTTATGTGGTAAGCGGTATCTTAATGTTACATTTTCCTTAGAAGCTGGCGATATCGGAGGCTTATCAAGTTCAGTCCGATTAAGTTGATTATTGGGCCTTAATGTTACCTTATCTGGTGAGTCTGGTGAAACCGGAGGTGTTGGTGAGTTTACAGGTGAGCCGGTGGCACTGTCCCCAGTATCATACTCACTGCAATCATCATATATCTCTACTGGTACCATATCTTGTCTGTTTTTGAGAGGTACTTGAACGGAGTATTCTCTCCTATACTCAGAACAGGTAGACTGGTTTTCAGATCCACTGAAGCCACTATCATTTTTGTCTGATGATGTCTGAGGGCTTGAAACTCCAAAAGGTACATCAACACCTAGCTTCTGATATTTCTCAAGAAATGTAACATCCCTGCTTATAAGCACTTTATGTGATCTGAAGTCCATTAATCTATATGCTTTGGAATGTTCACAATAGCCTGTGAATATAAATTTACTAGACTTGGCATCCCATTTTTGGCGCTTCTGTTTGGGCGTATGAACCATTGCCTCACAACCGAAAATTCTGAAATGCGACAGGTTTGGCTTTTTACCACTCCAAATTTCATACGGTGTTTTTCCACCTAACGCCCTTGTAGGCGATCTATTTATAATGTATGCTGCAGTAGCAACTGCCTCAGCCCAGTATCCTTTACTTAGGTTAGCGTCAAAAATCATACATCTTGCACGCTCCACCAACGTTCTATTCATTCGTTCGGATAGGCCATTTTGTTGGGGTGTATAAGGTGCACTAATTTCATGGACTATACCGCAATCTCTCAGATATTTTTCAAAATATTGATTGCAATACTCAGTACCACCATCTGTTCTAATGCATTTTATTTTATAATTTAATTCATTCTCTACTTTAGTTTTCAAATCTTTAAAAATATCAGTTATATCAAGTTTGTTAGACAGAAAGTAGACAAATACTCTTCTTGTATAGTCGTCTATGAATGTTATAAAATACTTCTTACCTCCAAATGATGGGGTTTCCATAACTCCACATAGGTCTGAGTGGATTATCTGCAGAGGCTGAGTGGCACGTGAGCCTTCTTTCGGGAATGGCATCCTGGCATGCTTTCCTTTTAAGCATGTTTCACATGTTACGTTGGCTTTTTCTTTACTCACAGGTAGAGACAGTCCTTCGGCACACTGAGGGAGCTTCTGTACATCAGCAAAATTTAAATGGCCCATACGTCGGTGCCATAGCACGGAGTCATCTGTAATACCGGTGGAAATTACATTAGCGGTGACATTAGCATCAATATTCAACCTGTATAGGTTGTTTACCATAGTTGCTGAACATATGTGTGTACCCTGAGCATTGTATATATCGCATCCTTTGTTATTAAAAATCAATTTACAACCATTTTTACTCATAGCACTTACAGAGAGCAAATTTACCGCAATGTTTGGTACATACAATACATCTCTTACCTGTATTTTCTCAGAGCCATACAGGGAAATATCAACATTACCAGCACTTTCAACAGGCATCGGGGACTTGTTTGCTATTGTTACCCTTGAAACCGGAGTCCTGTGGACATCATACAGCCAGTCACTTCTGTTCGTCATATGCATGGCTGCACCAGAGTCCAAATACCATTTATCATCTGTGCTTCCTATTGTTGCTGAAAAAGCGGCGACAAATCCTGCTTTGTTTTTTACTTTCTTCGGTGCTTTGCAGAATCGAGCAATGTGTCCATGTGAATTACAGTTAAAGCACCGGGGACCCGAGGCATGCACAGCTTTATTCGGGGTTTTCTGTGGCTTGTTTTTCTTGTTCATGAAGAAGGCGGAGGAATTTTCACACTTAACTTCCTGGATAAGCTTTGTTTTGATGGCGTCTGCAGTAATTTGGATTCCAGAGCTTTCTAATCCCATTATCATTGGTTTATAAAAGTCTGGCAGGCCAGCGAGCATCAGTACACCGATCCATGAATCTTCTACATTGAAGCCAATGCCCCGTAACTTATGAGCTGTGCTCATGATTTTATTCACATAATCTTCTATAGAATCACAGCTGTCGAGTGACGTCGTCACAAGATCTCGCAGTAGTGCCACTTTTCTCGTCAGTCCGTTGTCGTCAAATGCTTTCTCCAACTTTTCCCAAGTATCACGAGCTGTCTGGGCGTCCTGGATATGTACGTAATTTACAGGATCCAGAAGGAGAATGATTTTTGTTCTCGCTCTCGTGTCTTTAGCAGGATCGATGGCGGTGCCGGTCGTTGGTTCGATGCACTGCCACAAATCTTCGTGCTGTAAATACGTTTTCACGGCGAATTTCCAACTTGCATAGTTGGATCGACCAGTAAGTTTTTCAATATTGAATGCGTTCGCCGAAGTGGAGGACATTTTTATCAAAAAATCTCGATTTTCAATTGACGTTGTGAGGTTAAGTACACACGCGGTGCCGGCCGGTATGAATCTCGAGTCACAGGCACAGTTATCTGAAAATACTCGTCGTGGACGCGAAATTTTATGTAGACATTATACGCACTGCTACCATGACGTTAATATTTGCGTAAATAAAAGAGATACACCCGTTTAGTGTATTTATTAAACTGTACATTAATTCACGATATAATAGGAACAGAGCAGAGAGAGCATTAACAAGTGTCATAGACATAGACTAACATTGACATATGACAGACACCGATATGGCTGCGTTCACAAAATAGATTACATTCTAACAGATATTAAGTCTATGACGTGATCACAACTTACTTTTTATTTTGTTTTCGTTATGGCTCCACATGATTAGTGTATTTGGCCAGTGTCATGTAATAAAATTGCTCAAGTTTTCGTAAATTCAAGTCATAAAGTTGATTCAAAGTTACATTTCAGGTCAAGTTTCAAGCACATGTACACTCTTTCACGTTCCCGGCAAAAAACCTGCGCAAATCTTGTTGAGCTCTTTGAACTTAGCGCGTCCAAACAGCGCATGGTAGTCGAAGGTCGAAGGCAGTCAGTCGAACTGCTTCTAAGTCCCTATGACATCTATTTTAGAGTCAGTGCAAAAAGAGAACCGTCGTAGAAATTGCGGTCGTGTCGGTTGTCGGTCGTTTTAATTCAGTGACAACACTGCTGTAATTACTAGAACGACAAATAATGTTGATAGTTGGTAATACCTACTCTTACCATTGTCGTGTGCTACTAGGTGGGTATGTTCCTACTTTACCTTTTAATGTTAGTTCATCGTAACGCTGCGACGGTTCTCTTTCTGCACACACTGTATGCGTACTACGCAGCCATACGCGCTAACTTCCGATTCTTCCGAGGGCTCATAAAGTTTTGCGCAACGTCTACGTGAATAACAGCCGGTGTATAACATAAACAATGCGTTACGTGCAGGCAGAGTCCGTACTCGGTGCGCGCGGCCGTGCAGTTCCTGGTGCGCACGCTGCGGGGGGAGGGCGTGCTGGCGCTGTGGCGCGGGAACAGCGCCACCATGGCGCGCATCGTGCCCTACGCCGCCATACAGTTCACGGCGCACGAGCAGTGCAAGAAGGCGCTCAACGTGGACACGCCGGCACTGGCTAAGTGAGTATCTGACCACCATGGCGCGCATCGTGCCCTATATCGCCGCCATACAGAAAAAAGAACCAAATATAATCTTAAATAACTTTCATCATCTTCTATGACTATCAGACTAATCCAAATGATCATATATCCAGGTTATCATATCATATATTATCATATATCCAGGTTATCATATCATATATTATCATATATCCAGGTTATCATATCATATATTCCGGTGATCATATAATAAATCTAGATGATAATAATATGCCCACATGTTCCGCACTCCGCAGACAGCACCGCGTGAAGCACCTGGTGGCGGGCTCGCTGGCCGGCGTCATCTCGCAGAGCGCCACCTACCCGCTGGACCTGGCGCGCGCGCGCATGGCCGTCACCTCCGCCGGGGAGTACGCCACGCTACGACACGTGTTCTACAAGGTGGCCAGGGACGAGGGTCTCCTCACTCTATATAGGTATGTATATATATACACCTGGCATGGCCGTCACCTCCGCCGGGGAGTACGCCACGCTACGACACGTGTTCTACAAGGTGGCCAGGGACGAGGGTCTCCTCACTCTATATAGGTATGTATATATATACACCTGGCATGGCCGTCACCTCCGCCGGGGAGTACGCCACGCTACGACACGTGTTCTACAAGGTGGCCAGGGACGAGGGTCTCCTCACTCTATATAGGTATGTATATATATACACCTGGCATGGCCGTCACCTCCGCCGGGGAGTACGCCACGCTACGACACGTGTTCTACAAGGTGGCCAGGGACGAGGGTCTCCTCACTCTATATAGGTATGTATATATATACACCTGGCATGGCCGTCACCTCCGCCGGGGAGTACGCCACGCTACGACACGTGTTCTACAAGGTGGCCAGGGACGAGGGTCTCCTCACTCTATATAGGTATGTATATATATACACCTGGCATGGCCGTCACCTCCGCCGGGGAGTACGCCACGCTACGACACGTGTTCTACAAGGTGGCCAGGGACGAGGGTCTCCTCACTCTATATAGGTATGTATATATATACACCTGGCATGGCCGTCACCTCCGCCGGGGAGTACGCCACGCTACGACACGTGTTCTACAAGGTGGCCAGGGACGAGGGTATCCTCACTCTATGTAGGTATGTATATATATACACCTGGCATGGCCGTCACCTCCGCCGGGGAGTACGCCACGCTACGACACGTGTTCTACAAGGTGGCCAGGGACGAGGGTCTCCTCACTCTATATAGGTATGTATATATATACACCTGGCATGGCCGTCACCTCCGCCGGGGAGTACGCCACGCTACGACACGTGTTCTACAAGGTGGCTAGGGACGAGGGTATCCTCACTCTATGTAGGTATGTATATATATACACCTGGCATGGCCGTCACCTCCGCCGGGGAGTACGCCACGCTACGACACGTGTTCTACAAGGTGGCCAGGGACGAGGGTATCCTCACTCTATGTAGGTATGTATATATATACACCTGGCATGGCCGTCACCTCCGCCGGGGAGTACGCCACGCTACGACACGTGTTCTACAAGGTGGCCAGGAACGAACCTTCGAAAGAGCCGGGTGATTTACGACCCGTGATGTAAAATAAATGAATGAATGAATTCGAGCTAGGTTTCAATTCAAGCGAGTCCGTCGCTCTTCCTCGGGAGTGAGGTCATACGTGAGGGATATACACGTGTTTCGTTGACCGTAGTTGTATAATAATGTGTGTATGTATAACTTCCAGGGGGTACCCCGCCACCGTGCTGGGGGTGATACCGTACGCCGGGGTCTCCTTCTACACGTACGACACCTTGAAGTACAAGTACTTAGGTGAGTACCTACATTACTTTACTATCTAGATGACCGAGTTATGATAGCAGTGTTGTTAATGTAATATTAACAGTAAGCCTGAGCGCAGGTCATAGTCACGACAGTCTTAAGACACTATTGCTTTATAAAACATATGGAGACGCGCACACTTCAAACGATACGTCTCATAGACAAAGTTCCAATCCGGGGGTCTTCAAATCGCGAGAGAACAGGTATCTTCTAGGCCAGCGTGCTACATCGTCGATCACATCTTCACTTAACATCACGTGAGATAGTGGTCAAACGCTTGCTTATACTATTTATATTTTTATATTATTGCTACAATAAACATTTTTTTTTTAAAGTTGTCTATGAGACACGGATGTTCATAGTTTTAGTTAATTTTAAGACAGACTTGTCTTTCATAGGGTAGGGAGGGGAAATGCCGCTCACTTGAGGAAAACATGGAGTATTTTTTTAATTATTTACCATAAATCAAGAGTAAGATGAATAACAATGTCTTTAATTATAACAATTTAACAATAAAAGCAAATATCTTTGACTTACTAGTAGTAGGAAACATTACAAAAAAAACATATTTGAGCGGCATTCAATTCAATTTTCAATTTAAAAAAAACGTGTGTGTACTTATGTACACGCGTTAGAAGTTATACTTCTGTGGCGTATGGAAAAAAATATTAAAATTAATCAAAAAGATTTTTTTTAAATAAAAAAGGTTTTATTAACGTAAAAATATGACGTTAAATATGACATATACAACTTGAACATAGTCATGCCACCTAGAACTAACTTCACGGTGTAGAATTTAGGTGTCGGTGTGCGCGCGCATCGTAAAAATTCACTCTCATCATTTTTTTCTATTGCGCCAAAAGAAGTATAACTTCAAAAACCATACACAATTGTTGAAAATTGATTGCATTATCACAAAAAAGAATAGTTTTAATGTCAGAAAAGTAAAATTAATAATTAAGTAAGCATTAAAGTGTTCGATTTATCGTCAAAAAACACCTAACCAAAAATTAGATCAGCGCAGTCGCAAATGAAGAAACGCACTTCAGTGAGCGACATTCCCCCTCCCTACCCCACAGACAAGTCTGTCTTAAAACAGTCGTGACTCTAGTCTGCGCTGAGCCTCAATTAAAACGATTGACGACCGACGCGACTTCAATTTGTAGGACGGTTGTCTTTTAGCACAGAAATAGTGGTGTGTAACGGTTCCAGAGTACTTCGGCACGAGTCAAGGTGGTCTGACGAACGTGGCGCTGGGCGGGTGCGCGGGCGCGCTCGCACAGACCACCTCGTACCCGCTCGACATCGTGCGCCGCCGCATGCAGACCGCGCGCCGCCGGCCCGACGGCACCTACCCGCACGCTACCATCGGTGACACGCTCACACATGTTTACCGGTAACTCATTTAAACATTTTTAAAAGCAGAGTTTTCTGTTAAATATTCCCGGGAAAATAAAAAATATGGCAGAATGTAGACGCGGGCATCATTCACGAATGTGACTGCGTCAGAAGTTTTCGTTTATATTTGAAGATTATTAAGATATTTTTGGATTACATCATTTTAAAACCAACTTTAAAAAAAGGAGGAGGTTTCTCAATTCGACCGTATATATATTATTATTTTTTTTTTTTTTAATGTTTGTTCGCGGATAACTTCGTCGTTTATGAACCGATTTCGATTATTCTTTTTTTGTTCGAAAGGAGATATTCCAAGTGTGGTACCATGGTAATTTTATCGAGGTATGATAAGTATCTCCAGAGATATTGAGATAAACATCTTAAAATTGGTACTGAAAATGAATAGCGCGGCATTGAAGTCGGTTGTTTTTTAGTTTTTAAACGATATTATAAATGTCGACCACTCATAACACGAGATCTATGAAAGTACCTGACCTGACGGCATATACCCGCATGCTACCGTCGGTGACACGCTCACACATGTTTACCGCTAACTCATTTCTAGGGTTTCGTAGCCGAATGGCAAAAAACGGAACCATTATAGATTCGCTGTCTGTCTGTCTGTCTGTCTGTCTGTCCGTCCGTATGTCACAGCCATTTTATTCCGAAACTATTAGGTCTACAGAATTGAAACTTGGTGGGTAGATGTATTCTGTAAACCGCTCTCCGATTTTTATACAAAAATAAAAAATATAAAAGTTGAAGGGGGGCATCTCATACATGGAACTGGAACAAAAACAATTATTTTTATTCAAACCTATACGTGTTTGGTGTCTATGGGTAGGTATTTAAAAATGACATTGAGGTTCCTAAAATCATTTTATCTCAAAGTCAATCATTTCAAAGATAGGCTCGTCTAAAGTCGTAAAATGTGTGTGTCCCCCCTCTAACTTCTAAAGTAAGTAAGTGAAAAATCTAGAAAATATATATTCTGTAGATCTCAATAAAAACTTTCAACGAAAATTGGTTTGAACGAGATACAGTCAGCAGATGTTGAGATATAGCGACCGCAAGTATAACTTTGTTTTTCATACAAATACTATGAAAAACAAAGTTATTTTTGTAGTTGCGAAAAATCATAGTTATAGAATACTCTACTGTGTTACGGAACCCTACGAGTGCGAGTCCGACTTGCACTTGGCCAGTTTAGTAATAGCAGAGTTTTTTGGTAAAAATTCTCGGGAATACGAAAAATATGGCTGAATTTGGATGCCCGCATCTAAATTCTGTAATGAATATGACTGTGTAAGTAATTATCGTTTATAATTTGAAGATTATAAGGGTACTAGCTGATGCCCGCGACTTCGTTCACGTACACCAAGAATTTGGTTGATTAATTTTTTTAATTATAAATTTATTAAATTACAGTGAGATCGGATCGTCCGTTTAGCCGTGATTAGGTAACAAACAGACAGAGTGACAGAGTTACAAACGTTTTTATATTATTAGTATAGATGTTTATATTAAATAATTTAAAATGGCGAGTACCGACGACACGAGGTGTATGAACCTACCTGCCCTGACAGGAGCTACCCGCGTGCGAGTATTGCCGGCCACTCTTACACATGTTTAATCTAGTAAAAATCGTTCAAATCTCAGAATATAGAAAAACCAGAAGGCGTACATTCACTTTAAAGTAAAACTACTTTTAAACATGTCCCATTTTTGTTTTTTTGATTTCTTATAGGCTAGCGTTTAACCACTATCTCACCTGTTGGTAAGTGTGATGATGCGGTCGATGATGGTAGCACGCTAGGCCTAGAATGGAAATGGCTTTCAAGGAAAGCTGTTGGAACACATTAGATATGTTTAGCGACATAGGGTGGTAGCTGGCCAGGCGGATACTAGATAGTGTAGAAAAAGCGCACATAATTTTTTCACGGCGATCTGTGCAGCCGACTTGGAAGACGGTTTGAGATAGTTGCGCTCTCGGAATTAAATCAGCTTCTGCCATCCTCGTCTCACTGCCATCTTTCAATCCCAGACAAGCACGATTCCATCTTAGACCGCATCTTCACTTACCACCATGTAGATTGCGGTCACGAACTTGTCTCTCAGACATACAGTCGGGTTTTTGAAATTTGTCTGAAGTACTGAACATAGAGTTCGTGTGGTTGGCAATCCTACTGCGATTGGATGACAGCCAAATGGCTCATTACTTTGTTTTTTTTTTTAAATACAAAGCATTAAGTTATGCTTTTGCTATTTAATTGATAATTTATTATGATTTAGACGTGTATATGTGCGTATATGAATACTGCCTACATACCGGATACATTTGATTGCTTTGATTTGATTTGATGTTTAAGTAATGTAATATTTTTTCCATGTTGTTTCCAGCACGGAAGGCGCGCGTGGTTTCTTCAAGGGTCTAAGCATGAACTGGGTGAAAGGTCCCATAGCTGTTGGCATCTCTTTCGCCACCTATGATTCTATCAGATCTACGCTGCGAGACCTCGCTGTCACCGTGCACAGATAGCTCTGATACTCTGCTGATAGCAGGTATTGGCAGCTGGGATGTAGCAGTTACCTGTTATTTGTAGCAGTGACATCTGTTATTTGTAGCAGTGATATCTGTTATTTGTAGCAGTGACATCTGTTATTTGTAGCAGTGACATCTGTTATTTGTAGCAGTGGCATCTGATATTTGTAGCAGTGACATCTTTTATTTGTAGCAGTGACATCTGTTATTTGTAGCAGTGACATCTGTTATTTGTAGCAGTGACATCTGATATTTGTAGCAGTGACATCTGTTATTTGTAGCAGTGACATCTGTTATTTGTAGCAGTGACATATGTTATTTGTAGCAGTGACATCTGTTATTTGTAGCAGTGACATCTGTTATTTGTAGCAGTGACATCTGTTATTTGTAGCAGTGACATCTGTTATTTGTAGCAGTGACATCTGTTATTTGAAGCAGTGATATCTGTTATTTTTGTGAAGTGTTACTATCACTTAAAGCAGTGATATTGTCGTCTTGGAAGCGAATTATTCGACTTTAACTTTACCACTTTCCATTGATTAATTAGCATATTTCATTAAAATAAAATGTTTGATTTGATAAAAAAGAGCGCGTAGAAAACTACGCGTTAAAAGTGAAATTTACAAGTTTAATCAAATTATTTCTCAACATATCTAATAATTTTGTGTACAACTCCATCTGTTGAACTTAGCGGGACGAATGCCCGAATGACAGCGAATACGTCTCCGTAGTTACGCCGTTCTACAATAGAGGGCGTTTATAAACATAAAATATAATATGTCGCTTAGGTCACTTCCGTTCTATTCGGAGCGTGACGCTACGTCACCTCCGTCAGATTGTGTGCCTAAAGAAGTTTCACTTAACAAATAGTTCGACTACACTCCATAGATGGCGTTAGATGCGAACCTCCTGAGATGTCACTGTCGAGTCGTAGCAAATGTTTGTTTATATATTAAGATCTTTTGAAAACTAAAAGAACCGACTTCAAATGCCGCGCTATTAATTTTCAGTACCAAGTTTAAGGATTTTATCTCCATATCTCTGAAGATGCTTATCAGATTTCGATGAAATTACTATGGTACCATTCTAGGGATATCTCCTTTCCAACAAAAAAAAAAGAGTGTGTGTACTTATGTACACGCGTTAGAAGTTATACTTCTGTGGCGTATGGAAAAAAAATAACTAAAATGCAGTAGTGATAACGATAAATATTAAAATTAATCAAAAAGATTTTATTTAAATAAAAAAGGTTTTATTAACGTAAAAATATGACGTTAAATATGACATATACAACTTGAACATAGTCATGCCACCTAGAACTAACTTCACGGTGTAGAATTTAGGTGTCGGTGTGCGCGCGCATCGTAAAAAATCAGTTATCATTTTTCTCTATCGCGCCAAAAGAAGTATAACTTCAAAAATAATCATCAAAATCGGTTCATAAACGACGAAGTTATCTACCAAACATAATATATATATAATATATATATTTGAGAAACCTCCTTTTTTGAAGTCGGTTATAAATGATATAATTATTTGTTTTGCTTGTAACGCTGACACTTGTTCGGACTATTCTTGCAAAGTGTATGAAGTTGTGTGTATGTAACTGATACATCGTGAAGGCATGCAAGCTTGTGAAAGTTCACATATTGTGGAACATTGTCGAGTACGTGTTCAATAAAACTTGGATTTTGATAGTTTAGAAGTTGTTTGGATATGTTTTATTAATATTAAGACATGATTACGGTTGTTGCTGAACTCAATATAATTACGCACAGTTTTTTAGTGTTATTATATTTTTATGTTAATTTTGTATAGAAAACGAATTACAATGTAGATAAATCAATTTAATACTTTTATAGTAATAAAATAAATAAAATTAGCAAATATGTATAATTTTGTTTGTGGTGTTTTTATTATTTTGTTGTAAATTTGTTAAAAATGTGCTATACTGTTTTATGTAATATATTTTAGTGAGATGTATGAATTTTCACAATTTATGACTCAATATTAATATGTTATTATAGTCTAGTAACTGGTTGCGTTGTTGTTTTAAGAAATTATTTTTAAATTAAATATCTCGCCCTCCCAATGTTCCAACAACAGACACACACATTCAAGACTTGATACAACACACACAACACACACACACACACACACACACACACACACACAAATACTCTACGATATAAATGATTGTGTTGTACTATTATTTGTTCTGTGGTTGTGGTAAGAATCAACAGAGTAAGGTTGTGCGCTCACTATGATTTTTATCTGTAAACAACACCAATGAACACTAGTCTGCGCACTGCGACTATAAATCGTTTGTATATTTTGTGCGATTTATTTTCGCAACAAATAAAATCGTAGTGCGCGCCTAGCCTTACCAATGATCATGCTTAGAATAAACTGACTCTTATGCTGGTTGCATACCGGAGATTAGAGGGAGATGGAGCTATATGTCTGTATAGATGCGTCTTCTTCCATTCGTTCGGTCTAGTTTACTTGGTCTGGATCCGGCTTTCGATAATCTTGGTTAGAATCTACTGAGTATTTAGATTAGATTTAACTAAGTTTCCTGTGATCGCGGTGAGAATTAACTGAGTCTTTGTATGATCCTGGCGAGAATTAACTGAGTTTTCAATGAGCATGGATAGAATCTACTGAGTCTCCAATGATAGTTTTTATAATCAACGGAGTCTCCAACAATCATGGGTAGAATTGACTAAGTTTCCAACAACTATAGATAGAATCGACTGAGTCTTAGAAGACCGTGATTAGTTTCGACTGAGATAACTGTGATCGTGAATAGAAGCAACTTAGTCTCCAGTATCCTTAATATAATAAATTGAGTTAATTGACAGAAATCAACTGAACCTTCTATGATCATGGTTAGAATCTTCTGAGTCAAATACAAATACTGTGATCCATCTAATATTTTTTTCGTTTAACGTCAGACAGACAAGCACTTGACCGCTTCTCAGCTGGTGGTAAGTGGAGACGCGGTCTAAGGTGGAATTGTCTTTGTTTGGAAGTAAAATACGGCGCTGGACAACTGACTTTATACCCGTCTTACATCATTCCATCAGTTCCCATTCAAGGCCTAGCTTGCTTATCATCTTCGACCGCATCATCACTTACCAACAGATGAGATTGTGGTCAAACGTTAGCCTATATAGTATTAAAAAATCTTGTAAAATGACCTTTCTGTGGATGAGAATGACTTCCAAACATTGTGTGAGTGCGCGTGCGTGTGTGCGTGTCATATATAACTGATTTGTAAAGCTGTATGTGCTCGTTTTTTTTAAGTTTTTAGATGACTGTACTGTGGTAAGCAGAGTATTATACATGTATCGTTATAGTATCGACTGTTGTTATTAGTGTACATTGAATAAATCGTTTTGAATGTTGCACTTGGTTTTTTTATTTTATGTCAAACTAAAGGATACCAGATTGAGAGCATCGAGCATCGGCGTAGAGATGCTAGTTTATCTGTGTTCTACAGGATACATTTCGGTGAGTGTGCGTTGGAATTGCACGATTTGATTCCTTATACCCCCCCCCCCCCCCCTTTTACTATCAGACAACAAGGCAAAGTTTAAAAACTAAAACAACCGACTTCCATGCCGCGCGAGTCAATTTCAGTAGCAAGTTTGAGACGTTAATCGTCATATCTCTGGAGATACTTATCTGAACTCGATGAAATTACAATGGGACCACTTCGGAAACGTACCCTACCGATAAAAAAAGAATCATTCGAATCGGTTCACATTTGAGGGAGTAATCGCGTAACATACATACAAATTTAAGAAAAAAACACGAATTGAGAACCTCCTTTTTGGACGTCAGTTGAAAAACGGCATCCATACATCATACGTGGTAGATATCCCAGCAATCCGCACTAAACGTTTTGGTTCTACTTTCATACAATCGGAGTGTGCGTTCGCCTATTTTGTACGAACGCACATTGCCGGCTGACTCGTTTCCGGGTAGCTATAACTTGGGTCTCTTTAAGTCGAGAGTGAACAGGTATCTTCTAGGCAAGCGTGCTACACCCTCGATCACATTGTCACTTTCCACCAGGTGAGATGGTGATCAAATGCTTGCCTATCTGCAATAAAAAAAACCCGGCATGTGCTTCTCCTCGCTAAAAAAATGTGACTGAATGTGTCTAATGCATTTTTATAGTAGTCCAAACCCATCTTCGTATTATTGCCTTTCTTATTAAATCTGTTTGGGGCACTTCGGTTGGATGGTTTTTTTTTTTGTATACATATAGAGAAGCAAACACGCATGCGGCCCACCTGGTGGCAAGTGGTTTCCGCCGCCTATTAAGAGCGAATGCGGGGTGCACTTTTCCATACAAATGTGTTTCCCCGTTTCTTCCCTCAAAAATGCTTCTAGAGCAAAATTTGTTTCCACAAAAAATCAGGGTCTGCTGTAGCTACGCCCCATATCATTTGCTTTTTTTGACCAACCAATTTCAAAAAGAATATAAGCCTTTTAATTTCCTCTTTGAGATTTTTGAATGTTCATATTTCTATTTACATAATTTTGGTTGGTCAAAAATGCAAATTATAGCGGCGTAGCTACAGCAGACCTTGAGTTTTCGTGGAAACAAATTTTGCTCTAGAAGCATTTTCCAGGAAGGAAACGGGGGAATACGTTTGTATGGAAAAGTGCAGCCCGCGTTCGCTCTTAACATCTGCAATACCAGAGGGAATACTGATGCGTTGTCTGCTCTTTTGTAAGAGGAATCTGTTAACTCTCCTTTTGAAGCAACTCATTTCAACCTTCTGCGGGAAAACTTCGGGAAAAAGGTTATTGCACATCTCGCACGTACGCGGAAAGAACAAACGCGTTGTGTGGGAGGACCACGTGTCTATAATATGAGGGTGAGCCCTCTCACGAATACGCGAGTTCCTGTGGTAACATCGAGAGGGTGGGATCACACCAAAGACCTCATCAGAGCATTCCCCCTGATAATATCTATAAAATAGACTAAGCGAACCAACATCGCGACGAAGACTCAGCGGTTCAAGTGTCTTAGTCATCGACTATTCTAATGGCTCTTCTC
The DNA here is from genome assembly GCA_954871355.1 of Cabera pusaria. Lineage (NCBI taxonomy): Eukaryota > Metazoa > Arthropoda > Insecta > Lepidoptera > Geometridae > Cabera > Cabera pusaria. The sequence goes on from OX940912.1 coordinate 17,756,372, forward strand.
TGAAGGGAGTCAAGTGGTTGCAGCTGATACTTCGGTGCACCACTCCAGTACCTACTCCATATGCGGCCGAATCTGCGCTTTGTACAACAAAAGTCGTTGACTCGGCGTGAAGTACTGCTTAGCTCTATTAAGTACATCGAGTTTTTTAGCTGTGACTTTAGCTTTGCAAGCCAAATGACTCCCGAACTGCCAACTGGACCTCATTTGAGATGTCGACACTATATAATATACATAGTTAGAAACCAGTTTTGTGTTTTATTTAGATCGATATAGAAGATTTAGGCTAGCGTTTGACCACTAGGTATGTATCTAACCTGATGGTAAGTGATGATGTGGTCGAAGATGGTAGCACGCTACTAGGCTCATTAAAATCATTTGCAGTGGCAAGTATGGAGTGTTTATATCTATATCTCTCTATCATATCATATATTATTTATTTATTACAGAGTTATAAGTCGAGAGTACATGATACTACTTTACTAAACTTACTACTATTACTAAATACAATATACGAGTAGCTTTAGCTGGTGATCTATCCATATCTCTGGAGAAAGATACTCATCAGATCTTGATCTAATCGATACATTTTATTTTGTGATCAGAGAACTGACTGGGTCCGTATCTACGAGTATATATATTAATTGTGTACTTAGTATTTTTTCTGTGATATAGGTTTGACCATTATTTCCCCTGTTGATAAGTGACGATGCGGTCGAAGATAGTTGCACGCCTAAATGACAAATAACGGAAATAAAATATACATTTTTATTCATAATTTTGTTTATTATTCACAATAAATTATTATTATCTACACAAATTATTATTTCTAAATGTGTACTGATATTACCTAGTGTCTATAGCATACTATACGATGACTTTCTCTTTTACGTCTTTAACTATTAAACATTTATTTTATAATATAACTACTTACTTGATAATTCAAGAGATCAATTTTGACTAGAATGTATTATCAACCGACTTCCAGAAAGGAGGAGGTTCTCAATACGTCTGTATGTTTTTGTATGTATGTTACGCGATTACTCCGTCAATTGTGAACCGATTCGAATGATTCTTTTTTTATTCGGTAGGGCACATTTCCGAGGTGGTCCCATTGTAATTTCATCGAGATATGAAAAGTATCTCCAGAGATATGACGATAAAGGTCTTAAAATTGCTACTGAAACTGACTCGCGGCCGCGGGGCATGGAAGTCGGTTGTTTTAGTTTTTAAACTTAATTATTTTACATCACGGGTCGTAAATCGCCCGCTCCTTTCAGGCATTGAAGTCCTTGCAGGCATTGATGAAGCCAAAGCCAAAGTCAAGAGGCCCTTTACAATATTAAATGCGAACGCGGAGTGCTCTTTTCTATACAAATGTATTCCCCCGTTTCCTTCCTGGAAAATGCTTCAATATAAATAAATAAATGTATATATGTATAAAAAAAAATAAACGAAAATAGCTTCTTCTTCTAGAAATATGACATATCAAAAACCTTAAAGAGAAGATTAAAAGGCTTAGGTATATTTCTATTTTCAATTGGTTGGTCAAAAAAAGGAAATAATAGGAGCGTAGCTACAGCAGACCTTGATAGTTTGTACAAACAAATATTGCTCTAGAAGCATTTTATATAGAGAAAACGGGGGAATACATTTGTGTGGAAAAGTGCACCCCGCGTTCGCTCTTAACTTATGAGAAGTTAACTAACTTAGTTAACTTTGACTAGAATTATTATTTACTTATTACACATTACATCCGTTTTACAGACGAGCTTATATTATGATTAATTAATAATTATATAATAATTAATAAATTAAACTCTAATTATTATTATCCCTAGGTATTATTACAATAATTACATTTTATTTGATAATGTTAAATTAATTAATTAAATATTATTAGGTACCTACTAATCACATTAACAATGTATTGCACTACAAGCTCTGCCCCGCGGCTTCGTCTGCGTTCAACCGGTATACATATAATGGTACCTACCTACCGTAATAAACCAGTCAAGAGCGAGTCGGACTCGCACTCGAAGGATTCACGTACATTATTAAAGTATGATCGACCCAAAGATTGCCTTTAATATTTAACTTGATTTTTAAAATTTTAATTAGTTTTAGTGGCATTAATAGGTAATTTTTTTTAATGGTATAAAGTAACAAGACAAGCACGACGCTCGCCTGATAGTAAGCGATGACGTCTACCTATTACAGATATAGTGGCACGCATGGACTGCCAGAATATTGCATGTCACTGCGCCTGTTACCTTGAGACATAAAGATGTTGAGTCTCACATGCCCTGTAATTTTACTGGTCACCTTGCCATTTCAACGGACAAACATTTCTATTTCACGGCTGAAAATTAATTTGCTAAGTGGTGGTACCGCCCCAGGCGGACTAGCAGAAGTCCTACCACTACAAAATAATACTAATAGGTAAGTAATAATAGTTACTAAGGTAATACACGATAGGTAGAAGTGAATATTTCAAGCGCCACCCGCAAGTTCCCATCTGTCGGGTGTCGGATCCGATTTTTAATCGGGTTGTATAAATTTAAGATCGTTTAAAAAACTCAAAGAACCGGCTTCAAACGTCGCGCTAGTCAAAGTAGCCAGTAGACGTAGTAACTACCTATTACATAATCTGTGCCAGTAGTGAGTGGTAACTAGTAAGTCGTCGAGATAAGTAAATGCGTCGTAATACAAATGTTGATATATATTATAATATCGTTTAAAAACTAAAAAGGAACCGACTTCAATGCCGCGCTATTCATTTTCAGTACCAATTTTGAGATGTTTATCTCAATATCTCTGGAGATACTTATCAGACCTTGATATAATTACCATGGTACCACACTTGGGATCTCTCCTATCGAACAAAAAAAGAATAATCAAAATCGGTTCATAAACGACGACGTTATCCGCGAACAAACATTAAAAAAAAATATATATACGGTCGAATTGAGAAACCTCCTTTTTTGAAGTCGGTTAAAAAACGGCTCGGCCGATTTAGAATTTTTCAACTCGGTTCAGGCATTATCGAGTAATCGGTGAACATACATAAAAAAAAAGGTTCCGACGAATTGAGACCCTCCTCCTTTTTGTGAAGTCGGTTAAAAACGAAAACAAACGAAAAAATCGGACCGAAAAGTGTGAATAGCTTCTATTAAAATGTTCTGCCTCTGGTACCATACGACAAAAATCCGGACCCGACCGACACCCGACAAGTGGAAACACGCGGTACCCTGTCACGGTAAAATCTAATATAAAAAATTCTCGTGTCGCGGTGTTTGTTACCATACTCCTCCGAAACGGCTGGGCCGCTTTGTATGAAATGTTGTGTGCATAACAGGTAGGTATGAGAATCGGCCAACATCTATTTTTCATACCCTTAAAGGGTGTTTAGGAGACCCACCCCTAAATATTTTTTTATATTAATTTTATTATGATTAATTAGCATTGAAAAATACATACATACATACAAGGCAAAACAAAGTTTTCCCGGTCAGCTAGTTAGTTAATTTTTTAGTATTACTACGTAGTACTCATATACTCATTTATTGGTAAACAGGTTTACAGGTTACAGGTTTACCTTAAAAATATACTACAATACAATACACTACAATAACTCTTTATTGATCACCAAAATAACAAATCTTAAAGTAATTTAACAATACAATGGTAATACAATTGGCGGTCTTACTACTATACTACCTACGTGTTTATCCAGGTTATATTGCAGGCGAAGCCGCGGGGCACATCCAGTTATTATATAAAGGTAAAACCCAATGTCTTGCATTCAAAACAAACTTATTACAATTTACCAAAGTAACTTAGGTGACGTTGCGTTTATCAGTGTACTCTGCCCCAACGTTTACCAATATTAGGTGTTGCCATCAAACTAATGATTCGATTTATTTGGGGAACTGCTCGTCAATATGTCGTGATGATAATGTATTCAGGGCTGTAGCTCGAGTCGAATTAGAGGTAGGGCAGCATTGGTTACAGGTAGGGATTGGTTACGGAAATAAAAAGACATATCATAGTCAGGCCCACGTCCAGCAGTGGACTGACACCGGCTGATGATGACGATCTGCTATAGATCGGTATTTTGTAAAACATTTTCAAAGTCGGTAGATCTACTGAATAATCGGTAGATTTTGCAACGTTTATGTTTTTTTAGTTTAAAAGGGGATTTCCCGAACCATAGATTGCAATATAGCCCATATTGCAATGTATGATACGGGGAATCCCCTCTGCATCACAAATATTATAATTAAACTCCTTTGAATCCCTGTTAGGGTGAATTTTTAGAAAATCCTTTCTTATCGGATACCTCCGTCAAAATAACTATCGGCATGCCAATTTCAACGCAATCCAAAACAATATTGATATTCACACTTTAAAACTGTAATGATTTCTTCCGAATGATTAACTTACGTAATAAGTAGTCATAGATGGCGCCACCAATGCATAATTGGGTTAACAAATGCAATCCACTAATTTCGTCGTATCGATGGATCGAACCGTGGCTTAATTGGCAAAGCACCGGAACATGTTATTCCGGAGGTTGCGGGTTCAAGTCCCGTCGGTACGATGAAATTTTGGATTGTGTTTAACAATTTACAAAAATATAAAGTGTGAGACACTTCAAGAAACATAATATTTCACACTTTGTTACCCCAGTTCACCCTCTTAGGGGTTGGATTTTGAAAAAGGCCTTGTGTGAAGTTTCGAATAGAATAGACTATCTAATCTTGTTTCTCCGTACAAACTTTGAACCCCCATTTCATCCCCTTAAGGGGTGACTTTAAAAAAAACCTTTCTTAGTACACCTTAAGGTACGACAAATACAACTACATTTCAAGTATCTACGACCAGTGGTTTAGGCTGTGAGTCGTCGTGCACCGATGGATTATTCCATATGCATTCTTGGGTGTTCATCCACAGGTGGTAAGAGCATTATATAGACGTTCCACCTGACTTGCTACTAAAAAGTAGCTTACCACCATCAAGAAGAAAATCTGCTGCTGTAACCTTAGTGTTCACACACCCCTTAAAAGACTGTGGTTCTCACTGTACATTCCTGATTATATCTGTACATATCATTTGATGGTGTTATTTGTTCAATACTTAAAAATACATGTACGGTACCATTGAGATACAAATGATTACTGATATAAATGAATAATAAATAAATGAGCCGCTTTTATTAAAAAAAAAAAAACGGTACGTAGAAAAGATACGCGTTGGAAGTAACACTACCAAGTTCATTCAATTTATTTATCAACATAACTAATTATTTTACAAATATTGTATAATATTGTAAAATAATTAGTTATGTATAGGTACAACTCCATCTGTTGAACTTAACGGGACGAATGCCCGAATGATAGCGAATACATCTTCGTAGTTACGCCGTTCTACAACAGAGGGCGTTTATACATATAACATGACGCTTTCGTCACTTCCGTTATTCGGTCCGTGACGCTACGTCACTTCCGGTTTCAGAAGTTTCACTTCAAATTAGTTCCACTACACTCGCTAGGTGGCTCTTGAAGCTGCTAACTTACGTTGAGTCTCCAGAAAGTAACTTTTTTTTGTTTAATAAAACGCCTCATTGTCTTTGGAAATGAATATGTAACAGTAGGTATTTACGTATCATAGTGTCCCAAATGTCCATGATGGTAATACCTCCTGCCCTGGTAGTCAGCTGGGTGTGACGCCACCTGTGACGTCACGGCCAGCGGGGCGGACACCTGTGACGTGACCGGCAAGTACTGCGGGTACACGCCGCCGTACAACTGCGATATGACGTCATAGGTGGGGGAGGGGGCCGGCGGGGAGCGGGGAGTCGCCATGCTGAATAAAGCTTCAGGGTCGCACACAAACTTGTACACGTAGCGTTCACCTGCGAACCAACCCATTATATCTTAACTCCCTCCTCATAAAACCCCCATTTAACCCCTTATGTTACGGTGTTATAAGTTTGACGTGTGTATCGTTTAATGTGTGTATCGGAGTTTTTTTTTTTGTTTTTTTTTTAGTCCGAACTGGGTCACACTTGACCACTATCTCACATGATGTTATGTGTGTCTGGCTGTGACAGCGCACGATGCCAAATTTAAAAAGTAAAACATCCCCGACTGATCTAGTTATGTGTAATCATTTATTGACACCATTTCAATAAGCTCAAGCTCGACACCTCTGCTGTAAGTTGGTGAGGAGTTGAGTACTCTGCAGATTTCAGGAGATGCACCATCGTTCAATATGTAACCATGTTCTTACAATATCGTTGAAGTAATATAGTAGGATCAGACCTATGAAAATTAATTTCATAGGGCCATAGGCTGATGGGATTTTCATAAATCAAAGCTAAGAACATTTTCAATGAAGACACCTATCAAACAATAAAAAAATCGAAATCGGTTCATCCGTTTGGGCGTGCCACACACAGACACACACATACAAAGATACACAGATACACAGACACACACATACACAGATACACAGATACACACATACACAGATACACACGTCAATCTTATAGCACCCCTTCTATTTTCGTCGGGGGTAAAAAATACGGGACTTATCGCGCTAAAGCTTTACGAAGCCGAAACAAGCTAGCTATCTCTCTCGATAGGTCGATATATATTATGTAACGCTTACTGTGCCCACTGTATTTGTCTTACATGGTGGTAGGGAACTGTCTAGTGTCCGACTGACCACCCTCATGTCGGTAAGTCTGTCGTCAAACGATGTGTTCCGGCCGTTACGTTGAGAGCCAATTCCCATTCTAGGCCGAGCGTGCTCAGTACCCTTAGTATGGGTTTTTATACCAAACTCGATATCGTATATCGAGTAAATTTTGTATGAAAATCAGTACAGCGTCTCTAGTGGTTACTACACGTTACTAAATTTAGACCAATCAGGGAGCCAGAATAAGTCGATAACTATGTGAGATCTGTGAAAAGCGTTACGATAAAAACTCGTACTAAGGGTACTGATGAGATAGTATCTTCGGTGACAATGTAATAATATGGTATCGTCGAGCTGACCTGATGATGGAGCCGGCCTGTAGGGACTAGAACTACGTAATAGCAAATGGTAGGATAGTAGAATTTGGATGTATTGTCATAGAAAAGATAATAATACTTGGTATTGTTACCATTAGTATTTTTCATTACGTAATGATATTTAAATCCAATATTTAAAAAGCTTGCTTTTGACCACATGTGGAAACGTTGATAACGGCTTTACAAAAAGCTTGAGTTTTCTATTACATCCAACTGGGTAGCGCTTGACCACTATCTCACCTGATGTTAAGTGATGATGCGGTCGATGATGGAGCGCGCTTACCCAGAGGATATTACTCGCGATTTGAAGACCTCCATATTGTATTTAGCCGGAAACACAGACTCAGGCAGGGCATTTCATTCCCTGGCGGTTCGTATGATGAACGAAGATGCAAATCGCTTCGTTTGGGTAGATGGTATATCCACCATAAGTCGGACTCAGGAGTCTCTTCCTTACTAGTAGGTCGTTATCAATGAGTTTATTAAAAAAGTTTTTATCTTTAAATGTATTTAGGTACCTGCGACTTTCTGCATGATTCCCTTCTCGTAGTAATAGCGCAGAGACCGTGACAGCTTGTCATAGTTCATCGCAGGACGGTTCTTCTGAGCGCCCCAACGTCGCGCCACCTGGGAATCATTGTGTACTCACTGTAGGAGTCATATTAGAGAAGTGTAATGGTATGAACCCCGTGTCAAGTACGTATTAGAAAGTCTTCAAGCTTTTTTAAATTCAAGTCGTGAATCAAAGTCAAATTCAAGTCATCATTATCATCAGCCATAGGCTTATGTCCAGCAGTAGACTAGTATAGCCTAGTCCACAGCTGGACATAGGCCATGCCAACTGCACTGTACTGAGCACGATCCTCGGCTACTCTCATCCAGCTCTTGCCAGTGACGTTGCGAACATCATCGCTCCACCTCTAAGGACGTCCTACGCTAGGTTTACCGATTAGCAGGCTCCACTCAAGAGCTCGTTTCGTTTATCCCAGCGGTTGTTGGTTCTGCAGCTAACGTGGCCGGCCCATTGCCACTTCAGCTTACTTAATTATGTCAAGAAAAAATTAGTCCAAGCGAAGTTATACTTTGAGTAAAGATGGTGGCTTTTACTGCGGCCAACTTTTGTGTAAGTATTCAAATCTCACTGAACTTATAGAAAGCGAGATTATCTACCCTTGAATTTGAACACTGGGTCAGCATTTGACCTCTATTTAACTTGTTAGTGATTGACGATGCGGTCGAGGATGGCAGCATGCTAGGCCTATAATGGGAACTATCTAAGTACAGCTGCCCCCTGTCGACGGCGCCCTGTGGGGTGCAGAAGCTGGGTAACAGAGTACATATGGTACCTCCTCAGGCTCGTGCAGCTTGAACTCCAGCCCGCGGCCGGTCCAGGCCACGCAGCGCGCTCCCTCCGCCAGCAACGATACCAGGAACTGCCACAACTGTAGCGCGCCGCGACGACCGCCGCCTGTAACCAGCCACTATCAATATTATATGTTACAGTTTTTAAAAACCAAATGCTTAAATACATGTTATATGGCGTTTAACTGTCTGTAACAATATCAGTAACCTGTGAAACTGTCCTTTAGTAGTCGCGTAGTAACACTCGTACAATACCTGCGTGCGTGGTGGTGACGTGGTGCGGCGACGCAGCCTCGGCGCGCGCCGTGCTCGGCCGCCCGCACTGCGAGCTGCTCACTGCGGACGTACATATATCATCATCATCATCAGCCCGCACTAGTCCACAGCTGGACATACCTATGCCTCTCTGACTACGCGCCATACTCACTCCATACAGTACCTACACAATATTACTCATTAACGGCGCCGATACCTCGTAGTTTCACTCATAAGATGTTGTTACTGTGCATAGTAATACGAACAGTAACATTCACAGTAATCATTCGCATGCACAGTAACGATATCACATTATAGTGAGTAAAGTTACGAGGAATTTACTTAGATAGAAGCCGATGTCAGTATACGTGGTTTATAGGTTAATTTACTTAGATAGAAGCCGATGTCAGTATACGTGGTTTATAGGTTAATTTACTTAGATAGAAGCCGATGTCAGTATACGTGGTTTATAGGTTAATTTACTTAGATAGAAGCCGATGTCAGTATACGTGGTTTATAGGTTAATTTACTTAGATAGAAGCCGATGTCAGTATACGTGGTTTATAGGTTAATCAGAGATAGTATACAATTAGCTAAATTAATGTTTGTTTGAAATATTTTATCAAAACATTGAAGTATGTTTTATTTCGAAATGTTGTGTGTGTGCGTGCGTGTGCGTTCGCGTGTACATACGTATGTATGCGTGTGTACATGTACCTACATTCGCACTGGAATCGTGCTTGTCTGGTATCGAAAGAGGTCTTGTATTGTAGCATCCTCATCCTACGACACCAGACGTCTTGCACTGGATGACTGACTTCAGTGTAAGCCACAGAGCGCAACTATCCGAACCCCATGTTCATACAGGTGGTGTGTACTACTCACCCAGTTTCTCGTCCCAGGGCTGCAGCTCCGCCGAGCTGGAGACGGGCTCCTGGCGACCTTCCTCCGTCTCCTCGCGGCACTTGATGTATGTACTGCATCTGTGTACATCAAATACATACATATACAAGGTTACAAAATAAGGCGCTTTTTTATAACAAAATATGTTCTGGAGACTCAACAAATAGGTTCGTTACTTGTAATAAAATGTCTAAATAGTCCTGTAGCTGTTACCGCAGATTTTGGCAGAGTCTTTACAGATTGAAATATACAAATAAAAACTCAAAATAATGAACACTATAATTAACTACACTATACTAACTACTCCTAAAACTATTTTACAGACTATTTAATATCTAATACTTACTCATTAATAATTTTTATTGCTATAATATATTATAATATAATATATCCGTTTATTTTCTATTAATAACTAAGCCTTATTTATGTAAAGAAATATTTTAACTACCACCTACCACCAGCGTTCACCCATTTAGCACCACCCAGGAATCAGTCTACGGACGCAACAGTTAGACGCAACAACCAGCTATGTGTCTACGTTTCACTATGTATGCATACCTGTGGGCATGGTAATGTTCTCTGTAGTCAGATCTTGTCTCTTCTACCTCTCCCTTGCATCTATAATAAAACACACTGTGTATTATTACCAAAGTTCTCCAGAGATCAAGCAAAGCAAGTCCTTGAAATGAAAAGTTTGAGAGAAAAATCACTGTGCGTGATTCCAGGAATTATCGCATGCATGGTAACAACCACGCGCCTCAAAACTTAGGACACATATCGAAACAATTTTTTTCCGCTTTACGGGCACTTTCTTCAATCACTACCATTAAGCTACCAGTTTTCTTCACAGCTCTCGCGTTTTTGTTAAAAGGAGAGTGCCCATTTGATGACCATTTTAAAGGAAGGTTCAGAATTTTAGAGAACCGATTTCATGTGGTCGGAAGTGTCTGCCAGCGTTTTTATCCTTAGTTTTATTTTCAAAGAATTCGATCATGACGCGATGCTTATAAATTACGAGAATTGCCAGTTTCAAAAATTGTGCAACAAATAAATTAGAATAAGAATAAGGAATATCAACCCCCGCTAGTCTCTGAGGCCCAGTCCCTTAAACAGTGTTATCAGAAATATGTGATTGGTCATCGCTAAGTACCGTAGGCATATTAGCCGCTACTAGTATGACAGTTTCTGATTTTACATCTTCGATGTTCGAAACTCAACATTTATTAATTTATAAATATTCGCTTATTTCGTAAATGTTGCTTCATTTATAAATGAAGCAATCTCTAAAGCTCGCTTCGCACGGACGGTGCGTGATATTGCGGCCAGATATAGATCATCCCGAACTAAAGCTCGCTTCGCACGGACGGTGCGTGATATTGCGGCCAGATATAGATCATCCCGAACTAAAGCTCGCTTCGCACGGACGGTGCGTGATATTGCGGCCAGATATAGATCATCCCGAACCAGCACCGTGAGAAGAGTCATTCATTAGTTAAAAAATCATAATATTAATAACAATGAACGAACTACTGTATGTTTTATCCTAGAGGTACAAGCTATACATGTTTTACAAGTAGGAACACTTCTCTAACAAATTTAAATCATCGTGAGAAGAGTGTTTTTCGTGAAAGTGCGGACAAATCGCAAGTATAGAGAGGTTTGTGGTCGTTGGGCATGTGCATGATCATTCGTGGAACACGCACCGTGGCAAGCTAGCTAATAAATACTGACAGCGTGTGTAGGTGCGTGTGGTGAGAGTCGGGCAGCGCGTGCGGCGGGCGCGGGTACACGGCCGGCTCGTAGGACGGCTCGCGGCGACCACTGCCGCCCTCTCTGGAACATTACATACAATATTACTCTTCACGTGTGGAGGGTCGATACAAGAACAAACACTCGAGTTCCTGAGGAAGGCTTTAAGGTACGGACACACCGCAGCGTCCTGCGTGTGCGATCTAGGCGGCGATCAGATAGCGCAGTAGTTATATTTGTACCGACTGGTTCACACTAAACGCGATCTGAAAACAATTGAAAAGTACTAAGATAGCGCACGTATGACGCTGGACGCCGCGGAGTGTCCGTACCTTTAAGCCTTCCTTAGAATGCAGCCAAAACATAATAATTTATGATCGTTTACAAAACGAAAAAACCGACTTGAAATGCCGAGATAGTCATTTTCGGTACCAAGTTTTAGGTGTTGATCTCCATGTCTCTAAAGATATTTTTCAGATCTCGATAAAATTTAAACTGGACCAAACGGTAAGCATAGGTACTCTCTCAAACAAACAAAAAAATTCTAAATCGGTTAAGATGAAGAAGAAGTGACGGAGATCTGAGGTAACAAACACAAACAATATATACAGACGAATTAAAAACCTCCAAAAAAATAACTTTTCACGAATGGAGGGTAGACACAAAAGCAAGCACTCGAATTCATGAGCAAGGCTTCAGAATGCAGAAGAAGCGATTGACGATCGCTATATTGACATATATTGTGGCGTGTCTTGGGGGAGGCCTACGTCCAGTGGACTGATACCGGCTGATGATGATGATGATGATATTGACATAGAGTAGTCATAGTTAAATTAACTTTTTTAACCGACTTCACAAAAAAGGAAGGGGTTCTCAATTCGTCGGAATCTTTTTTTTATGTATGTTCATCGAATACTCAAAGATGCCTGAACTGATTTGAAAAATTCTTTTTTTGTTTCAAAGGGTATCCTTCCCAGGTAGTCCCATTCAAATTTTAACGAAATCGGCCGAGCCGTTTTTAATATATCAACATTTGTATTACGATGCGTTTACTTATCTCGACGACTTACTACTAACTACTAGCACAGATTATATAATAGTTACTACGTCTACTGGCTACTTTGACTAGCGCGACGTTTGAAGAAGGTTCTTTTAGTTTTTAAACGATCTTAAATTATTTCTTGGCTTTATTACTTGACTGAAAACGAACAGTGATCTGTTCTCACCTGTGTTGGTAAAGCGGCCAGTGGTACGGCGGAGTCGTCATGACGTCACGCTCCCTCCGCCGGCGGGGGACCTCCTCATCGCTCACACCTGGAACATATACACCTGTGTCACCCGCGGGAGACTCATCTATTGTCACCCATGGGGTAGACATTTTCATCCTCAGTATAGTCATTGTTACTCAACGGAGTTTTATTGTCACACGGGAAAGTCATTGTCATCAGAGTTATTGTCTCACACTACATGTTCAAGTCACGCATGGAAGAACCAGAACTGCATGATTTGATTCCACCATCCCCATTTTATAATCGGACATGCAGATACACTAATAGGCCGCCATCGATTTATGGTGGATGGAATACCCTGCGTGAGTCCGTGTTTCCGGTTAAGTACAATATGGGGGTCTTCAAATCGCGAGTGAATAGGTATCTTCTAGGTAAGCACGCTCCATCATCGATCGCATCATCACTTAATATCAGTTGAGATAGTGATCAAGTGCTGCCCAGTTCGGTGTAAAAAAAAACACTGCCACACACAGAAGAACCACTTTCGCACACAGAAAAGTTATTGCTACATACAAAAGATTCATTGTCGATCGCGAAAGAGAAATTAGTTTTTTTGTTTGAGAGAATATACTTCCTAGTCCCATTGTAATTTTATATAGATCTGATAAGTATCTCCTGAGATATGGAGTTAAACAACCCAAACTTAGTACTGAAAATGACTAGAGCGGCATTATAGTCGGTTTATTTCGTTTTGTGCACGATCTTAAATTATTTGATAAAGATTATGAAATATTTTTTTCGATTGTAAAATGTTTGACTTCCAAAAATTTATCATTTAAGCAAATTTGAATAAAATTAATATTGAATTCATACTTGGGATGTAGGAGCAGAAATACCACCTCAGTGCTCCCAGCTAACTCACCTGCCCGTGGTGACCAACGAATGAGGCTCTGGCGACCGACAAATGGCGGTATAACCATTTCAAATTATGGCGTAGCTAAATACTACAGGCCGGTGACGGGCAGCAGCATCACAGGTGCTACGTCCTACGATCGCCAACCCGCCTACCCAGCGTGGCGATGAGGGCATATCCCACCCAATTAGCCAAAGATCGGGCTCAGTGGCGTATCTTGGGAGAGGCCTACGTCCAGCAGTGGACTGACACAGGCTGATTTATGATGATGATATGATGCATTTGCACTGTCATCATTTCATTTAAATTACCAAGTCCTCCTGTCTCAGTATCATCGAGGGCAGGTATCGCTAACCATCACTCGAGCAACCTTCTCATCTCATACTTTATAAATAAACATGAATTCTGTTGATCGATCGGCGGAACTTAAATTAATAACCTGGTTTGAGGTCGGCGCCGGAAGTACGCGCCGACTCATTTCCGGATTACGCGCGGGGGCGGATTGTGGTACCTACGTATATGTGTACGAACCAGGTGATACGAGTAGGTATAGCTTGAATATTTTCTTCTACCATTTGTCCAGTGTCTCTTGTGTCGGAGTGTCGAAAGTTAAGTTTCGTATTTAAACCCAGTTGTTAAAGTAATGTTATTTAGGAACAGAGTGGGAGGTGATCGGTTCACATTAATATTTGTAAATGTATGAGTACCTTATATTTGATTAAAATAAAATTATAAAATCTGCTTCTAAAAACTGTTCTTGCGTTGATTATTAATGTGCTCGATCAGTTTGTGTTGTCTTATTATTTAAGGTACGGACACACCGCAGCGTCCTGCGTGCGCGATCTAGGCGGCGATCAGATAGCGCAGTACTATTTGTATCGACTGGTTACCAAACGCGATCAGAAAACAATTGAAAAGTACTGAGATCGCAGGACGCCGCGGTGTGGCCACAAATTTACAGGGTGGGTTAATTATTGTTATTGTGATTGTTATTGTCTTAAAAAGCTAACGCTTCCGAGTATTCAAGTTCAATACATATTATGTTTCTTCGTAAGTTTCTTTCAATCATTGTATTTACTTTCTCGCTATATAAGTAGTTTCGAAAACAGTACCATATATTTGTTGCACTGTTATTAGCACTTTATTAACTTGGTTTAAAGAAAGTAAATTACTTTACTTTTCAAAAAAAAATCTAAACGAGCACTGTAAGTTTACATGATGGCAGCGCCATCTCTATTGTACTACTCTACTCTACTCTGCTATATAGGTCGGCGTTTGATCACCATCTCATCAATTGATAAGTGATGATGCGGTCGGGGATGGTAGCACAATTAGGCCTAGAATAGGAACTGGCTCTCAAAGACAGCTGCCGGAACCCATTAGGTGACAGATTTTCAAAGTTGAGGGTGGTAGCAGGCCAGCCGGATAGGTACTAGATAGTTGGCTATCGCTACGGAGGGCGTTACTACCGGTAGATTAAAAGAAGCATAAAAGAATTTTAAAAAATTACTCTGCAAAATAGCTTATGTTCATTGGGCATCCGTATTCCGTTCTATCGATTCGAAAGTGGTTCAAAATCATTTTGTAAAAGTGTCATGGCGCGCGGTATCAGGCCGCGATTTGAAAACTCAAAAGAAAACAAAAAGTAATTGTCAATATGTAAATCCAATAAAGTGCCTACAGGCATCGCAGATGCGACAATCTGCTACAATCTGTGACGCGACAATGTCGCAATCACAGTATTACCTGTCGTGTCGCGCTCCGCTACCTACTTGACATTCGCGGCGAGTCGCGGGCGATCACTGCAGGCACATAATACGCAGTATGGGATGTCGTGAGCTTACGACAGGAATGTTAAAAATAAAAGTTCATACTTCATAGTTAGTTGATATCATGACAGTGATATTATTATTTGCTCAATAAATAATTTAGTTTAAATACTTTGAAACAGAGCTGACTTCAAATGCTACTACCATATTTTTTAATGGCCGTCCACTGCTGGACATATTTTTAACCAAAAAATTTTGCATATAGCTACATATTTTTAAGCAATTACATGGTTTTTAGGGTTCCGTAGCCGAATGGCAAAAAACGGAACCCTTATAGATTCGTCATGTCTGTCTGTCTGTCTGTGCGTCCGTATGTCACAGCCATTTTATTCCGAAACTGTTAGCACTACAGAATTGAGACTTGGTAGATAGATGTATTCTGTAAACCGCTTTCCGATTTTTATACAAAAATAGAAAATATAAAAGTTTAAGGGGGGGCATGTATGCATTTCCATGTATGGGATATAAATGGAAATGAAACAAAAAAATGTTTTCTTCACACCTATACGTGTGGGGTGTCTATCGATAGGTCTTTAAAAATGACATTGAGGTTCCTAAAATCATTTTTTCTTAAAGTCAATCATTTGAAAGATAGGCGCGTCTAAAGTGGTAAAATGTGTGTCCCCCCCTCTAACTTTTAAAGTATGGGAGTGAAAAATCTAAAAAAAAATATATGCTGTAGATCTTAATAAAAACTAACAACGAAAATTGGTTTGAACGAGATACAGTCAGCAGTTTTTGAGATATGGCGACCGCAAAGATAACTTTGTTTTTGATACAAACACTATGAAAAACAAAGTTAATTTGTTAGTTGCGAAAAATCATAGTTATAAAATACTTTACTGTGTTACAGAACCCTACGAGTGCGAGTCCGACTTGCACTTGGCCAGATATTTTTAACATTGTTTTAAACATCGCTCAATATTCTTCCGACAAACGTAGTTATGTTTGTAGTTGTGATGTGTGATAGGTGATAGACCTTACATTTTAACTGCAATTTTATGTAAATATATAAGATATAACAGCATATATAAATATGAGATATAGCAACTAGTGGTGGGCGTTATTTAACGTAAGCGGTTCTAGAAACTGCTTACGAGGCTAATAACTGTATACGTAGTTTCGCGGATCAAAAGTAAGCATTTATTTTTCGTTAGCAGTTTTGTGATAAGAAACGTTCCGTTTCTCAAAAATGTAATGCAAAATGGTTATTAGATTAGGCGTACGCAGTTTTGTGTGGTGATGTGCTGTGACTAACTGTGTACATACAAGCTAATAACATTATTCACGAAATAGTGAATAAAATCAAAATATTACCGAAATAATGCGAAGCTTTCTTATTCTTTGTAACGTGACATTTACAGCATCAATATCAGTACATGTGTATAACAGTTTTCCGAAGTAGCTCCGTGTGTGTCATCATCATCATCATCAGCAGCCTGTGTTAGTCCACTGCTGGACATAGGCCTCTCCCAATGCTCGCCACTGAGCCCGATCTTCGGCTCTTCGCATCCAATGACTGCCAGCTACCCTGCGCAGATCGTCACTCCATCTCGCTAGAGGGCGTCCTAC
This sequence comes from Cabera pusaria, assembly GCA_954871355.1. Classification (NCBI taxonomy): domain Eukaryota; kingdom Metazoa; phylum Arthropoda; class Insecta; order Lepidoptera; family Geometridae; genus Cabera; species Cabera pusaria. Next base: position 17,773,263 of record OX940912.1, read on the forward strand.
ACTACGTTTTCCCAAACGTGGTCTCCACTCCAGAACTCGTTTACCCCATCTATTATCGGTTCTGCGACTGCTAGCTAGCTATGTCGGTTACTTTAGTTTTCTGCCGGATCACCTCGTTACGAATGTGATCCCTTAGAGAAAACCCGAGCATAGCACGCTCCATAGCCCGCTGAGCGACTTTCAGCTTGTGGACCAGTCTCACTGTCAGTGTCCACGTTTCGGCTCCGTACGCCATAACGGGTAGGACGCACTGGTCAAAAACTTTCGTTTTCAGACATTGAGGGATGGGTGACGAGAAGACTTGACGAAGTTTACGAAATGCTGCCCAACCCAGCTGAATCCTCCTATCGGCTTCTGTCTCAAAGTTGTTTTTGCCGAGCATGATAGTCTGCCCAAGGTAGACATACTTTTGTACAACTTCGAGAGGTATGCCATTAATGACTATTGGTTGCGGTGTAATGTTGGCACTTAGCATTACTTTGGTTTTATCGATGTTCATGCGGAGACCAATATGTTGTTAGGCGTCAGCTAGTTCGGTTAGCATCTGTTGTATTTCTTGCAGAGATTCCGCCATTAGAACGATGTCATCGGCGAACCTTAAGTGTGAGATGTACTCGCCATTAATGTTGATGCCCGTACTTTTCCATTTCAGCGTCTTAAACATATCCTCTATAGCGTTCGTAAACAGTTTCGGGGATATGACATCCCCCTGTCTCACACCTCTGAGCAAAGGGATAGGTTTAGTGCGCTGATCTTGGATTTGGACGGACATTGTGGCGTTGGTATATAGACATGTCAGCACTTGGATGTAGCGCCAGTCCACTTGGCATCGCTGCAAGGAGTCCAGAACGGACCAGGTTTCGATGGAGTCAAAGGCTTTCTCGTAGTCCACAAATGCCAGGCATAGTGGCCGATTATACTCTTCTGACTTTTGTATTATCTGGCGCACCGTATGTATGTGGTCTACGGTGCCAAATCCTCCTCGAAACCCAGCCTGTTCCGGCGGTTGAAATTCATCAAGCCTTCGCGCGAGACGGTTTGTGATGATTCTTGAGAACAGTTTATAGACGTGGCTCAAGAGTGAGATAGGTCGATAGTTCTTAAGAAGAGTTTTATCACCCTTCTTAAAGAACAGCACTACCAAACTCTTGTTCCACGCCTCAGGAGTTCTCCCGCAGTGAATTATGGAATTAAAGATAGCCTGAAGCTCTCTCAGAACCGATTTGCCACCTGCCTTCATGAGCTCTGAAGTAATTCCATCTTCACCCGGGGCTTTTCCATTTTTCAACTGTCTCAAGGCCATCTCCATCTCATCTAAGCTAATGTCTGGCAGTTCATCAGTAAAGTGGCGCGTCAGGGTGGCCCTAGAATCGCTATTTTGAGTCAGCGGCCGGGGAGCCTGCGATTCGTAAAGTCTGCCATAAAAGTTTTCGATTTCAGCGAGAATCTCCGGTTTTGACACAACAGTTCCGCCATCGTTAGCTTTAAGCTTCGTCAGGTGACTCCTACCAAGTTGCTGCACAAACACTTTAGACCCTCGGTTCTGCTCTATCGCCTTTTTTATAAGGCGTGTATTGGAGCACCGGAGGTCACGTCGTGTCAGCTTCTTGATTTTCTTATTAAGAGTCGCCTATTCAGCTAACGTGGCTTGTGTGTCTTCACGTCTTTTTGACGTCCGTGTGTGTGCTGTGTAGAAATAACTGGTTACTAAAATAAGCGTTTTTAAAACTGCTTACGCGCAATCATGAAACTACGTATAACTAGTTACGCGAAAAACCGATTACGACCCACCTCTAATAGCAACCGCATACCTATTTTATCAGCATATATTATGTTGTAATTTTTATGATATATCAGCGAACATGAAATTGCTCGACGCTAAACGAAGAAAAATACTTTAGACATTTGTCAAACCAGCCACTGTCCATCTGTACCTACCACCAGTCATTGTATGCTTGCGATCTATCACACAGTAACTGTCCCTAACTATCCAACAGTTTTTTTTCGTTTTTTTTTTAAAAAGATTACTCGCAATGTGGTTTGCACATTACTAGTATTCTTGTTAACTCCTCCAACTACTAAGATAAATATGCTTGTGTCTGGAGTGGGTTCACGTCAATAGTGCCATGGGTGGGGTGGGGATCGAACTCACGACCTCTCGATCGTCAGTCCGACACCCTATCCATTGGGCTATTGCAGCCTTAACAGTTACTGGGTCCGTTTGGTTAAAACTGGGCTTTATAACAGTCGCGTGACAATGAAATAGCAAGCCGCGCGCAGCGAGCGGCGGCCCGCAGTGAACATCGCGATCTCACCTCGTGACCTCACTCCCGAGGAAGAGCGACTGACTCGCTCGAAACCTAGGTCGAGAAAATTCGACTAAAGGTACGTGAATTACAGCCGGTATATAACAATAAAATGAAATAGCGGTTATGTAAAAAGATATAAAATCAACAGTAGGTACCTATTCGATTTACTGTCAGCGATTCTGAACGTACACCTTGTCAATTGGTTTAAGATTGATTCGTGAATAATATCCGGTGGAGGCGCTGCGGTCGCGGACTGCCAACGGGAATATTCAGAATTTTTTTTTTTTATATTAGTGATAGAAAAACACTTGAATTTGATTTCATCCATCACGATATGCTCTACAATATATTTGTAATCAACTTTTTAAATACAAACTTCTTGCCTTGCCTGTTTTTTTTGTTTCTTTTTTATTATTCACAGACGAGCTCTTGGCCACTATCTCACCTGATGTTATTTTGATGTGAGCTAATGTGGAATTATGATAGATTCCACATTAGCCATTAGATTCCACGTTATTAGTATAAACAATTTATTGTCCCACCTCAAATAAAATGTGTATACATTTACAAATAAAAAAGATGGTGTTATCGCTAATATCGATCTCTTCTAGACAACCTTTGGATGGATGCATCTAATTTAAGTAAAAAAACTAAAATATTGCGATGTTTACCCAATGTAACATAGTATAAACCTACTTGTCCGGAGCTGTAAGGTGTCAGTGAGACGACTGCAGTAGCAACAAACTTCAGCCGGGATCCACTTCCATACACACTGGGTGGCTGTTGTTTGAATGTTACTGGATGTCTTCGCTTTTAAACATACTTCACAATAATTTAAGATCGTTTATAAAACGAAAAAAACCGACTTCACATGCCGCGATAGTCAAAGTAGCCAGTAGTTATAAGCATGTCATCAAAGTATACAAATTTGCTTATATTGTCTATCTCCATATCTCCGGAGATGATTATCAGATCTCGATAATATTCGAATGGGACCATACGGAAGGCATAATCTCTCAAACAAATAAACTGGCCAAGTGCAAGTCGGACTAGCACTCGTAGGGTTCCGTAACACAGTAGAGTATTCTATAACTATGATTTTTCGCAACTACAAAAATAACTTTGTTTTTCATAGTGCATAGTCTCTGCCTACCCCAACGGGAATAACAAAATAACGCGTGATTGTATGTATGTATGTATGTATGTATGTTCATAGTGCTTGTATGAAAAACAAAGTTATACTTGCAGTCGCTATATCTCAACAACTGCTGACTGTATCTCGTTCAAACCAATTTTCGTTGAAAGTTTTTATTGAAATCTACAGAATATATTTTTTCTAGATCTTTCACTCCCTTACTTTAGAAGTTAGAGGGGGGGGACACATATTTTACCACTTTAGACGCGCCTATCTTTTAAATGATTGACTTTGAGAAAAAATGGTTTTAGAAACCTCAATGTCATTTTTAAAGACCTATCCATAGACACCTATAGGTTTGATGAAAAAAAAATTGTTTTGTTCCATTTCCATGTATGGGATGCCCCCCTTAAACTTTTATATTTTTTATTTTTGTACAAAAAAAGAAAAGCGGTTGACAGAATACATCTACCTACCAAGTTTCAATTCTGTAGTCCTAATAGTTTCGGAATAAAATGGCTGTGACATACGGACGGACAGATAGACAGACATGGCGAATCTATAAGGGTTCCGTTTTTTGCCATTCGGCTACGGAACCCTAAAAAAGAATTTATCAAATCGGTTAAAGTTTGACGGAGTTCTGAGGTAACAAACATAAAAAATAAAAGAAAATAACAGGCCAAGTGCGTGTCAGGCCACGCGCAGTGTAGGGTTCCGTAGTAGCCTGTTATTCAATGCAAGTCTTTACCCGTTATAAACAAGCAACTAGGTACTCCGTCTTTGTCACTTTAAAGGATTTATTCTAAGGATTTTGTATTTGGTATAAAATTATCCAACACCCAAGTTCAACGACTATTACTGCTAAACTAATAAAGTTATCTTAACCGCTATAATTTTCCTTTAAAGTTCATAAAATGCTCTATTATCACGAATTTTTCCAGATTTTTCAAGGCAGCAGTTTAGCTTTCAGAGGGGGGGGGGGGGGGGGGGGGAAGACGCCCTACTGGAACAAAAATTTGCACTTTAAAGTTTAATATTTCGTAAATGGAGTATTCAATCGAAAAATGGTATAAGCAACTCCGAAGTCATTTTGAAAGACCTATTGAACGATAACCCACACGATGGGGTAGACGCTGAAAAAAAAATCATCCCCACTTCTCATATAAGGGAGCAACCCTAAAAAAAAATATTTTCCAAAATTTTATTTCAGCACTTTGTCGGCGTCATTTATTTAAATACCCTCACAGAATTACAGCTTTCTAGTATTAACGGTCTCTTAGCAAAACCTCGGACAGACAGACAGACGGAAATGACGAAACTTTATAGTTTCGTCATTTCCGTCTGTCTGTCTGGGTTCCTTGTCAGGACTACGGAACCCTAAAAAATACAGTTGCATTGAGAACCTCCTCTTTTTTTGTAAAGTCGGTTAAACATGAATGTAATTGAACATTCTCGAGCATAGATCGGTCCCCGCGTGTTGTGTGTGCATATATTAGTAAATCAGTCACACCGCGCCCTACAATAGCGCACGATTGCTGATATTTCGTAAAAATAACCGGAAGTAAGCCGCACCATCACTTGAATAATAATTTAAAGGAAAAATGAGGATTTTTCTCAAGATATAGGAATAGGAAGGTTCTTAATATCATATTTTAAACCGACTTCACAAAACAGGCAGAGGTTTTCAATTCGACTGTATTTTTTTGAACTCCATCAAATCTTAACCGGTTTGAAAAATATTTTTTTTTGTATGAGAGATTGAGTGATTATGCCTCCCGCTTGGTCCCATTCAAATTTTATCGAGATTTGATAAAAATCTCCGGAGATATGAAGATAAGCTGAAACTCGACATCGATGCATTTGTATACGTGCTACTGGCTAATTTGAATATCGCGGCAAGTGAAGTCGGTTTTATCGTTTCGTTTTGTACGATCATACATTTTATTATAAGGATTATCTGCCCCACAGTACAATATATAAAAATATAATTGAAAAATATATAATCAACCAAAAAAAAAACGACTTTCATGCTGCGCTAGTCAGTTTCCAGTAAGTAGCAAATTTGGAACGTTTATCGTCATAGTTGGAGATACTTAACAGATCTTGATAACATTTAAATGCAACCACCTTGTAGATGAACCGCTTCCTACGATATGAAAAAAAAGTGTTAATTAGTGGAGGAATCGGCGAACAAAAGGCATACAAAAATAAAACCGGCCAAGTCGAGTTGCACTCGCCCACCGAGGCTTCCGTACCAACGTTGGTTGGTACCTATTAAGCTAGACCTCTATATTTTATGACGGCTCATATAACTCAGAGGCCTATCTTAACTGGCGTAAACAATGTATGTATTAACTAGAAGTGTCCCGCGGCTTCGCCCGCGTTAAAACTTCTATTATTTACTTAAAACTTTTCTTTTGTAAAAACGATTCTATTATTAAAGACATCAAATAAGAATTTGCCTAATCGGTTCACCCGTTTTCATGTTATCGCGTGACTAAGGCAATTCGGGATTCATATTTATAAAACCCGAAAAACCCAAATTTTCAGACTTAGTAGTTTCAGACCTACCCCATTTCGAAAAATCCTACAACACGTACTTTATCTTAACATTGAATCCCCGTTCCGTATTTCCGAATTTTCAGAAAATCCTTTCTGAGCGGATACCTACGTCCAAAATAACTATCTGCATTCTAAATTTCAGCGCAATCCGAAACAATATAGATTTTTTTACTTTGTTACCCCAGTTTATCCTCTTAGGGTGGCATTTTGAAAAAGTCAGAAACTCGCATTTACTTATTTATTAACAGAAGTACTTGTGTGGAATCTTTACTAATATAAATATTATAAAGAGAGAACATTTGTATTTTTGTATTTTTGTATGTTTGTAATGAGTAAACTCAAAAACTACTGAACCGATTTAAAAAATTCTTTCACTAATACATAGAATGGACTTTCGGAATGAAAATAGGCTATATATTATCCCGTTTAAATCAAAGGTACATTCGTGGAGACCTAATTTGCAACCTAAGTCGGCAAATAAACGTCGGAAAAAACACGTTTCTTACGAACGCTACTTAATTGAAAATAGATAGAAGAATATTTTCTATGCAAGAGTTGTACAACTTAATAAGACCTACAAAAAAGTCCGCGACAGCATATGTCTATCTCTTAAGGTTGACTCACAGTAACCATTTTAATCTAAAAATTTTTGTTAAAAAATATTACATAACTTCCAAGGCTATTTTCAAGTATATAGTATTAATCCTTATCCAAATAATTACGTTAATTAGCTTGGCCACACATTATAGATTAAAATTGTCCTTTACAGTATATAATTCAAATGAAAACTCTAGAAGATATCACGATTTTCACATACACGCATTGCAAAATTAATAAAATATTTGCAGTGAAACCACAGATTAGGTCATAGTTACTAGGAAAATATTATAAGCTTAGCTATGCTGTAGATCCCCACCGATCACAATCAATTTGAAGTCAATATAGTGTAATAATATGATCTATTGAATAAAATAATATTCATCTATATATATAATAATATAATATAATATTTTAAACCACCCCGACTGATCTATGTATAATAGCTTTTTCCAATGACTCTAAACACGACATTTAAAATCTGAGCTGTAAGTTGGTGAGGATTTGAGTATTCTGTAGAGTCCAGGAGGCTTCCATGTTCTTACAATATCGTTGAAGAAGAAGATTTTCGAATTGACCAGACCTATGAAAGTTGATTTCATAGCGCAATTAACTAGAAAAAAGCTCATAATTTTATAACGATTGAACGAATTTTCATGAATCAAAGCTAAGAAAACTCTCAATGAAGACATCTATCAAACAAAAAAAAACTATCAATAATAAAAACAAAATCGGTTCATCCGGTTAGGTGCTAAGATGCTACAGACAGACACACAGATACACACGTTAAACGTATATTACCCCTACATTTTGCGTCGGGGAACGCCGTAAGGTTACGGCGGCAGATGTATTCCTTGGTGGTAAGCTACTTTTTGGTAGATTTAATGATTGCACTACCACTGTACGAAAACTCATGATTCATGAATGCACATAAAACTTTCGTTGGTAGGTATATAGCTAGGATTAGAACCAACGACCGTCGGGTCAGAATCAGAGTAACTATCCTTTACGCCAAAGGGCCGTCCAATATCAATACGTAAGTATTATAAAACAAAGTTCATCACTGCGTCTGTCTGTCTGTTCGCAATAATCTCAATAGCTACTGAACGGATTATCATGCGGTTTTCACCAATAGCCAGAGTGTTTATGAGGAAGGTTTAGGTGCATAATTCGTTAAGGGTTTGTGTAAATTGTTGAATAAAATTACTATCCATACTTTGAACCCCCGTTTCATCCCCTTAAAGAGTGAATTTTGAAAAATTCTTTCTTAGCGGATACCTAAGTCAAAATAACTATCTGCATGCCAAATTTCAGCGCCATCCGAAACAATATTGATTTCAGACTTTGTTACTGTACTTCAACCTTTTAGGGGTGGAATTTCGAAAGAACCTGAAATACGTATTTACTTACTTAGGTACTTGTGTTAAGTTTCAAATATAAAAGACTATCTAATCTGTTTTCTCCATACAAACTTTGAACCCCAGTTTCATCCCCTTCAGGGGTGAATTTTGAAATATCCTTTATTAGAAGTAACTAACGTTGTAATAATTATCTGCATGCCAAATTTCAGCGCAATCCGAAACAATATTGACTTTCACACTTTGTTACCCCATTTCACCCTCTTAGGGGTGGCATTTCAAAAAAACCTGAAACACGTATTTACTTATTTTTTACTGAAGTACTTGCGTGAAGTTTCGGACAGAAAAGACTATCTAATCTTATTTCTCCATACAAACTTTGAACCCCCATTTCATGCCTTTAAGGGGTGAATTTTGGAAAATCCTTTCTTAGTACACCCTAACGTACTAAGACAAATATACCCTCCAAATTTCAAGTCTCTACGACCAGCGGTTTAGGCTGTGCGTTGTCTGTCAGTCAGTCAGTATGTCTAGACAAAGATTCTTATAGTATTAGATTACTCTCTTTGATTTTCAACTTTTTTTATTTTTTTGAATTTTACCTTTATTTGTGCTGTAAGATCTTGCTTCTTGCCAAATTTTATGATTCTCGGTCAACCGGAATTACACTATAGGTTTTCGCGCCAAAACCTTTAGGTTACTTCAGGTTGACCTAGAATTGTCTACTAACCTTACAACACAAGTAAAGGCAAAATTCCGAAAAATAAAAAAAGTTAAAAATTAATGTACATTTTGGTACTTACAAGATTTTGCGAAAATTTAAATTTGCCCATATCGTTTATCGTGTTGACTCAGGACCTTGATTTTTAGGGTTCCGAACCCAAAGGGCTCCAACGGAACCCTATTACTGAGACTCCGCTGTTCGTCTGTCTGTCTGTCTGTCTGTCTGTCCGTCTGTCACCAGGCTGTATCTCATGAACCGTGATAGTTAGACGGTTGAAATTTTCACAGATGATGTATTTCTGTTGCCGCTATAACAACAAATACTAAGAACAGAACAAAGTTAAAAATTAAAGAAAAGTTTAAAAAAAGTTTTTTACGATAGCGCAGCGCCACCTATCTAGTTGCTAAGATGGCGCTATCGTCTTTACCTTAATCTGAATCTCGGAAGCGGCTCCAACGATTAAATAAAATTTAGTATAAATACAGGGGATTTCGGGGGCGATAAATCGATCTAGCTAGGAGTCATTTTCAGAAAATGTTGTTTTATTCGTGTTTTCAATAATCAACTTTATTGATAATCAACTTAAAATATTACTCTTCCCGACATCTATTGGCGAGTAGAAGTACTGTATCAGTAAAGCAGTTAGTGGCTCTCAATTAAAAATAATAGTATTATTATTCGTCAATAGATGTCGGGAAGTCATATTTGTCTGTTTAAGTGGCAAAAAATACCGAGCAAAGCTCGGTCAACCAGATATTTAATAATATTAATTACTACAATTACTATTACCACTATTACTATTACTACTATATAATACTATTCTTCCTTTGTGTTAACGTTTACTTAGTTGGTGTTAGAAGTTCGTTAGAAATTCGATAGATGGCGTTCGGAACCCTCCGTGTGCGGGACAAAGTCTGACTCGCACTTGGCCAGTTTTATTAAATACTCGTTAGGTACGAGGGACTATAGACCTCAGTATCTGGTATTAATTTCAACTTGCTGAGTCCACCTGTTCCTGAGAAAATCGGTGGTGACACACGGACAGACGGACAGACAGACGGACAGACGGACAAGAAAGTGATCTTATACGGGTTCCTTACTTTTACCTTTTGAGGTACGGAACCCTAAAAAGAAAAAAGAAACATACAGTCGAATTGAAAACCTCTTGCTTTTTGGAAGCCGGTTGATAAAGAAGGTTCATTCACGCAGCATGTGAAGTATTTTTAGTGTTTTAAACGAACGCGTGTGCCATATCGATAGATCCACGACTATAAGCTAAAATATAACATGACAAAATATACATTTGGACGGACTATGGACCTAATTCAATACTTTGATACTTTTTTAAAAATCATATTATATTTTTAACTAAAAACCGGTATGAGTCACGTAAATAGGTCGAAAGTCGATGGCGACGTGCGACCGTGATGAAGAAGCGCTAACCGCTTCGAAACCGGTCGCACGTCGCCATCGACTTTCGACCTATTTACGTGAGTCATACCGGTTTTTAGTTAAAAATGAATTATACTCACGATACGTTTAATCAAGTAAATCATATTATAGGCTGCCGTTTGACCACTATCTCACCTGATGGTAAGTGATGATGCGGTCGAGGATAGTAAATATGTGCAAAATCATAATCCTAATAAAGAAACATTTGTGTGTATCATCGGCGCGGTATCTAAGTCTCGAGATACCGGAAGTTATCTGTCTCGCCGGAAGCTGAAGCAACTTTGTTATCTTCTTCAGAGAACAGCTCTTCGCTTTGATATTACTTGAAATAATATTATTTTAAATGTTGTTATCTATTTGAGGCAACTAACTCATTGACTCTACGAAACATACAGTTTGTATCACAGCACTATACAGTTTGTATCACAGCACTATACAGTTTGTATCACAGCACTATACAGTTTGTATCACAGCACTATACAGTTTGTATCACAGCACTATACAGGGCAGGACAAATAATCTAATACGGAGAAAGAATAAACTGGCAAAGTGCAAGCCGGACTCGCACTAGTAGGGTTCCGTACCACACTACAGTATTTTCTAAGATCGAGCAAAAAATAGCACTATCATTTTTCGCCAGCAAAAAATAATAATTAATAAACATTTTATTTCTTATAACGCCATCTAACGTCTAACAAAGGAGTTAGGGATCGATATTTCAATATAACGCCATCTATGGAACGTTTACCTAACTAAGTGTTCATAGATGGCGTGAAATGCCAAAAAAAACATGTTTCTTGTATGGGGACCCTCTATTATTTTTAACTTCATTCTGTTTTTAGTATTTGTTGTTATAGCGGCAACAGAAATACATCATCTGTGAAAATTTCAACTGTCTAACTATCACGGTTCATGAGATACAGCCTGGTGACAGACGGACAGACAGACAGACGGACAGCGGAGTCTTAGTAATAGGGTCCCGTTTTACCCTTTGGGTACGGAACCCTAAAAACTAATGATGTGTATGTAACAAATGGGAATAGGGGGTTCAGGGGTATAGTTTTGTAAACACGACTTACCAACATAAACAAACACAATAATTACATACAGTTTTATACCTAGCTAGCTGATACCCGCGACTTCGTTCTCGTACACCAAGAATTTAGTATCCTGTGTGTTGTTCATCCTTAGCCTATAAAGTATCTTCTTGTTAAATGTCAGTAAGATCGGATCATCCGTTTAGCCGTGATTGTGTAACAAACAGACAGAGTGACAGTTACGAACGTGATTGGGTAACAAACAGACAGAGTGACAGTTACAAACGTTTTTCAACCGACTTTCAAAAAGAAGGAGGTTCTCAATTCGTCTGTATGTTTTTTTTCGTATGTATGTTACGCAATTACTCCGTCAATTGTGTACCGATTATAATGATTCGTTTTTTTATCGGTAGGGTACGTTTTCAAGGTGATTCCATTGTAATTTAATCGAAAACTGATAAGTAGCTCCAGAGATATGACGATAAACGTCTCAAACTTGCTACTGAAATAGACTCGCGGGGCATTGAAGTCAGTTGTTTTAGTTTTCAAAATCTTAATTATATAGATACTAGCTGGCGGCGAACTTCGTACCACCTAACATACAATGAATGTCGTGTTACCTTTTAGATGAACTTGTTTTAGGCTTTTATGAACGTAATAAATGAATACAAAAAAGATATTAAGTTTATTAATGTATTATGGCAATACAGATATAGAATAAAAATTGGTAAAAATGGTTTTTGGAAATATAAACTTTTTTAAGTTGCTTGTAAGCATATACAGTTCTGAACGCACGCAAATTTGACAATCAATAAATATGTTAAACAATTATCATTACTGACAAAATTTGACATTTTTTAAAACTACATGACTTGAATTAAAAAAAACTTGAAGAAATTTTTCTTGTCTTACTACTTGACACGGGCTTAATACACTAATCGTGTGAAGCCATAATTATACAAAAAAAATTACGGCGGGATAAACAATTGAACATCAAATAATTGTCAGTTTTAAACCCAGGAACATTTTGGCAAAATATTTATTCTTATACAATTTTTTTAGGTCAATAATTCATTGTTTTTAATACTTATTATCCTATTCCTGACAAAGATAATTTCAAAAATACAAAAATCATAAAAATTGGTCCAGCCGTTCTTGAGTTATAAGTGTAGTAACTAACACGACTTTCTTTTATATATATAGATTAAGTAGGATGGATAGGTTAGCGATTGGCCAATATCACCACTGACTGTCCTAAATAAAAAGTGCCCTTTGCAACGATTTTTTTTATTAATGACTAGCAGCCCGCCCCGGCTTCGCACGGGTAGAACATATATGCCTACAAAATTTGCATCAGTTTGTTGCATCGAATATAAAATATGAACATATTTAACAATCATCGTCATATTTCAACCAATTTACACAAAACCTTAACAAATTATGCACCTAAACCTTCCTCATAAACACTCTGGCTATTGGTGAAAACCGCATGATAATCCGTTTAGTAGCTATTGAGATTATTGCGAACAGACAGACAGACGCAGTGATGAACTTTGTTTTATAATACTTACGTAGTGATATTGGACGGCCCTTTGGCGTAAAGGATAGTTACCCTGATTCTGATCCGACGGTCGTTGGTTCTAATCCTAGCTATATACCTACCAATGAAAGTTTTATGTGCATTCATGAATCATGAGTTTTCGTACAGTGGTTGTGGGATCATTAAATCTACCAAAAAGTAGCTTACCACCAAGGAGTACATCTGCCGCCGTAACCTTACGGCGTTCCCCGACGCAAAATGTAGGGGTAATATACGTTTAACGTGTGTATCTGTGTGTCTGTCTGTAGCATCTTAGCACCTAACCGGATGAACCGATTTTGTTTTTATTATTGATAGTGTTTTTTTGTTTGATAGATGTCTTCATCGAGAGTTTTCTTAGCTTTGATTCATGAAAATTCGTTCCATCGTTATAAAACTATGAGCTTTTTTCTAGTTAATTTAGCTATGAAATCAACTTTCATAGATCTGATCAATTCGAAAATCTTCTTCTTCAACGATATTGTAAGAACATGGAAGCATTGACCTGATGCTGGGACATCTCCTGGACTCTACAGAATACTCAAATCCTCACCAACTTACAGCTCAGATTTTAAATGTCGTGTTTAGAGTCATTGGAATGATTTTAATGAAAAGATTATATATAGATCAGTCGGGGTGGCTTAAATTACTATATTATTATATATATAGATGAATATTATTTTATACAATAGATCATATTATTATACTATATTGACTTTAAATTGATTGTGATCGGTGGGGATCTACAGCATAGCTAAGCTTATAATAATATTTTCGGAGTAACTATGACCTAATCTGTGGTTTCACTGCAAATATTTTATTAATTTTGCGATGCGTGTTTCTGAAACATGATATGTGGCTAAGCTAATTAACGTAATTATTTGGATAAGGATTGCAAATAGCCCTGGAAGTTATGTTATATTTTTTTAACAAAAAATTAAAGATTAAAATGGTTACTGTGAGTCAACCTTAAGAGATAGACATATGCTGTTGCGGACTTTTTTGTAGGTCTTATTAAGTTGTACAACTCTTGCATAGAAAATATTCTTCTATCTATTTTCAATTAAGCAGCGTTCGTAAGAAACGTGATTTTTCGACCGTTTTTTGCCGACTTAGGTTGCAAATTAGGTCTCCACGAATGTACCTTTGATTTAAACGGGATAATATATAGCCTATTTTCATTCCGAAAGTCCATTCTCTGTATTAGTGAAAGAATTTTTTAAATCGGTTCAGAAGTTTTTGAGCCAAATCATTACAAACATACAAAAATACAAAAATACAAATGTTCTCTCTTTATAATATTATTAGTAATTAGTATATTAGTATTAGTATTTTAGTATAGATTTATAAAATAAAATGTTTGTGGTGTTGACTGAATTGGTGAGTGAGCCTTAAACTGCAGGAACAATGAAAATAAATTCAACCCCGCGGGGAACATCTTGTTAACACTAAATAAATAAAGAATGAAGTGGGCGTGGCTGAGCACAGATATATGCCCCGCCCTCTCCCAAGGGAGGTGAGAGGGGGGGGAGGGGGACCGGAACCGGATGTAACTTATTGCATTTGGGGTATGTGTGTGTGCTTATATGATAGACTGCGGATATTTGAGATTTGCAATGTTTGTTGGTAATATATTTTAATTTGCTTCAAAGTCAATGAATACATACTTACAATATAATGAAATCTTGGAAAAGTTGCGATTGGTAAGGATATAATAAATATCGTTCTTGAAACAAAATGACCGACTTCACATACCACGAGAGTCATTTCCAGTAGCAAACAAAATACAAATATCTTCATTAACATAATTCATGGTAGGTACAAACGTGTATCTTTGAAGGTATATTTAGTTATATTTATTTATTTATTTTTTATTTATATCATTTATTTCATATTTATGAATAATGAATTGATTCTACTTTTAGCTATTATGAATAATTCGAGAACTCTGTAAACTTTGACTGTAAATTGGTTGCAATAAATTATTATTATTATCTATTTTATTATTATTTGAATCCATAGACCCCCGAACTAGTAACACTGTGTTTAAGAGCCAATGTCTTCTAGTAGCAAGTTTGAGGAGTTTATAATCTCCATATCTCTGAACTCATCAGATCTCAATGAATTGTACAATGAAACCCTCGGAGAAATACACCCTAAAAAATGTAAATTATAAACAACAAAAATAAAATCAATTCACAATTGGCGCAGAAATAGCATAATATTAATAAAAAATCACATACACAAATTAATGAATGCTGCTTTTTCGGAAGTCGATAAACACACACTAGTTCGTGTACAATAGGTCTACAGAACAGTAGCTGTGTGTGTGTTCCGGCAGCCCTTTAAGGTAGTACTTTTCAATTGTTTTCTGATCTGATTTGTGAACCAGTCGGTACAAATACTACTGCGCTATCTAATCGCTACCTAGATCGTGCACGCAGGACGCTGCGGTGTGTCCGTACCTTTAGAATATTCTAAGCCTAACGTGCTACCTGTGGTGCTAACTTGCTCGACCGCATCGTAATTAGCCGCAGCCGCGTACTGACTGAGCGAGCAGCCTCGCGAGGCAAATCCTCGGTCAGTCAAGACGTGCCTCGGTCTAGGCAAATGCTCGCGCTGTCTCGCCCGAGCGTGCCGCGGCCCGAGCCAAATGTTGTCGGTTTTTGTTGATGCTCAAAAGCGCCTCGTTAGCCGCGTACTGAGTGAGGCGGCCTCGCGCGGCAAACGTCCCAGCTGCCCCGCGAGGCTGCCCGCTCAGTACGCGGCTAGTTACCACCGGGCGAGGCGGTGGTCGAGTCACAGCCTGTATATTATGGTATACAAATATGTGTAGTGGCTACGATGCAGTACATACGGCGTAGCGGTATTGTAGCATATTGTATTGTAATAATATTTAACTCTGTAAGCCATAGCTCGTAGATGTGCTACGTAATGCTACACACCGGCTACGAAGCATACTGTTTTGTAGGTGAGCACACACTTATGTATTTAAATAATTACTTCTTCAGTGGATACTTGTCGTCGAGTCGTCAAGTTTGACACGTTTATCTTCATATCTCTGGAGATAATGATCAGATCTCGATGAAATTACAATGGGACCACTTCGGAAATGTGGGGTACATTTCCGAAATGGTCCCATTAAAACAACCGATTAAAAAAGAATCACTGGAATCGGTTCACAATTATTCACGTAGGGATCGCGTAACATACATATAAAAAACTAGTTTACTTTGTAAGTTTTTTTTTTAATGGTAAAAGTTAACAGGACAAGCACGACGCTCGCCTGATGGTGAGCGATAACGTCTACCTATAACAGATACAGCAGCATGCAAAATTCAGAACTGCCAGAATTTTGCATGTCACTGCACTGCGCCTTTTACCTTGAGACATTAAGATGTTGAGACTCACATGCCCTGTAATTAATTTCACTGGACACCTTGCCATTTCAACCGAAAAACATTCCTATTTCACGGCTGAAAATTAACTAGCAAAGTGGTTGTACCGTCCCAGGCGGACTAGCAGAAGTGCTACTACTACAAAAGTATTAAAAAAGTCTAAAATAAATCTTATGCAGAAGATTTGAAGACGCTCAAGTTTATTGCTGGTCCTCGGTGAGATGAAGGTAGCAGACTTCAGCATGATCGAGAACAGGAAACAGAAGGGATGTTTGTCTATTATAACATCATTAAAAACTAATAAAAGGGACTTCCATGCCGCGCGAGTCAGTTTTAGTAACAAGTTTTTTTCTTATTTTTTTTAAAAGGTTACTAGTAATGTGGGTTAAATTTTACTAGTAGTCTTGTAAACCTTGTTTGAGACGTTTATCGTCATATCTTAAGAAATACTTCGCAAGTCTTAATACAATTTCAAACGCCACCATTTAGGAAATGAACCCTACATACGAAAAATATAATCGTTCAAATCGGTTACAATTTGCGGAGTAAATGCGGAAAAAATATACAATAAAAAACATACAGATAAACTTAGAAACTCCCTTTTTTGTAAGTCGGTTGAAAATGTGATTGAGTTAATGTAACCTCCCCGGCAATCACATGCCGTGATTCAGTTATGTGAGGATGTGACCACTCTGAAGGGTTACCGCCACAGGTGGTAACACCTCACAAGTGTAGGGTTGGACGTGACCACTTTACCACTTATCATATAACAGCGATATTAATACAGCTTGATATTATTTCATTAATATTGTTGATAGCTGTGCCTCGCGGCTTTACCCGCGTAGACATTGTTCCCGGGGGAATATCGGGGTACATTAGTCTCTTTTCTCTTCTTCATCGTATCACTCTTGGCAGAGAGTCGTCGCCATCCCTCTCTCACGGTTGCCTTTCTTGTGCACACATTGATGGAATCTTCGACCGATGCTTTAATTTGACCAGTCCAACGCATGGGCGACCTGCCACGAGCTCGGGTACCTTCCACCTTGTCTTGTACTACAAGACGTTCCAAGGACACATCTCCGCGCCTCGAGACATGACCAAAGAATGCAAGAATGCGAATCTGTACGATAGAAGATAGACGCTGCTTGATGCGGAGTTCTTCAAGTATTGACTGATTAGTTCTGTATTCTGTCCAAGATACCCGAAGCATTCTCCTCCAGCACCACAATTCTAGAGCGTCAATCTTCTTCTTTTCGCTCTCTCTTAACGTCCACGTCTCAGCGGCATAAAGAAATATGGGGAAAACTAATGCCTTGACCATGCGAATTTTAGTAGCTTTTGTTATGTTACGGTTTTTCCATATTTTCTTAAGTTTGTCCATGGCCGTCCTCGAAATCGCCATTCGCCGTTTGATCTCGTCGATGCATCCACCATTGTTTGAAATGATTGCCCCCAAATAAACATATGATTGAACAACGTCGCAGTTCGCTATTTTATTTATTTCTGCAGCGTTATTGTTTGCTCGATCAACAATCATAATCTTTGTTTTACCTCGATTAATCTTAAGTCCGAATTCGAGGCTCACACGTTCCATTCTGATTAATAGGTTTTCCATCTGGACCGCGGTGGTTGCGAACAGCGTCGTGTCGTCCGTATAACGATGATTGAAAATCGTTTGTCCATTAGTAAATTTGTTTCATTAGTACCCTATGTGTTATTCCAAGGTCTAGGCTATCTACGTACCAAATTTCAGCTCCATGGGTTCAGTAGTTTTAGCGTGGAGAAGTAACAGACATACACACTTACAAACTTGCGCCTGTATAATATTAACTTATTAAAGTAGGATATCAACAACAATGAAATTACAGTTCATGTTGATTTTTAGCGTATACGAGACGGATGTAATCCAGCGTTCCAACTGAGGTGACCTTGTTTCCATCCGCGCATTGTGTTTTGGCTACACGGATGTCATCCACGCGCCAACACGCTAGCGGATGGGAACTCTCGCCCGTACTACATGGACGTTAAATGTCAAATCAAAAGTGGATTACATCTGCAGTTTAGATGGATGGCAACAATCAATCTCACCTCTGTTGGGACGTTGGATTACATCCGTCTGGAAATTCTGGAATACGCCAGGTGGAATGTCACTGTATCTGTAATAGGTAGACACTAGGGTGATGGGTAGATATCAAGCGCTTAACATCAGGTGAGCATCGTTCTTATCTTGTTACCTTATTTAATAGTAAGTTATAGCTTTAAAAACGAATGAATCACGTTTGAACTATAATTTAAACCAATGGCTACATCATCAGACCCTCATCACCAAGCCTAATAATTGGACTAGTCAAAACTAATTCATTTAATTAATAAAAGGATAAGCATAACAGTTATACATTTCATTACATTCGCTTACCTAACTAAATCTATTTTACAATACTTTGATTCAGACAAAAAATAAATGGAAACACAGACACAAACATAGAACGGGTAAGTTACATTGAATTATAAAAATACAATAACATAAAACAACTACTATTATAAAATTATATGAACCCAAACTAGAGTAGTTTTCTAGTAGTCACTGAAGAATTCTATCTCCTAACTCCATCATCTGAACAGCTACAAGACACAAGACATCTGAACAGCTACAAGACACAAGACATCTGAACAGCTACAAGACACAAGACATCTGAACAGCTACAAGACACAACACTACAATGTTTAATTTCGATGCAAGTAGGTTAAATTGATCTGAAGATTTTATTACATTGTTTTTAAGAAACTAGGAGAAACAAAGAGGCTTCAAATTCCGCGCTATTTATTTTCAGTACCAAGTTTGAGGTGTTTAACATCATATCTCCAGAGATACTAAACATATCTCGATGAAATTACAATGGGACCACCTGGAAATATACCCATAAAAAACAATCCAAATCTGACCAGGCATCTTTGAGTAGTCGGGGAACTCCTCCTTTTTTTATTCGGTTAAATGTTAATCCCGTAAGATCTCACCGACGCGGACGTCAGACACATTGCTCTTCTATGATCACTCCGGTAATCAAAAATGAAATAAAAAGATAAAAGTAATTGTAAACTTTAAACTTCCGCGATTTGAACACATAGTTCTAAATATGAAAACGTCGAGTTAAATAAAATTAATGTTTTAGGCGCGATAAGTCCCGTATTTTCATATTTATAACTATAGATAAAAGTAAGTTACAAAATAATAACACATCATTGTATGAAACTCATAATAATAAAGGACCAACTTCCGTCAATATGGACAGAAGCTTACTCTGATAATAGACAACACAAATGTTTGTCTGTCCGTTGCTAATAATCCCGCGAGGGCCCCCTCGCCCCCGGGGGGTCGCCACTCGGGGGTCTGCACCCCCTCGGGACGCGGTGTAGTTAATGTTTTGATACCAGATTAGGAGATTTCAAACAGGTTTTTTTTGCTAAAGGGGTACTTGAGTATATTAATTATTTAGTGCAGTAATTAAACTCTGCAGAAATTTAACCCATTCAATAATAAGAAACTCTTGAACGACTTCCAAAATGGAGCAGGTTCTCAATTTTTTGTTTTTTAACCGACTTCACAAAAAAGGTGAAGGTTCTCAATTTGCCTGTATGTTTTTTCCAATGTTTTTTTTATTACAGAACTCCGTCATTTCTTAACCGATTTGGAAAATTCTTTTTTTGTTTAAGAGAGTATTTTGATCGTTTGGTCTCATTGCAACTTTATCGTAAGTTGATAACTATCTCCTGAGATAAAGAGATAAACACCTAAAACTTAGTACTAAAAATGACTATCGCGGCATTTGAAGTCGGTTATTTTCGTTTTGTGAAGTATCTGATGTTTTTTTTGTACATGATTTCGCCGAAACATTTCCAGTTAGTGTAACACTCGCGGTCAACATATATTTTTTTAAATGTATATTTTAATAATTATCGTTCTGGTATTATTAATCAACATTTAATATTGTAAGTATTTATGCACTAAAGTTTTATTACATTATATACATTAATATAATTTTAAAACTACCTAACTATAAACAAATAAATATACGTAAAAAAAACCATAATAACTAAAATGTAGTCTACCAAACCACTACCTATTAATTACTCTTTAATTGGTTAAATATGAAAAATGCAAAATAAGAGAGGTAAATATTATTTTTGCAAAAAGACTGTGGAAGGATCTGTGGTGAAAGCAATGGTATGTTATGACTTGTGAAGACTACAAGGCGCGCGAAAATGTGGCAGAGATTTAAACAGCTCATATTTTTTTCGATGCTAAACATGACTAAAATGGACTAAAATGGACTAAAATGGACTAAAAGGGCTTAATGCGCTGCCGAAACACCGTAAGGTTATAGCGGCAGATTTTTTCCTTGATGGTGGTAAACAACTTTTTGGTAGCAAGTCAGGCGGAATAATACTATGCTCCAAGTACTTAAGAACGAACCCCCGTGCTAGGATATAAATAATAATACTATGCTCCAACTACTAGAACGAACCCCCGTGCTAGGATATAAATAATAATACTCTGTTATGTTTCTTTGAAGTGTTTCACACTTTATATTTTTGTAAATTGTTAAACACAATCCAAAATTTCATCGTACCGACGGGACTTGAACCCGCAACCTCCGGAATAACGGTTGGTAGGTTGCGGGTTCAAGTCCCGTCGGTACGATGAAATTTTGGATTATGTTTAACAATTTAATAATACTATGCTCCAACTACTAGAACGAACCCCTGTGCTAGGATATAAATAATAATACTATGCTCCAACTACTAGAACGAACCTCCGTGCTAGGATATAAATAATAATACTATGCTCCAACTACGAGAACGAACCCCCGTGCTAGGAAATAAATAATAATACTATGCTCCAACTACTTAAGAACAAACCCCCGTGCTAGGATATAAATAATAATACTATGCTCCAACTACTAGAACGAACCCCGTGCTCTCGCTTAGGCGTCGAGCCAACGAGGCTCTCAAAAACCGGTTCATAAAGTTTTAACGACGTTTTTGTTTAAATTATTAATTACTAAAAATGAACAATGTAAACAGAAAGTTCCACCCTTGTGTACAGACAGACAGACAACCCTTCTGCTGTAATATTAACGTAGCTATTACCCGCCACATTACACAAACATATCATTCATTCACCACACAAATGCTTCAGTAAATAACATTATTCATTATTACATTTAATGGAATTACAATTTAATTTTGTTGTTGAATGTCTTTTTCTATTTAATATATATATGGCAAACCAAAGTACAGTGTTTTCTTTGTATTTTATATACACATTCAAGAATTTAATTTCATTTAATTATAATTTATATGTGCAATTTTGTTTGATAACTTGTTGCCATCTTGTAGGTAGTACTAGTTGTACATAATGCCGTTGTTGTAGAAATCTTAGTTAGTTTCTTAGTTAGTGACTCCTGTGGCTTGTTGTCACAATTCTGCCAATGTCCGTTCATGCTAGTTTTATAAAGCATGTGGAGTGTCGGTAAGATAAAACTATGGTCGGTGTTCAGGAGTGAGAATCTACCAGAATTTTACACACCATGATGATTTAATCTAAAGCAAAAGACAACACAACTCATATTTTTGATTTAAAAAATGCGACAAGTAGTTTTGACAGGCCTAGCTCTTAAATATTAACGTAAGGGTCAGCGCAGGCCGCGACGCAACACTACCCAAAATATTGTGAAGAGAACGAAACAGTTCTATTATTATGGTGGTAGCATTAACACTTTGCATCCAAGTATCTCATTTTTTATTTGTGGCCAAAGATGTGTGTCGTCTGGCATTATCATGACGAAAGACCGCTGCTTTGATCACAGTTGACAGTTGACACTACGTTAAACGTACTAAAATCTTAGGTCTGTGGCTCTGCCAAGTGCGAGCCGGACTCGCACACGTAGGGTTCCAATTGAACAAAATTTACTGGAAAAATAAGGGTTTTTGTTTTTAATTTTTAATTTAATTCTATTTTTGTTATTTCATGTTCTTGCAAACATTATAATATACACTATGAGCAAATTTGAAGTCCCTATCTATTACGGTTTGTAAGATCTATAATAATATATAATAAATCGCCTTAAAAAAAAACTTTCTTGTTTCCGGACCCCCTTTTATATTTGAGTTTATTTTGTTTTTAGTATTTGTTGTTATAGCGGCCATAGTAATACATACTTTGTGAAGATTTCAGGTCTCTGTGTATTATGGTTTATAAGTTCAAGCAAAAAAACGCCATAAAAACACGTTTTTTGTATGTGAGCCCCCTTAAACATGAATTTTATTCTGTTTTTAGTATTTGTGGTTATAGCGGGACAGAAATACATCATTTGTGAAAATGTCAACTATCTAACTATCACGGTTCATGAGATACAGCCTGGTGACAGACGAATAGATAGACTGACGGACAGACAGCGAAGTCTCAGTAATAGGGTTCCGTTGGTACCCTTTGGGTAAAAAAAGTAATCTGTTTTATTCTTTGGGTACGGAACCCTAAAAATGCCAGTAAACTGTTTTATTTATACTTTTTATATTTTTGTTTTTCTTTATGTCCTGTATTTCTTGATATTAAAACCAGCCAGATAGAAAAAGTACAACTAAAGAGACTTTTCTTCAATTTCACACATACAAAATCCGAAAAGACTTTCTCGACCTATTTATAATGTTACTACCTCTATTCCCGTCTCACTCACACCAGGGTATCAGCGAAGCTCCTGCGGTCGATCTATACAAAACAATCTGTTCAAGTTATTACCTCGACCAATATAGATAAAGCCACTAACAAACAAACTCGATAAATTCACCGACAACAATACGATTGACCCCTCACGCATTGTCACCTGTGGCAGTAGGGTTGGCACGCTCTACTATAATATATATTAGTTTTTACGTTTTCATGGGCACTGATTCTACAAGTAATGGAGTAAAGGAGCGGGTAGTTTCACCACAGGTGGTAGTGGAGCATATTATATCAATGTTTCGCCTGACTTGCTACCAAAAAGTAGCTTACCACCACCAAGAAAAAAAACTGCTGACCTTACGGGGTTCCGGCAGCACCACACTTGAGAGTTTCTAGGTGTAGCGTGTTCACCATCTTCGACCACATCATCGCTTACCACCAGGCGTTAATTGTAAACTTATTTTATTATATTTATTAGTAGGGAACATCACCGTGATAGTACTGTTATTATATTTATTAGTAGGGAACATCACCGTGATAGTACTGTTATTATATTTATTAGTAGGGAACATCACCGTGATAGTACTGTTATTATATTTATTAGTAGGGAACATCACCGTGATAGTACTGTTATTATATTTATTAGTAGGGAACATCACCGTGATAGTACTGTTATTATATTTATTAGTAGGGAACATCACCGTGATAGTACTGTTATTATATTTATTAGTAGGGAACATCACCGTGATAGTACTGTTATTATATTTATTAGTAGGGAACATCACCGTGATAGTACTGTTATTATATTTATTAGTAGGGAACATCACCGTTATAGTACTGTTATTATATTTATTAGTAGGGTACATCACCGTGATAGTACTGTTATTATATTTATTAGTAGGGAACATCACCGTGATAGTACTGTTATTATATTTATTAGTAGGGTACATCACCGTGATAGTACTGTTATTATATTTATTAGTAGGGAACATCACCGTGATAGTACTGTTATTATATTTATTAGTAGGGTACATCACCGTGATAGTACTGTTATTATATTTATTAGTAGGGTACATCACCGTGATAGTACTGTTATTATATTTATTAGTAGGGTACATCACCGTGATAGTACTGTTATTATATTTATTAGTAGGGTACATCACCGTGATAGTACTGTTATTATATTTATTAGTAGGGAACATCACCGTGATAGTACTGTTATTATATTTATTAGTAGGGTACATCACCGTGATAGTACTGTTATTATATTTATTAGTAGGGTACATCACCGTGATAGTACTGTTATTATATTTATTAGTAGGGAACATCACCGTGATAGTACTGTTATTATATTTATTAGTAGGGTACATCACCGTGATAGTACTGTTATTATATTTATTAGTAGGGTACATCACCGTGATAGTACTGTTATTATATTTATTAGTAGGGTACATCACCGTGATAGTACTGTTATTATATTTATTAGTAGGGTACATCACCGTGATAGTACTGTTATTATATTTATTAGTAGGGTACATCACCGTGATAGTACTGTTATTATATTTATTAGTAAGGTACATCACCGTGATAGTACTGTTATTCGTCATGATCTCCAGAGATATGGAGATAAGCACCTCAAACTTGTATATGAAATTGAACCATTTTAATTATTCTGCAGTAAGTAGGTGTGGTTCTATAGTAAATTTAATCAAAATCTCAGGCGATATGATAGATATATGGTCAGAGATATGAAGATATGGCGATAAAAATCTCCAAGTTGCTACTGAAACTGATTAGTGCGGCGAGTGATGTCGATTTATTAGTTTTTTAAATATCCTTATTTTATTTAACGTTCGTATGCCAGTAATTTATTTTATTAATGTGTTGTGTCCCACCGCTGGGCAAAGTTCCTACATTAATCAGGGGAATTACA
Source organism: Cabera pusaria (assembly GCA_954871355.1). Classification (NCBI taxonomy): domain Eukaryota; kingdom Metazoa; phylum Arthropoda; class Insecta; order Lepidoptera; family Geometridae; genus Cabera; species Cabera pusaria. The sequence goes on from OX940912.1 coordinate 17,798,068, forward strand.
CCTTTGCTTTAATGTGACTTACTACGTTTAGATGAAAGCTGAATGGCTTATTACTTTTTTTTTTATTTCAACGCAATGAGTTATGTTTTTGTTATAATTAGTATAATCATTATTGATATGATCTATTTAATGTTATTTGACGTGTGTGAGTGCAGATTTTTTAATTGCCCATAAACTGAATTAATGCTTTGACTTTAGACTATTCTGGCTTTCCTTCCACTTATCGTTCTCCATGGCACTGTCTGTCCAGCCAGGCCGGTGGGCCACTATATCGCCACGGCACCTCTTTCGTGGCCGACCTCGTCGCTGACCATCTGTGGGGATCCAATCTGTAACGATTCTCGCCCCCCTTGCTGGATGCATACGGACCACATGATCAGCCCAGTCCTATGTACGTTATACCAAGTTAAAAAAGGTTGACAAAACAAATGTTCTGTCTACAATAAGATCGTTTAAAAAACTAAAAAGAACCGACTTCAATGCCCCGCTATTAATTTTCAGTACCAAGTTTGAGGTGTTTATCTCCATATCTCCGGAGATACTTATCAGACCTCGATAAAATTACTATGGTACCACACTTGGGATATATCCTTTTCAACAAAAAAAGAATAATCAAAGTCGGTTCATAAACGACGAAGTTATCCGCGAACAGACATAAAAAATTAAAAAAAAAACATACATACGGTCGAATTGAGAAACCTCCTCCTTTTTTAAAGTCGGTTAAAAAGGGAAACAAACGGTGGCAACCCCGGCGACGCGTAAGTTATTTAATCTGTGTAACTGTCAGATCATTAGCTAATTGAAGGGTAGCTACCCCACTACCCCACTACTCCGCTGGCTGCTAGCCCGAGCTACCGCGGTGTCTCCGTGTCAATGAGGGATGTACAACAGCCATTTAATTTTGTTAATAATGTGTTGATAATTTTACTTTTAACTATTGACAAGTCGTTACTTGATTAAATCGGACAGAGAGTAACAATTATCTGAAGATTGTTTAGTAAACTGGACACGTGTTAGTCGGCGGGACTATTTTTGTATTTATAATCATTCGAAAAGAATAACAATGTAAAACTCCCCCGACCGATCTATATATAATCTGTTCATTGAGACTATTCCAATGAGCCCACAAACGGCGTATCTGCTGTAAGTTTGTGGGGAGTTGAGTATTCTGCAGATTCCAGAAGATGTCCGAGCATCAGGTCATGGTGTGTGTGTTCTGGCAATATCTCTGAAGTAACAGAATAGTTACTGAATTACAATTTGAACAGAGCTGTAACAGTTCAAAACATCATCAAATAGAAAAGAGCTCATTATCATCAAGCGGCTGAACGGATTTTATTGAAACAAAACTAAAAATACTCTGGAATAAGTTTCTTATCAAAAAATAAACCGCACCAAAATCTGTCCATTCGTTTAGGAGCTACGATGCCACAGACAGACACACAGATATACAAACAGACACGTGAGACTTATAACAAGTTATAACACCTCTCTTTTTGCGTCTGGGGTCCTAACTGCCTCTTATTCGAATCAGATCTTTGAAATTTACAATCATCGGAACAGATAACTACTTTGACATGTCAATTAATATAAAAACCGGCCAAGTGCGAGTTGAACTCGCCCACCGAGGATTCCGTTCCGTACCAACTACTCTAACTAGGTTAAAGGACAAAGTTAACTTTGTAGTTCGAGCCCTAGACTGATACCTGTAACACTTCATGCACCAACCCCAAATAATAACTTGTTGTTGTTTTTTTTAATAAATTAGTTTTTTTTGTCACTAAACTACATATTTACGGTTTTCGGTATAAGTGCTGTAAGACCTTGCTTCTTGCCAATTTTTTTGATTTTAGGTTAATAGGAAGTAAGTAACCCTTTAGGTTTTGATTTCCTTGTGAAATCGCAAAATATGCGAAAAATGTAACTTAAACGGTTATAACTTTTGATCGCGTTGACTCATAAGTTTAATCTTTTCACAGCAGAAAGATACCGTAAACCTGAGTGAGTAATTGATATAATTTTCAACTTGACCTTTACACGTTTCTGAGAAAAAACTTTTTTACACTTTTTTCTCTTCTCTCTCTTCTCTCTCTATCTTCTCTGTCCGTCTCGACAGAGAGACAGACAGATATACGGACAACAAAGTGATCCTATAAGGGTTCCTTTTTTCCTTCTGAGGTACGGAACCCTAAAAATAGCTTCATCCTCATTATCACCATCATCATCATCGTCCTACCTATACTCGTCCACTGCTGGACATAGGCCTCACCAATTTCACGCCACTGAGCACGATCCTCGGCTACTCTCATCCAGCTCTTGCCAATAACAGCATAGTGTTGCAATGTTGTAGGTATACATTAATGTGCATGAAGGCACAGTAAACAGTACAACAGAGAGTTAACCTCTCTCCGTGGCTGCTCGGCTGCTCGGCCCGCGGGGACTGAACGTTAATATTTAATCACATCAAAGTACACTAATACGCTCAGATATTTGCCACGGGGGATGTTAACCAACTGCAGACAACAGGGGGGTTGCATTTTTGTTTTATTTTTTTATACGTTTAGCTCGGCTAGCGTTTGACCACTATCTCACCTGTTGGTAAGTGATGATGCGGTCGAAGATGGTAAGCACGCTAGGCCTAGAATGGGAACTGGCTCTCAAGGATAGCTGCCGGAACACATTAGATGTTTGGTGACAGATTTTCTAACTTGAGGGTGGTAGCTGGCCAGGCGGACACTAGATAGTGTCCTCTACCACCATGCGGGGGTTTTGTTGGTTTCTTAACGATGTTTTCCTTCACCGGAGGGCCACTGTGAGAAGCGCACATAAATTTTTCGATAGAAAAATCCATTGGTGCACGGCGGTTTGAACTCGGTACCACGGCATCAAAGCCGAACGTTCTCCCGATTACGCCACCGGGCCCTCATCTATACTAATATTATAAAGAGATAACATTTGTATTTTTGTATTTTTGTATGTTTGTAATGATTTGGCTCAAAAACTACTGGACCGATTTAAAAAATTCTTTCACTAATATATAGAACAAACTTTCGAAATGAAGATAGGCTATATATATATTATCCCGTTTAAATCAAAGGTACATTCGTTGAGACCTAATTTGCAACCAAAAGTCGACAAAAAAACGGTCGAAAAAACAAGTTTCTTACGAACGCTGCTCAATTGAAAACAGATGGAAGAATATTTTCTTTTGAAGAGTTGTACAACTTAATAAGACCTACAAGTCCGCGACAGCATATGTCTATCTCTTAAGGTTGACTCACAGTAACCATTTTAATCTTAAATTTTTTGTTAAAAAATATTACATAACTTCCAGGATTATTTTCAAGTATAAAGTATTTATCCTTATCCAAATAATTACGTTAATTAGCTTGGCCACATATTATAGATTAAAATTGTCCTTTACAGTATATAATTCTAATGAAAACTCTAGAAGATATCACGGATTTCACATACACGCATCGCAAAATTAATAAAATATTTGCAGTCAAACCACAGAATAGGTCATAGTTACTGCGAAAATATTATTATAAGCTTAGCTTTTCTGTAGAGCCCCACCGATCGCAATCAATTTGAAGTCAATATAGTATAATAATATGATCTATTGTATAAAATAATAATGATCAATATATATAATATAATATTTTAAACCACCCCGACTGATCTATGTCTAATCTTTTCATTAAAAGCATTCCAATGACTCTAAACACGACTTTTAAAATCTGAGCTGTAAGTTGGTGAGGATTTGAGTATTCTGTAGAGTCCAGGAGATGTCTCAGCATCAGGTCAATGCTTCCATGTTCTTACAATATCGTTGAAGAAGAAGATTTTCAAATTGATCAGACCTATGAAAGTTGATTAATGCTCATAGTTTTATAACGATTGAACGAATTTTCATGAATCAAAGCTAAGAACACTCTCGATGAAGACATCTATTAAAAAAAACTATCAATAATAAAATCAAAATCGGTTCATCCGGTTGGGGTTAATATGCTACAGACAGACACACAGATAGACACGTTAAACGTATAATACCCCTACTTTAAATCAAAATCGGTTCATCCGGTTGGGTGCTAAGATGCTACAGACAGACACACAGATACACACGTTAAACCTTATAATACCCCTACTTTTTGCGTCGGGGAACGCCGTAAGGTTACGGCGGCAGATGTTCTCTTTGGTGGTACTTACTTACCTACTACTTTTCAACCGACTTCCAAAAAGAAGGAAGTTCTCAATTCGTCTGTATGTTTCTTTTTTCTTTCTTTTTTTGTGTGTGTATGTTACGCGATTACTCCGTCAATTGTGAACCGATTCAAATTATTATTTTTGTAATCGGTAGGGTACGTTTCCGCGGTGGTCCGGTTGTAATTTCATTGAGATGTGATAAGTATCTTCAGAGATATGACGACAAACGTCTCAAACTTGCTACTGAAATTGACTCGCGGGGCATTGAAGTCAGTTGTTTTAGTTTTTAAACTATCTTAATTATTGGTAGATTTAATGATCCCACGAAAACCCATGATTCATGAATGCACATAAATATTTCATTGGTAGGTATATAGCTAGGATTAGAACCAACGACCCTCGGGTCAGAATCAGGGTAACTATCCTTTACGCCAAAGGGCCGTCCAATATCACTACGTAAGTATTATAAAAGAATGTCCATCACTGCGTCTGTCTGTCTGTTCCCAATAATCTCAATAGCTACTGAACGGATTATCATGCGGTTTTCATCAATAGCCAGAGTGTTTACGAGGAAGGTTTAGGTGCATAATTCGTTAATGTTTTGTGTACATTGACATATGACGATGATTGTTAAATATGTTAATATTTTATATTCGATGCAACAAACTGATGCAAATTTTGTAGGCATATATGTTCTACCCGTGCGAAGCCGGGGCGGGCTGCTAGTATATTATATCTTTATTATACCTATTATATTTGATCGACTTCATTTATAGGAGGAACTTACAAATGTTTTTTTAACCGACTTCACAAAAAGGAGCATGTTATTAATTCATTTATTATTTATATTTATTTATTTTATTTTTTATTTTTATTCATTTATTATTATATTATTAATTAATTCACCTCTATTTTTAGGGTTCCGTACCCAAAGGGTAAAACGGGACCCATTACTAAGACTCCGCTGTCCGTCTGTCTGTCTGTCTGACTGTCTGTCTGTCTGTCCGTCTGTCACCAGGCTGTATCTCATGAACCGTGATAGATAGTTGAAATTTTCACAGATGATGTATTTCTGTTGCCCCTATAACAACAAATACTAAAAACAGAATAAAGTTAAAAATAATAGGGGGTCCCCATACAAGAAACGCGTTTTCTTCGGCATTTCACGTCATCTATGAACGCTTAGTTAGGTATACGTCCCATAAATGGCGTTATATTGAAATGTCGATCCCTAACTCCTCTGTTAGACGTTAGATGGCGTTATAAGATATAAAATGTTTATTAATTATTATTTTTTGCTGGCGAAAAATGATAGTGGTATTTTTTGCTCGATCTTATAAAATAGTGTAGTGTGGTACCCTACTAGTGCGAGTCCGACTTGCACTTGGCCAGTTTATTTTAAATGTGTGTTACCTCCATAGTTAGTATAATAGGAATAACTTATTATTCATATGTATATGGTTACCTCAGAACTCCGCAATTTATTAGGACGGTTTTATTTTCGTTTGGACGATCATACATAATTTTTTTAACAGCATAATATAGTAAATGGTAAGTGATGATGCGGTCCAGGATGGCAGGAAGCTAGGCCTAGAATAGGAACTAGTTTCCAAGGACAGCCTTCTGTCGGAACTCATTAGATGTTTGTCGACAGATTTTCCAATTAGAGGGTGGTAGCTGGCCAGGCAGACACTAGACGCTAATCATTTTTAGTAGGTACTAAGATTGAGGGGTCTATCTCCATATCTCTGGAGATACTATACAGATCACAATGTAATCAAACGGGTAGTATTTTATACTCTCGAACAAAAAATAATGTTTGCAATCGGTAAATAAATGACGCTCGTTAACAGACATAAATAATTAAGATAGATTAAAAACTAAAACAACCGACTTCCATGCCCCGCGAGTCAATTTCAGTAGCAAGTTTGAGACGTTTATCGTCATATCTCTGGAGATACTTATCAGATCTACGAATGAAATTACAATGGGGTCATCTCGGAAACGTACCTACCAATTAAAAACAGAATCGTTCGAATCGGTTCACAATTGACGGAGTAATCGCGTAAAATATAAACAAAAAAAATTCAAAAAAACATACGAATTGAGAACCTCCTTTTTTTTGGAAGTCTGTTGAAAATATGAAAACAGGTGAATTGAGAACCACCTCCTTTTTTGTTTAGTCGGTTAATTGGAGCTCGTTTGCGAAGTCATACCTATCAAGGAGACCATCGATGATGTGGTGGCACCGTATTGTAGTGTGGCGTCGATGACGTCACGTGGGCGGGGCGTGTGACGTCACACGTCATCTACAACCACGGCGGTGACCATGAGGGGAACATATAACATATAATACTTGTATTGTATATTATTACTTGGAACATTTAAAATTCATAATATTCTTATCTGCACCTAGGGTTTTATTTTTTTATATGTGGGACCGACAAGTAGTAGCAATTTAGAGACGTTTTTCGTCATATCTCTGGAGATAATTATCAGATCTTGATAAAATTTAAATGAAACCATTTTGAAAATAATTTCTTCCTCAGAAAAAAAGAATCATTAAAATTGTTTCACAATTGAAGGAGTAATCGGGTAACAAACATAAATAAAACCGGCAAAGTCGAGTTAGACTCGCTCACCGAGGCTTCCGTACCAACGTAATAAATTAATTATATGAGCGCTCATATAACGTACGGGGACACCCTTTAATTTTCAACTTTTTTCATTTTTTGGAATTATTCCTTTATTTGTGCTATAAAACCTTGTTTCTTACCAAATTTCATGATTCTAGGTCAAAGGGAAGTACCTTATAGGTTTTCGACCCAAAACCTATAGGGTACTTCCGGTTGATCTAGATTTGTCAATTTTGGTCAAAAGCAAGGTCTTACAACACAAATAAAGAAAAAATTCCAAAAAGTAAAAAAAGTTTAAAATTAAGGTAGATTATGGTACTTACAAGTTTTCGCGAAAATCTAAATTTGCCCATATCTTTTTATTGTGTTGACTCAAGACCTTGATTTTTATACACCAAATAGGGACTATAAACTTCAGTATCAGGTATAAATTTCAACTTGCTAGGTCCACCCGTTCCTGAGAAAATCAGTGGTGACACATGGACAGACAGACGGACAGACAGACGGACAGACAGACGGACAGACGGACAGACAGACGGACAGACAGACAGACGGACAAGAGAGTGATCTTATAAAGGTTCCTTTTTTTACCTTTTGAGGTACGGAACCCTAAAAACATAGGTATGTACGTGTTTAAGATGGGCGTGACGAAAAAAACTAATCAGTGGTAACACACGGACAGAGAGACGGACAGACAGACGGACAGACACACGGACAGACAGACGGACAGACAGACAGACAGACGGACAAGAAAGTGATCTTATAAGGGTTCCCTTTTTTTACCTTTTGAGGTACGGAACCCTAAAAATAATACAGATAAATTGAGAACCTCCTCCTTTTTGGAAGACGATTTAAACAAAGAACACGAGATAAGAATGTCTTACTTTTTTTAAAGTCCTTAAAAGTCCTGCCACTGTATTAAAAAGATGGGCACCCGAATCGATCAGCCGTCCCGCTGCGCACATCAAACAGTCTATAACGTGTATCTTGTAGACACGAAATCTAATAGGAAGCTATCTGTCGGCGGCTTGATGACTTACTTCCAAGTAACACGAACACCACACAACAGATAATAGACCAGGGTGGGTGCTTACAATCATACGAAAGTAAATTCAGATCAGTGTTTTTCCTTCGACACGGATTTCGATGCAATTCACAATGCTTCGATCGGCCACTTTGACCACCTAATTATTCCGTTATTAACTGAAATATAAATTTCCCTGACTGAATTGAAATACCCTTACTAACCTTAACTAAAAATAATTAAATATAAATATAAATTTTGAAATAAAAATTTAAAAAGGATAAATTTACTGGAAAATAAATTTCCCTTGTGGAAGCCTTTCGTCTATCCAATGGTGAAATATTTTTTTTTGACGCAAGTGTGTTTGCGCCATTATTTCATGGGTAGTGCGAATTGTAGTTGTAATTTTTACTATGTTGGCATTACACTCTGAATGTCTGCAGGGTTGCCACTTGGTTGTCGCCATGACAGTCACGTGACTACGTAGCACAGGGACTAGATTTTGCCAAAATTACCACAGAATACTTAACCTAAATACTTAACTTAATCACATAACGTCTAGAATCTAGATGTACTATGAGTGAGAACCACAGACCTTGGATTTTTTTTATATATTATAGGCTAGCGCTTGACCACTATCTCACCGGTTGGTAAGTGATGATGCGGTCGAAGATAGTAAGCACGTTAGACCTAGAATGGGAACTGGCTCTCAAGAATAGCTGCCGGAACACATTGGCGACACATTTTCTAACTTGAGGGTGGTAACTGGCCAGGCGGACACTAAATAAATAGGGTCCTACCACCATGCGGGGGTTAGGGGTTTATTGACGACGTTTTTCTTCATGCAACTAGAACAAGCCGTTCTGGTTACATGCAGACACATAAAAACAATTGAAAAACATAACCCTCCTTTAGGGGAGTCGAGTATAAACATCGCAGATTTTACGTTACCAATATCTTCGAGAAAGATACAATTTTGTCGAGTGCGACAAGACTCCATCCAGGTAGCGGTTGAGTGACAGGCAATCGTTGCCACAAAGCTACCCGCAGTTTGATGTTACAATTTATTTAACCTGTGTGTTTGACGGGTTGACAACCCTGATAGCTGCACAGATTAAAAATTAAATGGTTCCTCGCCATATTGGAGATCTGTCGATGATCGGCTCAGACTTGGATTTGAATAGACGGCATCAGGCCGTCGCAGCAGTTCTGTGACGAGCTAAATTGGTTGATTATAAAATAAATAAATAAAATACGTTTAATTCAAGTGGTATCTTTAAGACTCAATTTTAAAAACATAACACAATATTTATTTTATTTATTTATATCTTGACATTAATGATAATTTATTTACAATTTTTAAATAAAATATTGTTGGAATAACCATAGAAAAGGAAAAAGAATATTTTGTAATATGTAGAATATTTTATTTAAATCAGTTATAGCTCCGACACAAGTCTCGATAGGACTAAGAAAAATTTAAACAGAGTTTTTAATTTACTAGAAAGAAGTACTTATTTACAACAAATATTGAATGTTTTAATTTTGTTTGTTTGTCTATTGTGTGTTAAAATTGTCTATGAGTCTCAAAAGCAATTTGAAAAAAACATTTTATTAATATTTTTAAAAAATCCTCATGGCGATAAGTCAAAGTACTAGAGTACGGTAAGACTTCTATCCTCCATGACGGTAAGTAAAGTACTGAGCTTGCTTAACATTTTTAGGGTTCCGTACCCAAAGGGTAAAACGGGACCCTAATACTAAGACTCCGCTGTCCGTGTGTCTGTCTGGCTGTCTGTATGTTTGTCTGTCTGTCTGTCTGTCTGTACGTCTGTCACCAGGCTGTATCTCATGAACCGTGATAGTTAGACAGTTGAAATTTTCACAGATGATGTATTTCTGTTGCCGCTATAACAACAAATACTAAAAACAGTATAAAGTTAAAAATAATAGAGGGTCCCCATACAAGAAACGTGTTTTTTTCGGCATTTCACGCCATCTATGAGCGCTTAGTTAGGTAAACGTCCCATAGATGGCGTTATATTGATATGTCGATCCCTAACTTCTTTGTTAGACGTTAGAGGGCTTAAAAAGAAATAAAATGTTTATTAATTATTATTTTTTGCTGGCGATGATAGTGGTATTTTTGCTCGATCTTATAAAATAGTGTAGTGTGGTACGGAACCCTACTAGTGCGAGTCCGACTTGCACTTGGCCAGTTTATTTTAATAGACTTCTTCAGGTCAGAGATTATCAGTTAGTCTGTTTTTGATGTGAAAACTTCTTTAGCGGCGTCGTGAACTTTTTGGGATTGGTAAAACATGTTAAACTCGCGTCAGGACCTCGCGTTAGGACACGTGACCTGATCGAAAATTCGTAAGACGGAGGGTGAGTAGATTAAATGCACAACGTTAATGATCATGGTTTTACTGCAGCCGGCACTTCTGGAGTGCAACCCTTTGTTTTTTTAACCGACTTCACAAAAAAGAAGAAGGCCAAGTCTAATAGGTACTTAGTAGACAGATTCTACCTACATGTATCTACCTACTTACTACTACTACATACATAGTATCTATCTACTATGCAATAGGCTTGGCTGGCACCGACTTCATATAGATAAGTGGGTAGCGCTTATAATAATTATATTGAGTAATTTATTTTTCGCTTTTGAGTGCCTGTTTGTGGTTATGAAGTCGGGTTTATTTTTTTTGAAAAAAAAACAATTTATTCTCTTATTTTGTCTTTTACACTGAAAAAAAATTGCGATTAGTAGGCTAGCTAGTAGCAGGCTATGAGGCGGACTAGCAGAACACAATAGAGTTAAAGTGACGAAAGATTCACTAAAATAAGGTACTTACACTAAAATCAGGTGTATACTCCTTTGCTGTATAGAATTCGATCAAATTTCACAACACTATCACCACAATATATACCTTATTTTTTAAAAATTAATTCAGTAGGTACCCGAGTGTCCAAACCGATAATATGCAGATTGTTTGATTCGGTAACAATATTTTGAAGTTTTTTTTAAAATCACATAGCACTTTGTGTTTTAAATCTTATACAATTTCATTTAGTCAACATTTTATCTTAAAGAATAATCAAAAGTAGTTCGAATTTGATACACAGTAAAGTATACACAAAAACGAAGTTATTCAAATAGCCACTCCTTATCTCTCTAAAAATATCAAATCACTTTTCATTGTAAATCACAATAAGAACCAAACACAATCAATAATCCAAAAAAATCCATATTTTCCGAGCGAGTGTAAAACGTGTGTATTTAGAATCTGGCAGACACAGACTGGATAAGCTAGGGGCTGGCGGGGGCGTGGTCTACCGAGCCACGCCCCTTAGAAGCCACGCCCACAACACACGCCTACACAGTGAGAAGTTGTAGGAGAGAAAAGGTAGCACGTAACTTGTAAAAATGTCAATGTAACTTTTTTTGAAAATAGATTTTATTTTTGTTTACATTTAGTTTAAATCTATGACTTTTGAACTTTTTACAGAGGAATTATTCAAATGAAGAAGATTATTTTTTTATTCAAAAGAAAAGTTTTGGCGGTATATCACTGTCTATCTACAGGGTGATTCAGTACCGATGGATCAAACGAAGCAGGGTGGTAGAGGACCTCACTGCGCATCTATTGAACCCCCATGTATGTTCTACCATTCACAGTTTATGAGATATGACATTTTTTCGAAATGTTTTTGACTTTCGCCGCATTGGGTCAGAATTTTTTTTTTCTGTTTAACCCTTTACGCTAGGGCGATAATTTTTTTTTTGTGATCGTATGTAAATAATAGACCTAACAAATGGTAAGTATTATTATTATTTTACTCGAAGAGTAAATACTTTCATAATAATAGAAAAAGTTACAAAAATCTTATTGAGTAATGTTACTGCATAAAGTTTGCGAGGCCAATACAAGAACTGTATGATACTGAACTTTGTTTACGTGTTTAACTGAGATTAACCGGCATTTTGCATTTCACCACCACAAACTGAACATGGTTTCAGTTAAAACGATTTCTAATTCTGAACTACCGATTTTGGGCGTTTAGCGCTCTTGATCCCGTTTACACTGTTAACAGCCACTGTCACTCGTATTTTCCGCGTTCGTTTCCGTGTCCGTGCATGGCGTAACATGACGAGACGTTTTGTTATTTCGTTATTAAAATTATAAATATTTTAATTCCTTGGGGTACATTTTAAGATTCTTAAATCACGATTCTGAACATAATAAGTTATTTTTCAAAAAAAATAAATCCGACTTCATAACCACAAACAGGCACTCAAAAGCGAAAAATAAATTACTTAAAATTATTATAAGCGCTAGCCACTTATCTTTTTAAAGTCGGTGCCAGCCAAGTCTATTGGATAGTAGATAGATAATACCTACATGTACCTACTTACTACTACTACATACATAGTATCTATCTACTATCCAATAGACTTGGCTGGCACCGACTTCAAATAGATAAGTGGGTAGCGCTTATAATAATTTTAAGTAATTTATTTTTCGCTTTTGAGTGCCTGTTTGTGATTATAAAGTCGGTTTTATTTTTTTTGAAAAATAACTTATTACCCTTACTTACTTACCCTTTTTAGTGCAAAACAAGTTGTAATTAAATTACATGCATCTATAAAATTTCGTGTCTGGGCCATCATACACTGACGGATATATACTTTGTGAAAATTTCAAGTATGTACCTATAACGGTTAAGAAGATACAGATCTGTAAAGTGCGCACATATAGACACACGAACGGACGGACGGACGGACGGACGAACGGACAACAAAGTGTCAGAAAGTGTTCATTTGGTACACTTTGGGTTCGGAACCCTAAAAAAATTGACTTTAAATGCAGCGCTAAAGTGAAAATATTCACTAGTAATAATGATGTCATCAAGGTATCAAAGGACAATGTCCAAAATGGCCCTGTGCAATTAAAGCATCTGACACACACGATCATTAATTGTCTACTTTATTACAATAATTCCAAATACTTTTATAACACGGACTAGTTGTATTCCAAAATGAATATTAAACAGTATTATTTGCGATTATTAACATTAATTGCCGCCATATGGCCACATATGGCCAACAGAGTACTGAATCACTCTACTACGTTATAAGAGGCACTTCCCTATATTGTTGATACCCGAATCACATGAGCCAGAATTATGAAAGCACTGTGTAGCCATCCTAACAACGGAAAGTATTATTTACGCAGTAACTATTATATAATCTGTGGTATTATGCTTATAATATTTTTTTGCAGTGTTGATTGGTACAAAGTACGTTCATAATTCTGAGTTATTTAATAATGTATGCAGTGTCGCGGGACAGAAATGGCCGCCATCAACGCCAAACGTCACGTCATGTCAAAATATCTTAGGTATGTTTAAAAAAGTTTGCACCCTTTGCCCGGTAGAACATTCCTGTGAAGACAAATTATTTGTATTTATATATAATTATTTATTATAATTATTAATATATAATTGTTTATTGAGGGCCCGGTGGCCTAATTGGGAGATCAGTCGGCTTTGATGCCGTGGTACCGAGTTCAAACCCCCGTGCACCAATGAATTTTTCTATAGAAAAATATATGTGCGCTTCTCACAGTTGCTCTCCGGTGAAAGAAAACATCGTTAAGAAACCAACAACCCCCGCATGGTGGTAGCACATATCTAGTGTCCGCCTGGCCAGCTACCACCCTCAAGTTAGAAAATCTATCGCTGTTAACTACGTCGCGTCTAATGATGTATGAATAGCTAAATTTCAATGTAAATCGATGATAGAATTTACCAAGTCGCGTTTAATAACTTATAAATTAGTTGTAACTCCATGTGAAATAAGTTAGAACAACGCTAGAATAAGGTAAAATTGTATATAATAAATCATCTGAAAAGTAGTTTTAATAATTTAAAAAATAATGTAGGATACAAGAAAAATTGTAATTAATAGGTAGGAAAACTCTTATTTATCACCCTCACCTATTAGCACCGAAATCAGATCGGAAAAACTAAAGCGAAAATGTATGACCAGCCAGGTCTGAACATGTCCAGACTTGTTGACGACTTGACCTTGAAACGTAACTCGGATTGTAGAAAATTTTAGCACAAAGTACTGTGTACTCTATCGGAATATGCAATAGTTGAACAAGTTACTTTTAAATATAGGTAGGAACATTTGCTTGTAAAATCACAGTTCAATTCACTTTAAGAAGCCTAAGGAAAAGGAAATAAAAGAAGCCTCAAGAAAGAAAAAGTGTTTTTGTGAATCCCTGCCAGGGCATACTTCAGGCAGAGCCAGCCATCCAGCTAGCCCCCTTTTAGTCGCCAAACATCTAATGTATTCCGGCAGCTATCCTTGAGAGCCAGTTCCCATTCTAGTCCACTTCTCTATCTTCGACCGCATCATCACTTAGCAACAGGTGAGATAGTGGTCAAACGCTAGCCTATAAGATATAAAAAACATTAAAAAATATTAACTATCCCCACCTTTATTTCTATCTCGCTCACAGTTACCGTAAGAATATCTGTCAAAAACCAAAATCAACGAGTAGAAAGATCTAAAAACATTATTCAAGGTCATATTTTTTAGTCTTCAAAAGTATATGCAATAGCAACCTCCATTGTGTATAATCTTCTTGGGACTCTTCTACTAAAACCAGGACATTCTCCTATGTTTGAGGTATTTATCTCCATATCTCTGGAGATACTTATCAGATCTCGATAAAATTAAAATGGGACCACCTCGGAAACGTATCCTACCTATTAAAAAAAGAATCATTTGAATCCGTTCACAATTGACGGAGAAATCGCGTAACATACACACAAAAAAAAAACATACAGACGAATTGAGAACCTCCTCCTTTTTTGTGAAGTCGGTTAAAAATATATATGCATGCATGCATGGACACGGAAACGAATTTGGTAATATTAATTTGTCAGTCTGACAATGCCAATCTGATACGACAGCTCAATGACGACATTTACGTTCCATTGTGCGTAATAGCATAAAATGTTGGTTTTGGTAAACGCGACAAAATGGAGCCTGATGGGAGGTAGTGAAATCAAGTACGCGTAAACCAAGATCAACATCGAACATCATTTGAACACATTTTAGTTCAATATATCTCGATTAGTAGCATAAATGGTGAAATCAACCCTAAATAGGTGACCATAAGTGGAAGGACCATAATTATCGTTAAAAGTGTTTATTGAGATCTACAGCATATACATTTTATTTAATTTTTACTTCCTTACTTTAAAAGTTAGAGTTAGAAGGGAGGGGACACACATTTTACTACTTTAGAAGTATCTAAGTATTTAATAGTATCGAGATAGACTGTGAGAAAAATGATTTTAGGAGGGGCGCTTGTTATTTTATAATAGGTATTGCAATTATCCTATTTATTATGCTATATTAGTTGCTGCTACAACTGCTGGGTATAGCCCTCTACAACTGCTGGGTATAGCCCTCTACAACTGCTGGGTATAGCCCTCTACAACTGCTGGGTATAGCCCTCTACAATTGCATGTCACTGAGCACGATCCTCGCCTATTTTACTCAGCTCCTTCTAGCCTAAACATGATGATGTTTGATGATGTTCGCAAGAAGACTGGCACTCCACCTATTCTGAGGGTGCCTTATGCTTCGCATGCCGATACGCAGTCTCTACCCGAGAACTCTTTTACCCCAACGGTTGTCGGTTCTTCGGCTGATGTGTCGAGCCCACTGCCACTTTAGTTTTCTAATCCGGTGAGCTATGCTATGCCTGACTTTGGTTCTCTGTCGGATCACTTCGTTCCGGACTCAATCCTTCAGAGGAACTCCGAGCACAGACCTTTCCATAGCTGAGCAACTTTGAATAAATACGTGGATAATAAAATATCCCTTCTGCAACATATTAACTGTGTAACCGGAAGTGTGAATAATTAACACAAGTCTGTCCACGCAGAGAATACTGCGCAGTGAGCGCCGACCCTTGCTTAGCATGTATGAAGCTATACTAGCTATGCTCCGCCACTTCACCCGCGTTAAATACTACTTTCATTTATTTAAAACTTTTCTTTTATAAAAAAAAATATTTTCATAAAAACACCAAAAGAATTGGCCGAATTAGTCCACCCGTTCTCAAGTTTTGGGGTGAGTGACCACGGGAAATAGGGATTCATTTTTATAAAACCCAAAAAACCGTAATGATTTTGAGACTTTGTAACTTCATTTCACGCATTTAGATGTTGAATTATGAAAAAGTGTGACATCTAGTGAAGTACTTTATTTATTTACAGAAGTACTTGTGTAAAGTTTCGAATATAAAAGACTATCTAATCTTGTTTCTCCATACAAACTTTGGACCCCCGTTTCATCCCTTTAGGGGTGAATTTGGGAAAATCCTTTTTCAGCGGATTAGGTACCAAAGTCGTAATAACTATTTTGCAACAACGACATTAATATAGGTTTTATTAATGTCGTTGTTTTGCAAGCCAAATTTCAGTGCAATGAGTAGTTTGAAATGTAGTGTGCGTTGATAAATCAGTCAGTAACGATTGCCTTTTTGAAAGCTTTTATTTAACTTGCAATGTATGTATGTAAGTATGTTTGACCGGGTAGAATCTTTGAACTCAATTTTGTAGTAGATATCTTCAACTGATTGAGCTGAAATTTTACGTACACGTTTAGTATGCATGACAATGCACGGTATGGTGTGTGACAACATTCTAAATCCAATATGGCGGACCATCCAAAATGGCGGAATAGTTATTTTTTATGCATTTCTACAATATGGATATCAAATGAAAGACCTTGTTGAGAGTAAAGCGTTTAAATAAAAGTTTTTTTGTTTTTAATCTAATACTATAAGAATCTTTGTCCTGACATACTGACTGACTGACTGACAGACAACGCACAGCCTAAACCGCTGGTTGTAGAGACTTGAAATTTGGAGGGTATATTTATATTAGTACGTGAGGGTGTACTAAGAAAGGATTTTCCAAAATTCACCCCTTAAAGGGATGAAATGGGGGTTCAAAGTTTGTATCGAGAAACAAGATTAGATAGTCTTTTCTATCCGAAACTTCTCACACGTGCTCCAATAAAAAAATAAGTAAATACATGTTTCAGGTTTTTTTTTAATTCCACCCCTAAGAGGGTGAAATGGGGTAACAAAGTGTGAAAATCAATATTGTTTCGGATTGCGCTGAAATTTGGCATACAGATAGTTGGTGCGCCGTTAGTTCCGTCTGAGAAAGGATTTCCCAAAACTCACCCTTGAAGGGCATGAAACGGGGGTTCAAAGTTTTTATGGAGAAACAAGATTAGATAGTATTTTATATTCGAAACTTAACCCAAGTACTTAAGTAAGTAAATACGTGTAAATAAGTAAATCAGGCTCTTTCGAAATTCCACCCCTAAAAGGGTGAAGTGGGGTAACAAAGTCTGAAATCAATATTGTTTCGGATTACGCTGAAATTTGGCATGCAGATAGTTATTTGGACTTAGGTATCCGCTAAGAAATAATTTTTCAAAATTCACTCTTCAAGGGGATGAAGTGGGGTTTCAAAGTTTGGATAGTCATTTTATTCGACATTTCACACAATTACTTCTGTAAAAAAATAAGTAAGTACGAGTTTCAGACTTTTTGAAAATGCCACCCTAATAGGATAAACTGGGGTAACAAAGTCTAAATATCAATATTGTTTCGGATTGCGCGGAAATTTAGAATGCAGATAGTTATTATGACGTAGGTATCCGTTCAGAAAGGATTTTCTAAAAATTACTCCCTGATACTGAACGGCGATTCAAAGTTTGTATGGCGAAATAAGATGAGATAAAGTATGTGTTGTATGATTTTTTGAAATGGGGTCGGTACCAAAGTCTGAAAATTTGGGTATTTCGGGTTTTATAAATATGAATCCCGAATTGCCTTAGTCACGCGCTAACATGACAACGAGTAAACCGATTTGGCTAATTCTTATTTGATGTCTTTAATGATAGAATCGTTTTTACAAAAGAAAAGTTTTAAAAAACGAGCCGATCTAGATCTGCCTGAGTACATTACGTACAATGTAATGTAAACTAACGTACGTAAATGTGAACTAAACAAATCGTACATATTAGTGTTAACAACAAACAATATCAGCACATGAGTCAACGGTAAACATGTGAGCTGTGATAGTTACAATAATGCCTACTTAGTAACACATGTACCTAACTGATAATAAAAAATATCAGAAAAACTGAGTCAACGGAAATATAATATTTATTATAAAATTCCTAATATCTAATTCGGATTTTCCTGGTAGTTATCTATGTGTACTGAGGTTTTTTTAACCCCCGGTACAAAAACAACAGAGCTGTGATAAGTTTGACGTTTGTATCCGTGGGTTTGTCTGTGGCATCGTAGCGCCTAAACGGATGAACCGATTTGGATTTAGTTTTTAGGGTTCCGAACGCAAAGGGTACCAACGGAACCCTATTACTGAGACTCCGCTGTCCGTCTGTCTGTCTGTGTCTGTCTGTCTGTCTGTCTGTCCGTCTGTCACCAGGCTGTATCTCATGAACCGTGATAGTAAGACGGTTGAAATTTTCACAGATGATGTATTTCTGTTGCCGCTATAACAACAAATACTAAGAACAGAACAAAGTTAAAAATTAAAGAAAAGTTAAAAAAAAGTTTTTTACGATAGCGCCGCGCCATCTAGATGATCATTAAAGATGGCGCTATCGTCTTTACCTTAATCTGAATCTCGGAAGCGGCTCCAACGATTAAATAAAATTTAGTATACAGGGGATTTTGGGGGCGATAAATCGATCTAGCTAGGAATCATTTTCAGAAAATGTTGTTCTATTCGTGTTTTCAATAATCAACTTTATTGATAATCAACTTCTCTTCCCGACATCTATTTGCGAGTAGAAGTAGCTTTAGTGTTACTGTGTGGGTAAAGTAGTTAGTGGCTCTCAATTAAAAAAAATAGTATTATTATTCGTCAATAGATGTCGGGAAGAGTCATATTTGTCTGTTTAAGTGGTTAAAAATATCGAGCAAAGCTCGGTCAACCAGATATTTAATAATATTAATTACTACTATTACTATTACTACTATATAATACTATTCTACCTTTGTGTTAACGTTTACTTAGTTGGTGTTCGGTTCGGAACCCTCCGTGTGCGGGACAAAAGTCTGACTCGCACTTGGCCAGTTTTATTATTTTTAGATATTTAGGTGATACGTAGTAATATATAAAAGTGGCAATAGCGCAATGTCTCTTTAGCTCGGCCTGGCGATCGAGAGGTCCTGAGTTCGATCCCCATCCATTGTTCTATTGATGTGAATCCACTCCAGATACAAGCATATTTAGCTTAGTTAGAGGGTTTAAAAATACTACTGTAACCTGTTATAAAAAAAAACCAGCCAAGTCGAGTTGGACTCGCCCTCCGAGGCTTCCGTACGAACTTCGCAGAGTAGGTTAAAGGACAAACTTAACTGTGTAGTTAGACCAAAGAAAATGTATTGCACAAACTACACATAATAAGTTTGTTTTAGTAAATTAACTTTTTTCAGTTATTGCAGTAGATATTTACCGTTATCAGATTTATTCCTATATAAGTGCTTCAAGAACTTGTTTCTTGCCAAATTTCATGATTCTAGGGTAAAGGGAAGTAGTAACATTCAGGTTTTGATTCTTTTTTGAAATGGCAAAATATGCGAAAAATGCTAGTTAAATGGTCATATCTTAAGTTTGGTTTTTGATGTTACAAGTGGAGAGGTCACAAAGAGCAGTTTTACAAGTAGCCATGTATCCTCCTTCCCGACATTCAACCACAGACAGACGTATACATGAAAGCTGGTGTAGTCAGCGTAAGAAAGTTTGTGTACCGCTGCTTGCAGCGATATCAAACATTTGTAGTCCCTCAACTCCCGATCACCAAAAACCGACGTAACAAATGTTCAACTCCAGTTGCAAAGAGTACGTTTGCTCGGCGTCACGTTAATTTTATAGCACCGACTCTTTACAGAAATAACCGACCAACGGATAAGACCTACTAAGTCTATAAGTATATTTGTATTCGGCCAAATTATTCGATTTTGTTGCCAAATATATTCGGTTCAAGGTACAAGGTGTAGAACTAAAAGACAAAACTTCTTATATAAGATTCATGTTATATTATAACTCAAAGAAAACATACTCACTTCTTAACCTATAGTTAGTAGGTATAGTCAACATTTATTTTAAGCCTTAAATCAACATTTAATTTAAATCTCACAACAATATTTATTTTAAACTTTGAATCAACATTTATTTTTAAACTTAAAATCAACATTTTTATGAACCTCAATTAAACCCACATCTCGTCACAGATTATATAATAGTTACTACGTAACAGATACTTCACTCCCCTACAAAAACACAGTACCAACGTTTATTTCAGACAATACAAGCAAAAATGTGTCTAAGGCGCTCGACCTAGCGTTGATATTACTTCGTTCAGCGCGCGATGTACCGGCACGCCCCGATACAGTAAAGGGTTGACTCAATCAACTTAAAAAAAGTTTACGAATTATTTTTATTTACCTCACAAAATTACATCAAAGATCCTTACTAAGAGTCGAATTTTATGTCGGAAAAGTTAATTTTACGCCGTCTTGACATTTTAGCAAACCCCGGACCATAGAAATAGGAATAATAATTATTCCTATTTCTGTGGTACATACGTACTACGTACTGACCGTATGAATATTTTTTGTAAACTTACCCAAAAAGCTTTTAACACTAAAAATATTAGTCGCTATTTCGTAAACCATCGTCTACAGAAACATTAAATAACAACACTTCAACAAGCAAAGAGAATATAAATAGTAAATATAAGTTCCTAATTGCTGTGTTATAAAAATGTTTTACCGTGGAAGTTTTTTTTAATATTTTACAAACTAAATGTTATTAATTACGCACGAGTATATATCGTTGTTTCATTTATGAAAATGAATTCTAAAATACGAATATGTAGGTAGGTATACTAATATAATTAAGTGTTTATACCTACGTAATAAGAACCTACGTAAATTTGAACCTCCAGTGTGTACTGGTCCCAACATAAATGTATGAAGTTGATGTTCTTCTCTCCGTGAGTAGTAATTGTTCTATAGTCGTACGCGTGTGGCGTCCTTCCTCAGCGCAGCTCCTGGACAGCTCCAAGTCGGTGGCGGGGTGAGGAAGCCCGGAATTGGTGGGGGGAACAGAGTGTCCGTTCTATACGTAGTATTATTTTAGTATCTTTTCTATGATTTTAGTATCGGTAGCATAAAAAATTAAACATATTGTGCTTGTTTTTTGTCAAACCCGCAAAATGACTGTGAAAAACTTAAATCGTTTCTAAGATAGAATACGAATGCGCAATTATCCCGTCATTAGAATAATAATATACGTTGCGCGCGCGTGAGCAGTGACAACCGACCGGCAGATAGTACCGGCGCAGGTGCCGAAAGTTTAGGTATAAATCGCAGTAGCTATGGGCGAGTGAGGGAGGCCTGATCTCGTTCCTCATCTAACCAGCAGCGGCACGTAGCGCACATGTTAGAACTTGAGGCAAACAATGTAATGGTAAACCGAATAATTCAGCCGAATAGATATTCGGCTGAATTATTCGGTTGAACCAAATAATATTCGGTATTCGGTAATTCTGTGAAACCACTATACGATACGGCGCATCTCTAGTGTTAACGTTCACTTAGTTGGCGTTAGAAGTTCGTTAGACATTCGTTAGATGGCGTTGTAGTAAATAAGCATGTTTAGTATTGACACGGTATTTATATTATCGATGTACTTTGTACTATATTTTTCCGGCAAATTTTGTTTAATCGGAACCCTACTTGTGCAGGTCCGACTCGCACTTGGCCAGTTAATTTAGTTTTTGTGGAACGTTTCCTTTACTTTGCTTCTTGCCAAATTTCATGATTCTTGGTCAACGGGAAGTACCCTATAGGTTTTCGACCCAAAACCGGTACAAACGGATACTTCCGGTTGACCTAGAAATGTCAATTTTGGATATAAGCAAGGTCGGTCAGCACAAGTAAGGGAAAAATCCAAAAAACTACAAAAAGTATTTATATATTTAGGCCAATAGTATGAAATCTTACTTTTAAAATACAAGTTTACTAAGTTTAACAGTAAGTGATAACAGATTGTAAATGATTTTGGGCAAATAAATAATTTATTATATTATTATTCATTTATTATTCACAGCCAAAAGATATAAGTTTCTACTTGATACCTCTACGGGTTCCTGAGATAAAGGGTCTTGACAGACGGACGGACAGACAGACAGATTTCCTTTTAAGGTACGGAACCCTAAAATAAGTATTTATGTTTGAAATATCATAGAAAAAGCTAGTGTTTGTTTCCTTTGTTCGATTCTTGGGGGCCATGTCACCCACGTCCGTAGGAGAGTACCCTGAAACGAGAATCCCTACACGTGGTCCCTGGGTGGTGCAAATTAGGTGACACGGTGGGAGGCTTATGCCGCGGCTTGTGACCACCCACCGGCCAAAGCCATACCGCCAAGCGATTCAGTTTTACGGTATGATGGCCGGTGTAGCCATATTGGAAGACGGGTCAGAACAGTTGCGCTCCTGCTAAAAACCGTATTGATGCCTACTGACGATGCCACATCGGGAGTCGCGGAGGGTAGCGGGATCCGAGGCACGGTGCACCGCTGGCCGACCGCAGTTAGTAGGGGGCCCAAGTAGCGTGCCAGCCACACGCGAAAGGCTGCCCCGCCAACTGACGAAAAATCCCGGGATGCGCCATGGTGCCGGTTGGCGACCGGACGAGAGGGCCCTATGGACATCCCCGGGGGGGCTCGGGCGTCCCCGCAGTCTCCAGGCTGGCCCCCCATCAAATGTGGTATCCTAGTATTCGTTTCTGGGCTGGTAGCAGAGCGTCTCGTTCTACTGCCGTCTTCCTACCATCACTCGCAATAAAAATGAAACGCAGGAACAAGAGAATATATGTTACACAGCGGCTGCACTCCCTCTCACTCAAAGTGCACCTCACTAACATCCGAGGTTTGCACTGCAATATCCTTGCAGTCCACTACCACCTTGAGACTGAGAAACCGGCTCTCTTGTTCCTTACGGAGACGCAGATACGATGTCCATCTGATGTGGCGTACCTTACTTACCCCGGCTACACCCTGGAGCACAATTTTAAGGCTCGGTCAGGTGTGTGCGTGTACGCCCGGGACGACATTAGCCGTCGGCGTCTCCGTAACTTTGAAGACCCTCGTTTTTCCGTGCTTTGGATACTGGTGGACACAGGATTAGAGAAACTTCTTTATGCCTGTGTATACCGGTCGCACAGCGGAGACCAGGAGACAACCAGGCTCACAGAGTACTTGAGTGAGGTGGCGGACGCCGCTCAACACAAATACCCTTCTGCCCAATTAGCGGTACTGGGGGACTTTAATGCCCACCACCAGGAGTGGCTTTACCCACACCAGTGCACCGACCACGCTGGGAGAGAGACGCGAAAGCTTGCTTTAGCGTTAAATCTCACCCAGCTGGTCCAAGAGGCAACGCGGGTTCCTGATGTTGACGGCCATACAGCCAATTGCTTGGACATTCTGCTGACAACTGATCCAGACCGTTACTCAGTGTCGGTATCATCACCGTTAGGTAGCTCCGACCACTGTCTGGTGAAATCTGTATCTGTGTACTCACCGCCCGATCCCAGCCCTAGAGGCACCCGGCGGGTATGGCGATACAAGTCGGCAAATTGGGATGAGATGCGGTCTTTCTTTGCATGTTATCCTTGGCGACCTGTTTGCTTTTCTTCTGAAAATCCTTCGGTATGTGCGGATGCTGTGACGGATGTGCTACGTCAAGGAATGGAATACTATATTCCTTTCTCTGATGTAGCGATGTCAGGCAAAGCTCAACCTTGGTTCGGGGCTGAATGTAGACGTGCTGAAGCACTGAAACATGAAGCATACCTGGCCTGGGTTGATGCTCGTAACCGCAAAACCAAGGATATGTCAGCTAAGAAGAAAGCCTTCAACAAAGCTGCCAAGTCTTGCAAGAAGGCTTTACGGAAGGCTCGGTTTGACCATATAGGCCGGATAGGGAACAAATTAGCTTCGTACCCTGCAGGTAGTAAAGCGTTCTGGTCCCTGGCTAAGTCGGTTGAATCAAACTTCTGTCGCCCCTTACTTCCTCCGTTGCTGAAACCCGATGGCGCGCTGGCTCACACCGCTAAAGAGAAAGCAAATTTGTTTGCTTCTCTGTTTGCGGAATCCTCACGTCTAGACTCTGCCGGTGAGACACCTCCGAGTCTACCTAGATGCGTGACACAAATGTCGGATATACGCATCCGTCAGACTGAGGTTCGTAAAACACTGCAAAATCTAGACGTGAATAAAGCCAGTGGACCAGATGGATTTCCAGCTATAGTCCTGAGGACCTGTCTGAACTTGCTCCTGTTTTGACACGCCTCTTTCGTCTCTCCATGACATCTGGTCAAGTGCCGAAATCATAGAAGCTTGCTAACGTGCAACCTGTGCCCAAAAAAGGCAGTCGTGCTGACCCTGCCAACTATAGGCCAATTTCAGTCACTTCCATACTCTGTAGACTATGGAACGTGTACTGAATAACCGGCTCCTAGCATACCTAGAAGCGAACGATCTCCTCAGTGATCGACAATACGGGTTTCGCCGAAATCGGTCCACTGGGGATCTTTTAGCGTATGCCACGCACATTTGAAGTAAGGCTATAGATGATCATGGGGAAGCGCTTGCGGTTTCCCTCGATATCTCAAAAGCCTTTGACAGAGTTTGGCACGATAGCCTTATAAGCAAGCTTCCATCCTACGGACTGCCCACTGGTTTGTGTGTCTGGATTTCGGATTTTCTGAGGGACCGGTCAATAAGGGTAGTCATTGATGGCTGCTCTTCTGACCAATTGGCAATTAATGCCGGGGTCCCTCAGGGATCGGTGCTCTCTGCAACCCTTTTCCTGCTGCATATCAACGATCTGCTTAAGCCCGGTATCTTTGGGTATGCAGACGACAGCACCGCTGTAGAGAGCTACACATCAAGTGCACGGACCAGTGCGGCTGAAATACAGTGTTTCAGAGAGGCGATGGTCGAGCGCATGAACTTGTCCTTACAGGGTGTCTCCGAATGGGGTGATGCCAACCTGGTCAAATTTAATGCTGCTAAGACCCAGGCGTGTCTGTTCTCCGCCAAACGGAGTCCATTCCATCTGACTCCTACGTTTCGAGATGTATCCGTGCCGATAACTAACCACCTTGAGCTTCTTGGCATTTCTTTAACACCCACACTCAACTTTGGGTCCTATATTGAGTCCAAGGCCCAGCTCGGTATTCTGGCCAAGGTGAGACAGTATTTCACACGGGGACAGCTGCTCAATTTGTATCAAGCACAAGTCCGATCGTGCATGGAGTACTGTTCTCACCTCTGGGATGGCTCAGCCAAATACCAACTGGAGGCGCTGGAAATAATTGAGAGGAAAGCCAAGAAACTCATCAATGACGACAAACTTGTTGGTAAAAGGCTCCAGAGCCTAGAGCATCGCCACAGATTTTCTTTCTAGGCTTGCCATTTTTATTTTTATTTAAACAATATTATGCAGCTGACAGACGGACTATCAGTTCCATTTGGATCATGATATGTACTGTGATCGGTATGCGTTTCTCTATGTTGTGTTTCACTATTTCACTTTTTTATTTTTTTATATAAAAATTGTCTGAAGTACTGAAACACACAGTTACATGTATGGTTGGTTTTAACCTACTTTAATTTTTTTTTAATATTCTGACGTAAACGATTGGATGACAGCTGAATGGTTCATTACTTTTTTTTTCTAATTCAAAGCGTTAAATTCTGCTTTTGCTATGTTTACTTGATAATTGGTTATGGTTTATTTTATGATTTATGATTTTGACGTGTATATGTGCGTATATTTATACTGCCTACATACTGAATAAATGCTTTGATTCTTCTTTGAGTCGCAAGTTTATCGGTTTTTTATCGGATACATTTCGGAGAGTGTGCCATCCAATTGCACGAATTAGTCCCACCATCCCCCTTTTTCTATCGGACAACCAGACGTACCGATGTACGCCATCGATTTATGGTGGACATTCCATCTACCCGCACAAAAATTTTCGATTCATCATTTATCATACGTGCTGCCAAGGAATGGAATTCCTTGCCGGTGTCTGTGTTTCCCAGTAACTATAACCCGGGGGTCTTCAAATCGCGAGTGAACAGGTATTTTCTAGGTAAGCGTGCTACATCGCCGACCGCATCGTCACTTAACATCAGGTGAGGTAGTGGTCAAACGCTTACTTATCCAGTATAAAAAAAAAAAAAGATGCACTCAAAACTCGTTACAAATAAACATTTAAATCATACTAAGTAATATTATGAATGCGAAAGTACTTAAATGTGAGTTAATATCTGATATTATTCTGCAACTATTTCAAAAAACTTTTAAAAAAACTTGCCTCACATCAGTAACTACGCGGGCAAAGCCGCGGGCTCAGTTAGTACTTAATAAATCACATAATTTAATTGAGGATGGTTTCCTTCAGACAAACATTTCATACAATAATTATCCAATAAAATCTTTACTTTATGCGTTTCTTAGTTTACGAGAGGTATTTCTAATATAGTTATATAATAGAAATATGTACAATAGGAATATAATTATCAATCTGCATCATAATTACATAATTATTGGCTAAAAATGTTCGCCCTTCGACATACTTCACCAAAGTGAAGTGGCAGTGGGCCGGACATTATCAGCCGAATAACCGACAACCGTTGAGGTTAACGAGTTCTTGAGAGGAGACCGCGAATCGGCAAGCGTAGCGTAGGACGTCCTCAGACTAGGTGGAGCGATGATGTTCGCAAGGTGGCGCAAATAATATATATTTCGTATATTATTTTTTCGGACGCGAGAGGAAACGGTCGAGTTAGCTTGTATAGATAATAAACCTACAAGTGGTACATTATGTCTGTATATAAATGCTGGTAATGGACCGGTGTCATGCATTGTTTCGCTTTGTGTGCTCTACTTAGTGTTTATTTATTAACTACACAATTGTCATAGATACATATATATTTTACAAGTTTATGTATGTAGCTTCGTATTATTTCAATGATAAATGTTTCCATTGTATTTAAATGTTTAAGCGTATTTTAATAACAATATAATTTGAGTTCAAAAAAATTAAGTAAATTATTAATTATTCTGCTTGATTATAATTTCGCGTTTATTATTGTGCGTATTTTAAACCAATTTCAAAAATAAAGAGGAGGTTCTCATTTCGTCGAAATCTAATTTTTTTATGTATTTTCACCGATTACTTGAAGACGCCTAAACCGATTTGGAAATTTCTTTGTATTTCAAAGTGTACCCTTCTCAGGTGGTCATCATTTCAATTTTAATGAAAACAGTCGAGCCATTTTTAATATATCATACATACATCTGACTGGTTCATTACTTTTTTTTTCTAATTCAAAGCGTTAAATTCTGCTTTTGCTATGCTTACTTGATAATTGGTTATGATTTATTTTATGATTTATGATTTTGACGTGTATATGTGCGTATATTTATACTGCCTACATACTGAATAAATGCTTTGATTCTTTGATTCTTTGATTCTTTGACATCAACTCAACTCAACAATCAATATATTATCAACGTTTGAAGTCGGTTTTTTTAGTTTTTTAAACGATAAACGGTATTAATTGATACATCATTGTAAACTTCGTTTAGTGTCCGATATTAAGTTTGAATTTCTGTTACTAAATCATTTCATTTTGTACTAATTGATAATATTTTTTCGCAAAAGTTGACATTTTGTGCAAATTTAAAATGTTGTCAGTAATATTTAAAATTATAAATAGATTTTTTATACTGAATGAATAACAGTAAAAAGGTTGAATTGTCGCGTGAATTTTATTTGATTTTAATATAATTCATTTCATATTAACAAATGATGTGTGCGGTTATTTTATGCCCGGTTCCTATAACATACAAGCGGATCGTTTCGCTTACGATCGGTTAAATTTAACACAAGAATGTTTACGTCTCGTGACAAATTTAACCGATCGTAAGCGAAACGATCCGTTTGTATGTTATAGGAACTGGGGATTAGTTAACTATTGTTATTTGTACTTAGATATGATGTCATGTGTACCTACATACGTATAATATCATTACATTAAAGCTCTGGTTCAGATAGTGTGTAGTTTTAGAATCAGGGTTTTCAGAAAATAATGAAAAGTGCGAGACTTCCGGCTGGGTTAAGGTGAGTTCTTGTTATATTATTTACGACTTTAAATAATTTTAGATCGTTGACAAAACGAAAAAAACCGACTTCACATGCCGCGATAGTCATTTTTAGTACTAAGTTTGAGATGTTTATCTCCATATCTCCAGAGATAATTATCAGATCTCGATAAAATTGGAATGGAACCAAACTGAAGGCACACCATCTCTAACAAAAAAAGAATTTTACAAATCGGTTAAGATTTAACGGAGTTCTGAGGTACCTAACAAACAAAATAATGAAATAGTCAAATTGTGAACCTCCTTTTTTGTGAAGTCGGTTGAAGTTCTCAATTGATTTGTATTTTTAGGGTTCCGTACCCAAAGGGTAAAACGGGACCCTATTATTAAGACTCCGCTGTCCGTCTGTCTGTCTGTCTGTCTGTCTGTCTGTCCGTCCGTCTGTCACCAGGCTGTATCTCATGAACCGTGATAGTTAGACAGTTGAAATTTTCACAGATGATGTATTTCTGTTGCCGCTATAACAGCAAATACTAAAAACAGAATAAAGTTAAAAATAATAGAGGGTCCCCACAAGAAATGTGTTTTTTTCGCCATTTTACGCCATCTATGAACGCTTAGTTAGGTAAAAATCCCATAGATGGCGTAACAATTACTAACGAGAGTAACAATTACTAACGAGAGTAACAATTACTAACGAGAGTAACAATTACTAACGTACTCTAGTAATTATTACTCTGAGGTTCCATCCGACTCATACCAGCATAGCTATTCCAACTATCTCTTCTATGGCTACTGTACTTAAACCGGATATTTTAGCTTGAGGTAGCTGGCCAGGCGGGCACTAGATTTTTTGACATTTTGAGGACCCGTTGAATGCCCAGTTGTGTAGTGCGAAAATCGTCGGCTTTGATGGCAATGGTACCGAGTTCAATCCCCACCGTGCACCAATGGATTTTTAACCAACTTCACAAAAAAGAGGAGGTTCTCAATTCGACTTTTTTTTAAATGTCAAAACTCCGTCAAATCTTAAGCGATTTAAAAAAATATTTTTTTGTTTTAAATCCTCCCGTTTGGCCCCATTCAAATTTAATTGAGATCTGATAATCATCTCCGGAGATATGAGGATAAACAATGGAAACACATTTGATACTGCGATGACATAATTATGGCTAGTGGATATTTCCACCATAACGGCATGTGAAGTCGGTTTTTCGTTTTGTACGATTATAAATTATTATATCAATATATAGGCTAGCGTTTGACCACTATCTCATCTGTTGGTAAGTGATGATGTGGTCGAAGATGGTAGCACGCTAGGCCTAGCATAGGAACTACCCATAGGTACTATAATAGTTAGGACCGCTGGAAAGATATGAAATCAAAGACCAATAATTACTACGTTAGTAATTATTGCTCTTTGTACGAAATATACCCATAAAAACATCATTCGATTCGGTTAACTGTTGGTGTAATAATCCAGGCCTATACACAAGAAAAAAAAACAAGTAAACGAAATCATAACCTCCTCCGTTTTCAACCGACATCCCAAAAAGAAGGAGGTTCTCAATTCGTCTGTATGTTTTTATTTGTTTTTTTTTTGTGTGTATGTAACGCGATTACCCCGTCAATTGTGAACCGATTTGAATGATTATTTTTTTAATCAGTAGGGTACGTTTCCGAGGTGGTTCCATTGTAATTTCATCGAAATCTGAGTTTCTCCAAACTTGCTACTGATTACGGAAATTGACTTGTGGGGCATGGAATTCGGTTGTCTTAGTTTTTAATCTTAATTATGAAAGTAAAAAATTTATAAAAGGTTAAAAATAAATACGCTTGTTATATTCAATTAAGTACTAATATGTGAGACGATGAATGACGTTCATTATATTATTAGTTCTCGTAACCGTTCACATTCACGGAACACATCCTATTTAAATACAAGACACGACTGACGACATCTACTTCAAAACAAACATGGCCACCGAGGGAGTGAGACAGAAACACACTATTTGCAAAGAGTGACAGAGACGGGAAGCGTTACGTATAACACTTTCAAAAGTAGTCAAAATTACACTCTATCTTGTTTAAGATAAGGTTAAGAAATGTCCGTGTCTGTTTGTGTACGACATCCGTCTCGTTGTTAATGGGGTGTACAGTTCGGTAATTCTCCTTATAAATGGATAACTTTATTTATTCGGTAGTAATGCAAGTAATTTTTGGGGTTCCGTACCCAAAGGGTACCATTGGAACCCTATTACTGAGACTTCACTGTCCGTCCGTCTGTTCGTCTCTCAGAGGGCTGTATCTCCTAAACCGGTAATAGGTAGACAAGACACTTGAAATGTTTGCAAAGTACCTATGTAGATATTTATGGCCGCTATGACAAAAAATACTAATACCAGTATAAAGTTAGTCTAAAAAACAAGTTAACGAGACATTTAATAAATAACAATAAACCTGACTACGGATGGTAGTAGTATATATCCTTAATGCACTGTCCTTAATTTTTGTCCCTTTTCACGTATGTTCACAATATTTTTACACAAAATAAATAAATATTAATCGCCTTTTTAAGCCCTTTAACGTGATAAGTACGCTACTCTATAGGATTTGAAAAAAAAAATTTAATCTCACATTAAGGCGTCCAAAACCCACCATTTTAAAATTTTGATGTTCTTCTTAATACTTGCGCTGGTATGGCAAATCTAACGACATGCCACTTATCAAAATCGACTCACGAGTTTGGTACTCTAGAGTACCACGAAGAAACAAACATTCATACATACAAACACTGATGTTTATCAGTATTACGCAAAAGAGAGGTTATATGTTTATATAACCTCTCTTTTGCGTCGCGCAGTTAGGTTAAAATTAAAGGGCCTGTACAAGAAACTTAGATATAGAAATTAAATGTCATCATAACGCATCGTAAACTTACATCCTCTTTCGAACTAGATACAATTACGATCACCACCAATATAACAATATTTTACTAATATTTTTTTTTGTGGCTATGCATATAATTATAATTTTTAATAATTTCTTTATTAAAATATGCCTAAGCGAAAACCAGTTTAACCATTTACAGCTAAACGAGATAAATTATAAAATTTGACTGAACGCGAGAAAAGCTTCTAGGTATACTGAGTTAGCAGTACATATAATGCAGTAATCAAGTACGCGTATTAAAGCGCATTTTAGACACCGCTATACTATACGCTATGTATAAGCAAATTAAAAGCAAACCGGCTCAAATATATTATAGCTAAGTGTGAACGAGTTCTAAATAAATGTATGGTGAGCAATATTATTGTGGCATGAACTATGTGCTATAAGCTATTATTTTATATATAGCGTAGTTTGAAATGCGCTCTACAATAATAAAATATCTCCACCGAAAATACTGATTGAGGACATTTTAACGCGCCGCGCTGGCAGCACCAAGCTAACTACCAAACAAACCGAACCAAAACCAGTTAACCCCAACAACGGCAACAACCAGTCGGAAATCCATGTGCTGTGACGCGCACGCTTGTTTAACGAATTAAAATAATTACGAGAAAACCCACGACACACGTA
This sequence comes from Cabera pusaria, assembly GCA_954871355.1. NCBI lineage: Eukaryota > Metazoa > Arthropoda > Insecta > Lepidoptera > Geometridae > Cabera > Cabera pusaria. The sequence continues at coordinate 17,829,849 of OX940912.1, forward strand.
TTTACCAGTATTTCCCAATTAAAATACCGCTCGATATCAATGTTTTGTGAAGTTTTAGTGTGAATTAATAAGTGTAGTGTAAATTATAATTGAAAAATATTTGTGTGAGGTCATTTTAAATAGTGTTGAAAGGACACGGATCTTGCGGCTGGCAGACCAGATATATAGGGAGAACATGATCATTGACCATAACGAGCTAATCAATGAGGTAAGATTTACGTTTATAAGCTTTTTGGAAGCTGTTGTTTTGCAACACTTTGGTAAAGGACGGTCCAACCTTAATTTTTTTTTGTTTACAATGGAATTAAGTAAGTAATTTATGCTTTGTGTGAAAGGCAATTTTACCTGTGGTTGTACCTACCTATAAATTAGTTTTTAGCGTTTTGCACCCAAAACATACAAACGGTCTATATAAATAATACTACTGTCCATCCGTCTGTCCGTCTGTCACAGGGCTGTATCTTCTGAACTGTAATAGATGGACAGATAGTTTTAACAGTGTGTAAAGTGTCTTTAAAAATGCATAAAAATACAAATAAAGTAAAATAAAACTGACCAAGTGCGAGTCAGCATCGCGTCTCTTATCGCACGCACACTTAGGGAGGGTTCCGTACAATACGAAACATAACAGAGTTTCAACCTCATATATTTGATTAATTGATATTACCAAGAATATTTGGTTTGGTCGCGATCTAGAAAGACGGGGCTCGTTTAATAGCGCCATCTATGTCATTTTGCCAAAACTAATTAGATAGATGGCGTTTAAAAACACGTTTTTTGTATGGGGACTCCCTTTAATTTTTAACTTTATATTGTTTTTAGTATTTCTTGTTTTAGCGGCAACAGAAATACACCATCTGTGAAAATTTCAACTGTCTAACTATCACGGTTAATGAGCTATAGCCTGGTGATAGACGGACAGACAGACAGACAGACGGACAGCGGAGTCTTAGTTACAGGGTCTTGTTTTATCCTTTGGGTACGGAACCCTAAATATTAAGGTCCCATTTAGTCCCATATAAGACGTGTATTTTCGGGACTTTTCGCCCAATGATAATAGTGGAAATAGGTACATTACAATTTTCATAATGCCGACACGTAATATACAATAATTAGGATAGTTATAAAACAACCGACTTCAATGCCCCGCGAGTCAATTTCAGTAGCAAGTTTGAGACGTTTATCATCATATCTCTGAAGATACTTATTAGATCTCGATGAAATTACAATGGGACCACCTCGGAAACGTACCCTACCGATGAGGTACAAAACGATTCATTCGAATCGGTTTACAATTGACGGAGTAATCGCGTAATATACACACAAAAAAATATATAAAAATAAAACTGGCCAAGTGCGAGTCAGACTTTTGTCCCGCACACGGTGGGTTCCGAACGCCATCTAACGAATTTCTAACGAACTTATAACACCAACTAGGTAAACGTTAACACCAAGGTAGAATAGTATATATAGTAGTAATAGTAATTGTAGTAATTAATATTATTAAATATCTGGTTGACCGAGCTTTGCTCGGTATTTTTTGCCACTTAAACAGACAAATATGACTTCCCGACATCTATTGACGAATAATAATACTATTATTTTTAATTGAGAGCAACTAACTGCTTTACCCACACAGTAACACTAAAGCTACTTCTAATCGCCAATAGATGTCGGAAAGAGTCATATTTTAAGTTGATTATCAATAAAGTTGATTATTGAAAACACGAATAAAACAACATTTTCTGAAAATGACTCCTAGCTAGATCGATTTATCGCCCCCGAAATCCACTTTATACTAAATTTTATTTAATCGTTGGAGCCGCTTCCGAGATTCAGATTAAAGTAAAGACGATAGCGCCATCTTTGATGTTAGCTAGATGGCGCGGCGCTATCGTAAAAAACTTTTTTAAAACTTTTCTTTAATTTTTAACTTTGTTCTGTTCTTAGTATTTGTTGTTATATCGGCAACAGAAATACATCATCTGTGAAAATTTAAACCGTCTAAGTATCACGGTTCAGCCTGGCGATAGACGGACAGACAGACAGACAGACAGACAGACAGACAGACGGACAGCGGAGTCTCAGTAATAGGGTTCCGTTAGTACCTCTTGGGTTCGGAACCCTAAAAACGCTGTCGAATTGAGAACCTCCTTCTTTTTGGAAGTCGGTTGACAATAAGAAAAAATATAGTTTTAAATGTTGTACGGAATCCTTTGTATGTGAGCCGACTCGCACTTGACCGGTTTATTCTAAAATTATGTTAGGTATGTTTCTTACATAATATTTACATAATTATCGCCACCGAATGATAGCCTCAGTTTGTAACTACCTATCATATATTTCATTTAATAGATGTAGGTATATGATCGAATTGGAAAATATACTTTTTTAAAGTCGGTAAAAAAAATAAACAAATGTAAACTTTTTTAAACACAAGCTTTTTAACCGACTTCAAAAAAAATACGTTTCTCAATTCGACCGTAGGTAAGGCAACCTACCTACATCTATACTAATATTATAAAGAGAGAACATTTGTATTTTTGTATGTTTGTAATGATTTGGCTCAAAAACTACTGGACCGATTTAAAAAATTCTTTCACTAATATATAGAATGGACTTTCTAAATGAAAATAGGCTATATATTATCCCGTTTAAATCAAAGGTACATTCGTGGAGACCTAATTTGCAACCTAAGTCGACAAAAAAACGGTCGAAAAAACACGTTTCTTAGGAACGCTGCTCAATTGAAAACAGATGGTAGAATATTTTCTATGGAAGAGTTGTACAACTTAATAAGACCTACAAAAAAGTCCGCGACAGCATATGTCTATCTCTTAAGGTTGACTCACAGTAACCATTTTAATCTTTAATTTTTTGTTAAAAATGTTAAAAATATTACTTAATTTCCAGGGTTATTTTCAAGTATATAGTATTAATCCTTATCCAAATAATTACGTTAATTAGCTTGACCACATATTATAAATTAAAATTGTCCTTTACAGTATATAATTCAAATGAAAACTCTAGAAGATATCACGGATTTCACATACACGCATCGCAAAATTAATGAAATATTTGCAATCAAACCACAGAATAGGTCATAGTTACTTCGAAAATATTTATTATAAGCTTAGCTTTTCTGTAGACCCCCACCGATAGCAATCAATTTGAAGTCAATATAGTATAATAATATGATCTATTGTGTAAAATAATAATGATCTATATATATAATATAATATTTTAAACCACCCCGACTGATCTATGTCTAATCTTTTCATTAAAAGCATTCCAATGACTCTAAACACGACATTTAAAATCTGAGCTGTAAGTTGGTGAGGATTTGAGTATTCTGTAGAGTCCAGGAGATGTCCCAGCATCATGTCAATGCTTCTATGTTCTTACAATATCGTTAAAGAAGAAGATTTATGAATTGATCAGACCTATGACAGTTGATTAAAGCTCATAGTTTTATAACGATGAAGACATCTATAAAAAAAGAAAACTATCAATAATAAAATCAAAATCGGTTCATCCGGTTGGGTGCTAAGATGCTACAGACAGACACACAGATAGACACGTTAAACGTATAATACCCCTACTTTAAATCAAAATCGGTTCATCCGGTTGGGTGCTAAGATGCTACAGACAGACACACAGATACACACGTTAAACCTTATAATACCCCTACTTTTTGCGTCGGGGAACGCCGTAAGGATACGGCGGCAGATGTTCTCCTTGGTGGTAACCTACTTTTCAACTGACTTCCAAAAAGAAGGAAGTTCTTTGTATGTGTATGTTACACGATTACTCCGTCAATTGTGAACTGATTCGAATTATTATGTTTGTAATCGGTAGGGTACGTTTCCGCAGTGGTCCCATTATAATTTCATCGAGATGTGATAAGTATCTTCAGAGATATGACGATAAACGTCTCAAACTTGGTACTGAAATTGACTCGCGGGGCATGGAAGTCAGTTGTTTTAGTTTTTAAACTATCTTAATTATTGGTAGATTTAATGATCCCACGAAAACCAATGATTCAAAAGTGCACTTAAATATTTCATTGGTAGGTATATAGCTAGGATTAGAACCAACGACCCTCGGGTCAGAATCAGGGTAACTATCCTTTACGCCAAAGGGCCGTCCAATATCACTACGTAAGTATTATGAAACAATGTCCATCACTGCGTCTGTCTGTCTGTCTGTTCGCAATAATCTCAATAGCTACTGAACGGATTATCATGCGGTTTTCACCAATAGCCAGAGTGTTTATGAGGAAGGTTTAGGTGCATAATTTTAGTATATAAGCAATTACGAAACTCTGTTGTAATGTGCTAAAGTGCAAATAAATTATATTATATTATTATATATATAATTCGTTAAGGTTTTGTGTACATTGGTTGACATATGACGATGATTGTTAAATATGTTAATATTTTATATTTGACGCAACAAACTGATGCACATTTTGTAGGCATATATGTTCTACCCGTGCGAAGCCGGGGCGGGCTGCTAGTATATACATATTTATGTTTATTCGCGGATAACTTCGTCGTTTATGAACCGATTTTGATGATTATTTTTTGTTGGAAAGGACATATATCCCAAGAGTGGTACCTACCATAGTAATTTCATCGATATCTGATTAGTACCTATCTCTAGAGACATGAAGATAAACACTTCAAGCTTGGCACTGAAAATTAATAGCGCGGCATTTGAAGTCGGTTCTTTTAGTTTTTTTTAAACGATCGAAGAACTACCTATATCTTTATTCTGTACTCTTTGTACGAGTTTTCATACCAAACTCGATATCGTATATCGAACAAATTTTGTATGAAGAACAGTACAGCGCCTCTAGTGGTTACTACACTGCACTAAATTTAGACCAATCAGGGAGTCGGAATAAGTCGAAAACTATGTGAGATGTGTCAAAAGCGTTTACGATGAAAACTCGTACTTATCGTACTAAGGCTACTGTGTTCTGTGGATTTCACGATTGTTAGCCGGCAACCTGAGCAGGCCTGTTTCATATTTGTGCCCCAACTGTAACGATACCGAACTACCTACCTCATTATAATTAATAGTGTAGAGTTCGTGTTGGTCACCACGTATACCGTTGTCTTACATAAGGATAACTGCTATTACAGTTAATGGTATGTGGTAATCACTGAACAGGTTCTAAGTAGGCAATTATATACCTACTTACCACGAATTTTAATCTAAAAAAAATATCAATCAATTAATCCATACTTTATTATTAGTTAAAAAAAGATTCCGACGAATTGAGAACCTCCTCCTTTTTTGTGAAGTCGGTTTGTAACGTTTGTAACTTTGTCACTCTGTCTGTTTGTTACCTAATCACGGCTAAACGGACGATCCGATCTCACTGACATTTACCAAGGAGATACTTTATATCTTGAGGATGAACATAGGCTACTACATTCTCGGTGCACGCGAACGAAGTCGCGGGTATCAGCTAGTATCAATATATGGTAAGTATCTATCTTTCCTTCCTCTCTTAGGGTCAGTTCACACCGCGATGCGACGCGACGTGACAATACTTTTGGTATCGCGCGGCGCACAGCAAAACGCGCGACGTCACAACCACCAATATATCTCAATGCAATGAGTATCTTATTGTGTAGTTAATAAAGTTCAATTGATTATCACGCTTTGATGTCCGGATGTCCGGGCAGCCGCGCCGAACCGAACTGATTCAATGAAATGTGATCTTTTTGTATAGTAATTAAAGTTCTTTTTTGTATCACTCTCATAATAAATGCGCGCCGCGTCGCGTCACGTCGCGTCGCGGTCTGAGTTGACCCTTAACGTTATAAGTTAAGTACTATTGCGTATCTTCGGTAATGGTATAGTAACATGGAACCACCGAGCTGACCTGCTGTTGGAGCAGCTCTTTAAGGACTGGCATTACCTAATTAATGGTTATTATTATTATTATTAATAGCCCTATGTGTCCCATTGTGGAGCAAAGGCCTCCCCCCCTGACTTCCACACATCTCTATCCTGTGCTATTGTAGACCAGTATTCGCTGGCGTCGAGCCCATCTCGCCATCTTCTACGTGGTTCGCCGCGCCGTCGATCAGCTGTACCAGGGCGCCACTTAGTGGTGATTTTGGCCCACAGCTCGTCTGAAATACGGCAGATACGGCCAGCCCAGTTGCACTTAATCTTGGCGGCTTTCTCAGCAACGTCAACAATTCGGGTTTTGGAGCGTAGCTCGGGGTTTCGAACATAATGGTTATAGGTACTATTATTTATTCTGTGGTAGTGGCAAACGTTAGAACAGTCCATTGTTAGCATTGAGTCTTTTCATTAAGCATTATTTTATTAACCGACTTCACAAAAAAGGAGGAGGTTCTCAATATGTCGAAATCTTTTTTTTTATGTATGTTCGCCGATTACTCGAAGATGCCAGAAACGATTTTTTGGTCCCATTTAAATTTTAACGAAATCGGTTGATACGTTTTTAATATATCAACATTTGTATTACGACGCATTTACTTATCTTGACGACTTACTAGTTACTACTGGCACAGATTATGTAATAGTTACTACGTCTACTGGCTACTTTGAATAGCGCGACGTTTGAAGTCGGTTCTTTTAGTTTTTTAAACGACCTTAAATTATTGACAGTCGGAGTCAATGAAGAGTGTTGTATTGTATTAGTCAATACCAATATTATAAATGCATTGCATGTACGCGTGTCTAAGCTATAAATATATAGTACCTAAGTCCACGCACATCATTTAATAACTATCGATGCGAACACAGTAGCGTTAACATCACTGAACGGTATCCATAGTCCGACGACATATTGCGTGGGGACTTTCGATTAAACAGTCCAATGTCATCAGATAAACATTATGTTTATGTTTTTAGGGTTCCGAACCCAATGGGTACCTACCAACGGAGCTCTATTACTGAGACTTCGCTGTCCATCCGTCTGTCTGTCTGTCTATCCGTCCGCACTTTAAAGGGTTGTATCTCCTTAACCGTAATAGGCACATACTTGACATTTTCACGAAGTTTGTATTACTATGGGGGATTTAACAACAAATACTAATAAAAAATAAGTTAAAAACTAAAACCCGACTGCTGAAATATCACGCTCTAAAAAGTATGAAACAAGAAAATATTCTCATCTGAGATCGCTAAGTACAAACTAATCAATCTGTATCGTGTATATACAAACAACTAACTTGTAATAAATATTTTATTGTATTCCATAAATATTCATAGGATGGCCGTGGTCAGGGAGCGTCCTCTCAGCGAGCTATGGAGAGAGCTATGCTCGGAATTTCTCTGCGGGATAGAATCCGGAACGAAGTAATTTGCCAGAGAACTAAAGTTATCGATATAGCTCAACGGATTAGCAAGCTGAAGTGGCAGTGGGCTGATCATATCTGCCGCAGGACTGATAACCGTTGGGGAAGACTTGTCCTAGAGTGGAGACCGCGAATCGGCAAACGTAGCGTAGGACGTCCTGTGACTAGGTGGAGCGACGACATTCGCAAAGCGGTGGGCAGTGACTAGAAAAGAAGAGCCGAAGACCGGGCTCAGTGGCGCATCTTGGGAGAGGCCTACGTCCAGCAATGGACTGACACCGGCTGATGATGATGATGATCTTTTTTATGCCGAAATGGGTAGCGTTTAACCACTATCTCACCTGGTGGTAAACGATGATGTGGTTGAAGATGGTAAACACGAGGCCTAGAGTACTCAAACATATTAATTAATAAACTGGCCAAGTGCAAGTCGGACTCGCACTCGTAGGGTTCCGAACCACACTACAGTATTTTATAAGATCGAGCAAAAAATACGTAATAAATATTATCATTTTTCGCCAGCAAAAAAGAATAATTAATAAACATTTTATTTCTTATAACGCCATCCAACGTCTAACAAAGGGATGTTAGGGATCGACATTTCAATATAACGCCATCGGGACGTTTACCTAACTAAGCGTTCATAGATGGCGTGAAATGGCGAAAAAAAAACACATTTCTTGTATAGGGACCCTCTATTATTTTTAACTTTATTTTGTTTTTAGTATTTGTTGTTATAGCGGCAACAGAAATACATTATCTGTGAAAATTTCAACTGTCTAACTATCACGGTTCATGAGATACAGCCTGGTGACAGACGGACAGACAGACAGACAGACAGACGGACTGCGGAGTCTTAGTAATAGGGTCCCGTTTTACCCTTTGGGTACGGAACCCTAAAAATTATTGTGGTTAAACTATGTTCACTTAGGCTGAGTTGCACCATCTTACTTTAACCGTAACTATAACTATTAACCGGTGTTTTTATATGGATTATGACAGATTTTTGACGTTTGTTATAGTTAAAGTAAGATGGTGCAACTCAGCCTTAGTCATTAAATCTATCTAATACTATAAGAATTTTTGTCCTGACATACTGACTGACTGACTGACTGACTGACAGACAACGCACAGCCTACACCGCTGGTCGTAGAGACTTGAAATTTGGAGGGTATATTTGTCTTAGTACGTAGGGGTGTACTAAGAAAGGATTTTTCAAAATTCACCCCTTTATTATCTCCATTAAGGGGATGAAATGGTGGTTCAAAGTTTGTATGAAGAAACAAGATTAGATAGTCTTTTCTATTCGAAACCTCACACAAGTGCTTCAGGATATAAATAAGTAAATACGTGTTTTAGGTTTTTTTGAAATTCCACCGCTAAGAGGGTGAAATGGGGGGTGATGATTATCTATAACAATATTAGATAGTCTTTTATATTCGAAATTTAACACAAGTACTTAAGTAAGTAAATACGTGTTTCTGGCTCGAAATTCCACCCCTAAAAGGGTGAAGTGGGGTAACAAAGTCTGAAATCAATATTGTTTCGGATTGCGCTGAAATTTGGCATGCAGATAGTTATTTTGACTTAGTTATCCGCTAAGAAAGAATTTTTCATAATACACTCTTTAAGGGGATGAAGCGGGGGTTCAAAGTTTGGATAGTCGTTTTATTCGACATTTCACACAAGTACTTCTGTTACTAAATAAGTAAATAAGAGTTTCAGACTTTTTCAAAATGCCACCCTAAGAGGATAAACTGGGGTAACAAAGTCTAAAAATCAATATTTTTTTCGGATTGCGCTGAAATTCAGAATGCAGATAGTTATTATGACGTAGATATCCGTTCAGAAATGATTTCCTGAAAATTCCTCCCGGATACGGAACGGGGATTCAAAGTTTGTATGGCGAAACAAGATGGGATAAAGTACGTGTTGTAGGATTTTTCTAAATGGGGTAGGTAACAAAGTCTGTAAATTTAGATTTTTAGGGTTTTATAAATATGAATCCCGAATTGCCTTAGTCACGCGATAACATGAAAACGGGTGAAGCGATTTGGCTAATTCTTATTTGATGTGTTTAATGCTAGAATCGTTTTTACAAAAGAAAAGTTTTAAGTAAATAAAAGAAGGTTTTAACGCGGGCGAAGCCGCGGGACACTTCTAGTAGTATTATAATATTATTAATTACCTATATGTAGACATCTATAATTAATTAATTACAAAGTGTTCTGTGTGGTAGGTATCAAGCCAGACAGCTTAATTAACAGTCAAATCAATTACCAGCCTAGACTTTTACTCGGCCTCATCTTTAATAGTGTTTGGGATCAAAGGCACTAAGAACGTAACGTTCTATATATATTGGTTACCTCGGAATTTAATTACAACAGTAAAACACAAACAAGAAAAACTAATATTATCCGTATTTTATTTTTGTTTGTGGTTATGTGGCGGGTTTTAGTTTTACAATTATCTTGTGTATTTATCAGTAAGATCTCTCGTATGCGTGTGTGTGTTCTTTTAAAATTGTTTCTTGGAAAGCAATGCGCAATGCACAAGCGTAATCTTTTAATATCCGTTACGTTGTGCGCGTCACTCGACTAAGGAGAATTTAATTTTAAGAATGTGTAAACAAGACGTTCAACAGGGCACCGAATTCTGTGCCCTGTGTGGTCACAAATGATGTGTGGTGATAGGACATACATATACCTCGGATTCACTACCGTAGTAGTGTGTGGGTGATAGTTAGTATGGAAGATGGGCTGGGTTAGTCAAAGTTGTAGTGGTAGGACTTCTGCTAGTCCGCCTGGGGCTGTACCACCACTTTGCCAATTAATTTTCAGCCGTGAAATAGGAATGTTTTTCGGTTGAAATGGCAAGGTGTCCAGTGAAATTACAGGGCATGTGAGACTCAACATCTTTATGTCTCAAGGTAACAGGCGCAGTGCAGTGACATGCAAAATTCTGGCAGTCCAGAATGTTGCATGCTCGGAACAATGTAGTCATTGTTCCGAGGTTGCATGCCGCTGTATGTTATGGTAGACGTCATCGCTTACCATCAGGCGAGCGTCATGCTTGTCCCGTCCCATTGTTACCTTTTAACATAAAAAAATTAAAAGTATTTATCCTAATCCTAACTAATATTATAAATGCGAAAGTAACTCTGCCTGTCTGTCTGTCTGTCAGTCTATCTGTCTGTCTCACTTTCAAATTTGGTACACAGATAGTCTAGAGCCTGAGAAAGGACATAGGCCACTTTTTAATGCGAAAAAGGGGTTGTAACCGGTTTTCACCCGCGCCCACCTCGGTTGCGGGGCCGCTGTTTTATTTATAAACTCACGAGACCGGTTGTTTGTGCGGGAACCGCAGCCGCCGTGGTTGTTACCATCGCCCGCAATCTTGGTGGGCTATAATCACAAGACCGGCGATTATTTACTGCTGCAAAGCTGTTCAAGTAGTTCCCAGACCGCCATGGACACACACCGGAAACGAGCTGTTGCCTTGTAATTTTATTATTAGGTATTATTTTATTTTGAGCCGTTTTTAGGGTTCCGAACCCAAAGGGTACCAACGGAACCCTATTACTGAGACTCCGCTGTCCGTCTGTCTGTCTGTCTGTCCGTCTGTCACCAGGCTGTATCTCATGAACCGTTATAGTTAGACGGTTGACATTGTCACAGATGATGTATTTCTGTTGCCGCTATAACAACAAATACTAAAAACAGAACAAAGTTAAAAATAAAAGGGGGTCCCCATACAAAAAACGTGTTTTTACTATAGCACCATCTATGTACGACTGTTTAACTTATTATAAATAATATTAATTATGTACCTTTGTGTTGACGTTCACTTAGTTGGTGTTAGAAGTTCGTTAGATATTCGTTAGATGGCGTTGTAGTTAATAAGCATGTTTGGTATTGACACGGTAATATAATATAATATAATATTATATTATACTTATATATTATCATACTGCGGTTCGGAACCCTGCGTGTGCGAGACAAAAGTCTGACTCGCTCTTGGCCAGTTTTATTTTCCCACTGCTAGGCAAAGGCCTCCCTACCCTCATTCCATTGATCCCGGTCGGCAGCTACGGATTGCCAGTGTTTATGAAAGGAGTCTAGCTCATCTCAACATCTTATCCAGGGCCTTTTTTAACCAACTTCACAAAAAAGGAGGAGGTTCTCAATTCGACTGTATTTTTTTCTTTCTTATGTTTGTTAACTCAGAACTCCGTCAAATCTAAACCGATTAAAATTTTTTTTTTTGAGAGATTATGCCTTTCGTTTGGTCCCATTCAAATTTTATTGAGATCTGATAATTATCTCCGGAGATATGGAGATAAATAATATAAGCAAATTTGTATACTTTGATGACATGATTAATATAAAACTTTTTAACAAAAAAATTTTACCGCCGAAAAAACTGAAAAGCAAAAACTAATAAAACTTTTTATTTAACCTTAATAACGAATATTAATATAAAAATATATAAAAAAATAATTCTTAAACTATTCTTAGTATTCCTAAGTTTATATTGTTGTTATTGTTTTGAGTTTTTAACTAAACATAATAACTAAGTTCTTAAACGAATGTAAGTATGTATACCTAAGTAATTTTGAGTCGACGCCAAACAAGCAAAGATCACTAAATAATCTCGTAAATTTAAAGAAATAAGAATTTCGTTATTAAGGTTAAATAAAAAAGTTTTATTATTTTTTGCTTTTCAGTTTTAAAAAAGTTTTATTTTTAACCGACTTCAAAAAAAGGAAGAGGTTTTTCAATTCGACCGTATATATTTTTTTTTTTTTTTTTTTTTTTATGTTTGTTCGGGGATAACTTCGTCATTTATGCACCGATTTTGATTATTCTTTTTTTGTTCGAAAGGAGATATCTCAAGTGTGGTACCATGGTAATTTTATCGAGGTCTGATAAGTATCTCCAGAGATATTGAGATAAACATCTCAAAATTGGTACTGAAAATGAACATTGAAGTCGGTTCTTTTTTAGTTTTTAAACGATATTATATTATTTTTTGTGGCCATAATCTACTATGTTGAAAGCAGGCGTCATTGCTTACCCCTGGCCTAGACAAACTTTATATAGAACATTTATGCTCTATAATAATAATAAAAATAATTTAAGATCACATAAAAAACTAAATAAACTGGCCAAGTGCAAGTCGGACTCGCACTCGTAGGGTTCCGTAACACATTAATTTTTACAAAATTTTTTTAATTATTACAAAATTAACTTTGTTTTTCATAGTGTCTGTATGAAAAACAAAGTTATCTTTGCGGTCGCCATATCTCTAAAACTGCTGACTGTATCTCGTTCAAACCAATTTTCGGTTTTTATTGAGATCTACAGCATATATTTTTTTAGATTTTTCACTCCCATACTTTAAAAGTTAGAGGGGGGGGGGGGGGGGGGACACACATTTTACCACTTTAGGCGCGCCTATCTTTCAAATGTTAGACTTTGAGAAAAAATGATTTTAGGAATCTCAATATCATTTTTAAAGACCTATCTATAGACACCCCACACGTATAGGTTTAAAGAGATTTTTTTTTTTCGTTTCAGTTCTATGTATGGGATGCCCCCCCTTAAACTTTTATATTTTTTATGTTTGTATAAAAATCGGAAAGCGGTTCACAGAATACATCTACCTACCAAGTTTCAATTCTGTAGTCCTAACAGTTTCGGAATAAAATGGCTGTGACATACGGACGGACAGACATGACGAATCTATAAGGGTTCCGTTTCTTGCCATTCGGCTACGGAACCCTAAAAAACCGACTTCCAACGTCACGCTGGTCAATTTCAATACTAAGTTTGAGGTGTTTATCTTCATATCTCTGGAGATACTGAACATATCTCGATGAAATTTAAATAGTACCACCTGTAAAATATCATCATCATCATCATCCTCATAATCAGCCGGTATTAGTCCACTGCTGGACATATGCCTCTCTCAACACACGCAACTGAGCCCGATTTTCGGCTCTTTGTTTTTTCCAGTGTTTGTTGACATACATTGATGACATGATAAAATCATCCAAAAAATGATACTTTTATCTATTATTTTTGTTGATTTATTCAAAACGGCTTGACCGATTTCGTTAAAATTTAAATGGCATCCCCTTGGGGTATATATACCCTTTCCAATAAAAAGAGAATTATCGAAATCAGACTACTCTGTAAAAAGTTATGCGTGGTCATACATAAAAATATATATATATATATAGGCGTCGACTTGATAACCTCCTCTGTTTTTAGGGTTCCGTAGTCCTGACAAGGAACCCTTATAGTTTCGTCATGTCCGTCTGTCTGTCTGTCCGAGGTTTTGCTTAGAGACCGCTAATACTAGAAAGCTGTAATTTTGTGGGGGTATGTAAATGAATGACGCCGACAAACTGCTGAAATAAAATTTTGAAAAATATTTTTTTTTAGGGTAGCTCCCCTATTCATATAGGGGAGCTACCCTAAAAAAAAATATTTTTCAAAATTTTATTTCAGCAGTTTGTCGGCGTCATTCATTTACGTGGGTATGATTTTTTTTTTCATCGTCTACCCCATCGTGTGGGGTATCGTTGAATAGGTCTTTTAAAATGACTAAAGGGTTGCAAATACGATTTTTCGATTGAATGCTCCATTTACGAAATATTAAACTTCAAAGTGCACATTTTTGTTCCAGTAGGGCGTCCCCCCCCCCCCTCTAAAAGCTAAACTGCTGGCTTGAAAAATCTGGAATAATTCGTGATAATAGCGCATTTCATGAACTTTAAAGGAAAATTATAGCGGTTAAGATAACTTTATTAGTTTAGCAGTAATTTTGTACCAAATACAAAATCCTTAGAATAAATCCTTTAAAGTGACAAAGACGGAGTACCTAGTTGCTTGTTTATAACGGGTAAAGACTTGCATTGAATAACATGCTACTACGGAACCCTACACTGCGCGTGGCCCGACACGCACTTGGCCGGTTATTTTTTTCGTCGGTTAATAACTAGCCAGTACTTTGACTATCGCAGCATGTGTAGTCGTTTTTTTCGTTTTGTACGATCAAAAATTATTTTTTTTAGCCTGGGGCAACCCGTTCGGGTACTAATATCGGGTAGTAGTCGGGTAGTAGGGCTCCAACCGACGCCTTGTGTCGGGGCTAAGGGGTCACTGTCGCATGCAACCGCAGCCCCGACGGCGTTTGTCCATGAGGACCCCTCTTCGGAGAGGTTACTAAGCTTTCGCCCCTCCCTCCTCGTCACGACGTGCCAGAGCACATGGCACGTCGCAACCTCCTTCCCGCGGACCAAGCGAATGGACGCCAGACAACCTCATGTCTGGGCACGCATGGTCCCCTGCGATGGGTCACTGAGTAGCCCCACCGCCAGCCACTCGACCGAAGATGATAGGGACAGTGGCACAGCATCATACCGACAGTCCTCCTCTTCTGCGGCTCCTCAGGCGACCCCGTCGGGGCCACGGAAGGTAGGAGGAGCGGCGCACCGCAATACCGGCACCTCTCTCTCGCCGTGGCCCCTAGTCCTCGACCGCGGTACAGCCCATACTGTACCGCATTCCGCCTCAGTTGCAGTACCGCCCATACACCACTGCGACCTATCTCCTATACCGATCACACCAAGACTTTGCGAGAAAGCCTGGTGCAGCGGTCCGGTTGGGGCCAGCCTGCTCCTCTAGCCTGGTCTGGCCCCGGCTTCATCTTAGCTTAACCGTGTCCAAGCCACGGTTACTAGAGCTCCCCTGCCACGCCAAGACGGGAACCCCTCGGGGGGATCTCATCCTGGGCCTGCCGAGACCTCGTCTAACGTTGTGTCGGTTGCACTCAGTAGTGAGCTCAGCCCACAGCTCGAGAATAAAAGCATTCAAAATTGTTCTGCGTTCGCCCGCCGACGGATCGCAGGCTTTCGTCGCGGGTACAGTTTTATAATCAATTAAATTTACAGTTTTTAACCGTAAAGTTTTCGTCTCGGCCCGATTCTACTAGTTGGCCGCCGGTGCAAGCAGACAACCGCACACACCACGCGAATTAATTTTATTTTTTTAGTGATATAAGGTAACAGGACAAGCACGACGCTCGCTTGATGGTAAGCGATGACGTCTACTTATTACAGATACGGCGGCTTGCAGAAGTCTGGATAAACAGAATTTTGCATGTCACTGCACTGCGCCTGTTATTTTACCTCGGGACATAAACATGTTAGTCTCGCATGCCCTGTAATTTCACTGGACACTTTGCCATTCCAACCGAAAAACATTCCTGTTTCACTGGTAAGTGATGATGCGGTCGAAGATAGTAGTGCGCATGTCGTAGATTAAACACATTTCCATGTACTCGTTAAGAGTGTTGCGGTTCCGCAACCGCGGCGGGCGCGGGTGAAAACCGCTTCGTGAAATTACAGACCAGCACACTGCCATCTTGGACCGCATCATCATTTATCATCAGAGATAGTGGTCAAGTGATAGCCAATCAAGGAAAAAAAAATAAAAACAAATGCATAAAAACCAATATTCGTCGAAGTCAAACTACAAAAAAATGTGTACCTACCCATTTCATATTTAAATAAGGATAATAAATATGAAGTGAGTAATTAATCGTTAGGGGAAATAAACTAAAAATACATTAGTTTGAGTGTAACCATAGTGAAATGTATTAGGGATGTGACAGTTACAATAATATGAACGATTTACAAATAAACTGGCCAAGTGCAAGTCGGACTCGCACTCGTAGGGTTCCGTACCACACTACACTATTTTATAAGATCGAGCAAAAAATACCATGTTTTTTCGCCGGCAAAATATTAACTTTGTTTTATATATAATACTGCTATAATAAAAAAAAAGTATATATATATCTATATATTAGTCAAATAACCCGCCCCTGAGCGCTCCGGGTGCAAAGGTGCCCATCACACTCGCCGCATTTCCACGTTGAATGACGATGCTCATCCTTTGCACCAGGAACGAGCCGGAGCGGGAGTCACCTGTACTGTCCCTAAGCCTGTGACCTACTTCATGGACGAACTTCTTGGCCTCTGTCCCCCAACAACCCAGGGTCTCCACTGCGATAGGCACGAAGTGGTAAAGCGGCTCCATAGCAGCGTACTTTAGCCTCTTTTTACTAGCCGCGTCTTCTGCTGCTGCTGACGGGGAGTGGACGGTGCGACTGAGGTGGCTGGCAGCTAAAATGCTAACGCAAGTCGCGTCCCAAACTAGGCACTTGCCGTTTTTCCAAGGCACCAGAGTCAACCCGTCCGGCCTCTTACCGTCAGATCTGCTCAGACCTGGAGGCTCGAGCACGCAGGGTACGTTTGCCGATATGAGGGCTCTACGGACTATGTCATTTAGCGCATGGTGACGAGGAAACCTCCCTGTGCAACGCCGACAACTCAATGCGTGATTGCCATCGGCCTCCACAATGGAACCGCAGGTGCATATGTGGGGTTCACACACCTTGCAGCCCAGACGGAGAGCCACCGCCACACGCAGAGAGTCGTCATCCAGTAAAGTGCCCAGGTAAGGTGAAGGCAGCGCATGTAACCATGCACCGGATTCAGGCTGTGACACAGCCCGCAGTCTGGCCTTACCTGCTCCCGTGGTACCCTCTAATAATTGCTCCTGGAGCCGCTTCGTCCCTAAATCGTCCCATGTCCGCTGAACGTGCTTCAATTCTGGGATAGTCGCATCCGAATTGAAGCCAGACCAAGCTGACAACGCGTCAGACGCAAAGGGTATGCTCCCCCAGTCACCATTAGAATTGAGTAAAACAGTGACCAGGTTTGCAACCCCATGCACCGACGCTAGAAAAGCTGGCAGGCCTACGTCACGTACGCAACGCACCCCAAGACCACCATATCGGATTGGCAGAGCCGCCTGACTCCACTGATTTTCATCTAGGGAGACATTAAGGACAGACTCCACCACCGGTTTTAAGGCATTGTCAAATCAAGATACTTCCTCAGGACACAGCCAGGTAGGGGTGGTACGCAACAGGTATGTGACTTTTGGGAGAGCAAAGCACATGCGTAACACGATAATCGCAACGTGTGCGGAAAGATCTTTTAAACGTTCATGAGCAGTAAGGAGAAGCTTGTTATACGAGCATTGATGGCCTCTGGAACGGCACTGAGAAATATTGGAGATCCTAAAATATTGAAATTAGATGCTGATAGCTCCTTGAGGCCAGGAAGAAGAGTATCAAAGCGAGGGTAGTGTACCCGAGCCTCAACACTGCAGGGGAATAACTCACACTTCGAGGGGTTCACTTCTAGACCCAGGTCTTTAAGGCGAGGAATGAGGGCCTCCAGATCCTGGAAAACGTCTTCTGGTTTACCCCCAATAGTGCCATCGTCCAGATACCATACGTTTAAGGCCGATTTGAGCTCAAGAATTACTTTATGAATGGCCAAACTAAAAACAAGAGGCCCGAGCGGATCCCCCTGCTGGGCTCCTACACGTGAAAGAATGAGACTATTGTCGAAAAAGAGATTTGACGGAATCTTGTAGACCTGGTGAAGAAAAGGATAGAGAGAAGGAATTTTTTCCTTAACCTCATTCAACAGAACGTCTCTCTCCAAAGTGTTGAACGCGTTGCGAATATCAAGCTTAAGCAAAATACAGTCTTTGTTCTCCGGGTTCATCACAAACGTTCGAGTTGCGTGGATTGCCACTTCGCATCCCAGGCGTGTACCGAAACCCAATTGGTGTGGTCGTAGGTATCCGGTTATGTCATTTCTCACGGCGCGGCAAGCCAATTTGGCAGTCAAACGACGAAAAACACTACCAACGGCAATAGCTCTTATGCCGCCATCTTTCTTGGCTAATGCAAAGAGCGAGGCACCATACAGATACGGACACACCAATGGATTCAGCTGGCCACTTAACAAAAAATTCGAAAGCCTGGTTAGGCATCCTATGAGACGTCTACAGTTCTCTCCTGCCGATAGCGACGTCTGGTCCCTAAGATGTCCCGGCCGTATCCCGTCCAAGCCCGCTGCTGAGCCAGTATGGAAAGTGCCAAGCGCCGACACCACGTCCTCTACAGTAACTGATATCGCAGTATGTGATAAATCCGGATCTGAGGGAAAACTGAGAGGACGCGAAGGACTCGGATGTTTAAGCTTCAAAGCAGCCAGCGTGTCAGGATCTCGCTGTGCATAAGAGTCCTCCGACACCAGAAGGCGAACGGCCCCCCGTAAGTCACCCTCAAAGACCTTGTGTTCGATAGTTTTTGTAATCGAGTGCACTTTGGATAATGACCTCGTGGTGGCAAAATCTTCATAGAGACTATTATCTGAATAGTAATTTCCAAATTAATGAACAGTAACAGGATCAGGATCAGCAGTCATCATTAGATAAGTTCCTTAATCTTTCTTTGAAAGTATGGGAGATGGAGACTGTCTTATTTCGACAGGATACTGTTCCACAGGCGTGCAGCCTGTACCGTGAAGGATTTGTCGAAGAAGGTAGTCGAATGTGTGGGGATTTGCAAAGTAAGATTTTCGGCTGACCTCAACGTCATCTATATCTCGTTCAAACTAAAAAGTTTCTATGAAAGTATTTATTGAGATCTTTAGCATATTATATATATTTTTTAGAATCTTTTATTTAAGAAGTTAGAGGGAGAAAGAGGGGGGGGGGGGTGAAGACACACAAATTACCACTTTAGAAGTCTCTCATCTTTCAAAGGATTGACTTTGAGAAAAATTGTAATAGAAACCTCATTTTTAAAGACCTATCTTTATACATATACGTATAAGTTTGATGTTTTTTTAGCTTCAGTTACAATGGAGAGCCCCCTCCCCCCGTAATCTTTTATTATTTTATTTATGTATAAAAATTGTAAAGTGGTTCACAGAATACATCTACGAGTACCTACCAAGTTTCAACGGTGTAGTCTTAATACTTTCGGAATACTTAAAGTAGCTGTGACATACGAACAGAAAGACAGACAGAGAGACATTATGAATCTATAAGGGTTCCGTTTTTGCCATTCGGCTATGTTAGCTGATTCAGACATTTCTATTTTTATTTGAGAGATAATGCTTCCCGTTAATGGCACCTAACGGGAAGCATTATCTCCCATTGTTAATTTACCGAGATCTGATGAAGTATCCCCACCTTGACCTTCATCTGCACGTGATTCTTTAGTGGTGCTAGATGAAGGAACACTGTTAAAACAACTCGCCCATAGCTTGAACTGCCCACCGTAGAGAGACTTGTATTTAATCGGTTCACAGAGTTTCGCCATGATGTTTGATTACAAGTCGTAGGTTTGGACTAGCTGTTGATTGGACTACAGTCAGCTCTACAGGTTCTACCTATGTCCATCATAGACTTAGAAACCATACAACCGAAGTGCCCCAAACGGTTTTCATTATAAAGGCAATAATACGAAGATAGTTCTTAAGGCGGCAATAGCCCAATGGATAGGGTGTCGAAGGCGGCAATAGCCCAATGGATAGGGTGTCGGACTGGCGATCGAGAGGTCGTGAGTTCGATCCCCACCCCACCCATTGCACTATTGACGTGAACCCACTCCAGACACAAGCATATTTAGCTTAGTTGGAGGGGTTAACAAGAAAAAGTTCTAGACCACTAAAATAATGCATCTGGTACATATACAAGTAACCCTATAAGGATCTCTTTGTTGTCAGTCTGTCAGTTTGTCCGTCTATCTGTCTGTATCACAGACGGATCTGTTCGTCTATCTGTCTGTCAAGACCCTTTTTCTGAGGAATGCATAGAGGTATCACATTGAAATTTATATCAATTATTTGGGTCTACGGTATCTTTTGGCTGTAAACAAATAAAACTTATAAGTCAACGCGATCAAAAAATATGACCGTTTATGTAACATATTTTCGCATAATTTGCGATTTCACAAGGGAATCTAACCTTTAGGCGCAGGACCATTGTCTTTTCCTTGCTTTAGGGCACTTTCCTTCCTAGAAACATTAAATTTGGTAATACGAACGAAGCACTTACAAAGGAAATAAAATCTGAAAATCTAAATATGTAGCTTAATAACAATAAAATCTTTAAAAAAAAAAAAAAAAACGACTTCATTACCACAAACAGGCACTCAAAAGCGAAAAATAAATTCTTAATATAATTATTATAAGCGCTACCCACTTATCTATTTGAAGTCGGTGCCAGCCAAGTCTATTGGATAGTAGATAGATACTATTTTACTCATGTGGTAGTAGTAAGTAGGTAGATACATGTAGGGTAGGTAGTATCTATATACTACCTATTAGACTTGGCTGGCACCGACTTCAAATAGATAAGTGGGTAGCGCTTATCTATACTAATATTATAAAGAGAGAACATTTGTATTTTTGTATTTTTGTATGTTTGTAATGATTTGGCTCAAAAACTACTGAACCGATTTAAAAAATTCTTTCACTAATACATAGAATGGACTTTCGGAATGAAAATAGGCTATATATTATCCAGTTTAAATGAAAGGTACATTCGTGGAGACCTAATTTGCAACCTAAGTCGGCAAAAAAACGGTCGAAAAAACACGTTTCTTACGAACGCTGCTCAATTGAAAATAGATAGAAGAATATTTTCTATGGAAGAGTTTTACAACTTAATAAGACCTACAAAAAAGTCCGCGACAGCATATAATATAATATGTCTATCTCTTAAGGTTGACTCACAGTAACCATTTTAATCTTAAAATTTTTGTTAAAAAATATTACATAACTTCCAAGGCTATTTTCAAGTATATTGTATTAATCCTTATCCAAATAATTACGTTAATTAGCTTGGCCACATATATCAGATTAAAATTGTCCCTTACAGTATATAATTCAAATGAAAACTCTAGAAGATTTCACGAATTTCACATACACGCATCGCAAAATTAATAAAATATTTGCAGTGAAACCACAGATTAGGTAATAGTTACTATGAAAATATTATTATAAGCTTAGCTATGCTGTAGATCCCCATCGATCACAATCAATTTGAAGTCAATATAGTATAATAATATGATCTATTGAATAAAATAAAAAAAAGGACTACGAGCTTACAAAAGTTGCTATCATAGTTTTTTTAACCAAAAAAGAGCTGATAATATTTAAACGGCAGAACAGATTTTCATGAAACAAAGCTAAGAACTCTCTCGACGAAGACATCTATCAAACAAAACAAACTAAATCAAAATTGGTTCATCCGTTTGGGCGCTACGATGCCACGATGACAGACACACAGATACACACGTCAAACTTATAACACTCCTTCGTTTTGCGTCGAGGGTTAAAAACCAAAATCAGCGTGAAGAAAGATGTAAAAACATTATTCAAGGTCATATTTTTTAGTCTTCAAAAGTATATGCAATAGCAACCTCCATTGTGTATAATCTTCTTGGGACTCTTCTTCTAAAACCTTACAGTACATTCTCCTATGTTTGAGATATTTATCTCCATATCTCTGAAGATACTAATCAGATGTCGATAAAATTAAAATGGGACCATTTCGGAAACGTACCCTACCTATTAAAAAAAGAATCATTTGAATCCGTTCACAATTGACGGAGTAATCGCGTAACATAACTACACAAAAAAAAAAAACATACAGATGAATTGAGAATCTCCTTTTTTTGTGAAGTCGGTTAAAAAAGTTAATTTATATTATTTATTTATGCAGTTGGTAAAATACATTTTCGATGAATAGAACTGCAAAGTTAAGTGTGTCCTTTAACCTAGTTTGACTAATTTGTACGGAACCCTCGGAGCGCGAGTCGAACTTGCATTAGGCCGGTTTTTAACTAACTTCACTAAAAAGGAGGAGGTTCTCAATTCGACTGTATTTCTTTTTTAGGGTTCCGTAGCCGAATGGCAAAAAACGGAACCCTTATAGATTCGTCATGTCTGTCTGTCTGTCTGTCCGTCCGTATGTCACAGCCATTTTATTCCGAAACTGTTAGGACTACAGAATTGAAACTTGGTAGGTAGATGTATTCTGTGAACCGCTTTCCGATTTTTATACAAAAATAAAAAATATAAAAGTTTAAGGGGGGGCATCCCATACATAGAACTGAAACAAAAAAAAATGTTTTTCTTCAAACCTATACGTGTGAGGTGTCTATGGATAGGTCTTTAAAAATGATATTGAGGTTCCTAAAATCATTTTTTCTCAAAGTCAATCATTTGAAAGATAGGCGCGCCTAAAGTGGTAAAATGTGTGTCCCTCTAACTTTTAAAGTATGGGAGTGAAAAATCTAAAAAAAATATATGCTGTAGATCTCAATAAAAACTATCAACGAAAATTGGTTTGAACAAGATACAGTCAGCAGTTTTAGAGATATGGCGACCGCAAAGATAACTTTGTTTTTCATACAAACACTATGAAAATCAAAGTTAATTTTGTAGTTGCGAAAAATCAAAGTTATAGAATACTCTACTGTGTTACGGAACCCTACGAGTGCGAGTCCGACTTGCACTTGGCCAGTTTATTTTTATATTTGCAGAACTCCGTCAAATTTTGACCGATTACATAAAATATTTTTTGTTTGAGATATTATGCCTTCCGATTGGTCCCATTCAAATGTTATCGAGGTATGACATATCTCCGGAGATATAGAGATAAACATCACAAACACATTAAATACCTTGACGACATTTGCATTTGTTTACCTTGACGACAAGATACTACTGGCTATTTTGACTATTGCGGCATGTGAAGTCAGTTTATTTTTCGTTTTAAAAACGATCTTAAATTATGCTTTAGCGTGACGTACTTAGCACACACCCGGGTAACCGCTAGTTACAGATGTTAGCGTTTTGCTGTAATAAAACCTGCATGGTGCGTCTCACTGAGTGGGTGGCGCCTCTAGCGGTCAAAATAGAAGATAGAGCTAGGAACTCTGTGGTTACAGAGAAAACAGCAACAATTGTATTATTAGCGGAAATAAATGCTTGTTTATAAATTGTAATACAGATTTGTATTACAGATGAGCACGTATCTATGTTAAACCACATCACAGACAGTGCTCAAGTGATTATATATCACACAAGAAAAATAATTCTTCTAAATTTAGCGCGGGTGTGCCATTAATAGGTTAAAAACTAAAACAACCGACTTCCATGCCTCGCGAGGCAGTTTCAGTAGCCGGTTTGAGACGTTTATCGTCATATCTCTGGAGATACTTATCAGATCTCAATGAAATTAAAATGTGACCATTCCGGAAACGTACCCTACCGATTAAAAAAATAACCATTCAAATCGGTTCACAATTGACGGAGTAACCTTTAATTTTTTATTTTTTGGAATTTGTACTTAATTTGTGCTGTAAGACCTTGCTTCTTACCAAATTGCTAATTACCAACGGGCAGTACCCTATAGGTTTTCGACCCAAAAACTTTAGGGTACTTCCGGTTTACCTAGAATTGTCAATTTTGGTTATAAGCAAGGTCTTAGAGCACAAGTAAAGGAAAAATTCCGAAAAATAAAAAAATTCTAAGGTACATTTTGGTACTAACAAGTTTTCTCGAAAATCTAAATTTGCCCATATCTTTTTATTGTGTTGACTCAAGACCTTGATTTTTATACACCCAATAGGGACTATAGACCTCAGTATCAGGTATAAATTTCAACTTGCTAGGTCCACCCGTTTCTGAGAAAATCAGTGGTGACACACGAACAGACGGACAGACTGACAGACAGACATACAAGAAAGTGATCTTATAAGGGTTCCTTTTTTTTACCTTTTAAGGTACGGAACCCTAAAAAGAAAAGAAAAAACATACAGACGAATTGAGAACCTCTTTATTTTCGGAAGTCGGTTGATAAAAGGTCAATCAGATATTGCAATGATATACCGTTATATAAATCAGATTTAACATAATATTATCATTAACAATCTGTCAGACGGCACACAATCGAGTGCGGAGTCGAGTCGCACATACATTTTTACACAAGTATTATTTAAAACAACCAGATGGCCGCGAGGAATGTGTATTATTCTATGACACACTAGCTATGCCCCGCGGTTTTACCCGCGTAGACATGTTCCCGTGGGAATATCGGGATAAAAATGACCCTATATGTTATTCCAGGGTCTAGGCTATCTACGTACCAAATACCAGCTGAATCGGTTCAGTAGTTTTAGCGTGGAGAAGTTACAAACATACTTACACACTCACAAACTGTAGCCTTTATAATATTAGTAGGATAACACTTCACGAGGTTTGCAATACGGACATATGAATATTTAATATTTATTTGAGAGCAAGATTGTCCGATTTCGTTAACATTTTAATGGAACTACCTGAGAAAGGTAGCCTTTCAAACAAAAAAAGAATTTTCCAAATCGGTTCCGGCATCTGCGAGTAATAAATATATTTAAAAAAGATATTATAAAAATTAAGATTCCGACGAATTGAGAACCTCCTCCTTTTTTTGTGAAGTCGGTTAAAATCAACGTATGATCGGTTTAAAAATTTGAATGTATTTGACTTTCCATGTCTTTTTGACCAGCGTGACGATTAGAGCAAACTCTACAGGTTTGCCGTAATCATCACGCTGGGCAGGCGGGTTGGCGAGGATCGGGCTCAGTGGCATGTCTTGAGAGAGGCCTATGTCCAGCAGCGGACTGATACCGGCTGACGATGGTAATGATGTATGTATGTATATACTGGAATGACTGTACAGATCAGACGTTTCTCTCTCAATGATATGGCTAGAACATTCTAACCTTGACCTGTAGCATCGACGTCATAGACACCATTGTATGTTATAAAACTGTGAAACAAGTTATTCATCATTAAACAATTTTAAAAATAGCATCTAATTCTTCTAGTGTGACGTCACGATAGCAATTTTACTGATCGTTTATTTACTTAATTAATGGAAAGCAATTAACTCGATTATATATATATATCGAGCAAATTTTGTATAAAAAACAGTACAGCGCCTCTAGTGGTTACTACACGTAACTAAATTTAGACCAATCAGGGAGCCAGAATAAGTCGGTAACTATGTGAGATCTGTCAAAAGCGTTTACGATAAAAACTCGTACTAAGGGTACAGACTTTAGTTCAGTGTCCACAGCGCACCGATCCCATCCAGAAGAATTTCAAGAAATAGTAATAAATCAAGGTTAAGTCATATTTGTGTTGACTGTGGAGGAGCACGAATAACCTTTATAGATACCACATTTAGACCAAAGAATAAACTGGCCAAGTGCAAGTCGGACTCGCACTCGTAGGGTTCCGTAACACAGTAGAGTATTCTACAACTATGATTTTTCGCAATTACAAAAATAACTTTGTTTTTCATAGTGTTTGTATGAAAAACAAAGTTATACTTGCGGTCGCTATATCTCAACATCTGCTGACTGTATCTAGTTCAAACCAATTTTCGTTGAAAGTATTTATTGAGATCTACAGAATATATTTTTTCTAGATTTTTCACTCCCTTTCTTTAGACGTTAGAGGAGGGGGGGGGGGGGGGGGGGGGGGCAACCAATTTACCACTTTAGACGCGCCTATCTTTTATATGATTGACTTTGAAAAAAATGATTTTAGGAACCTCAATGTCATTTTTAAAGACCTATCCATAGACATCCCACACGTATAGGTTTGAAGGAAAAAAACATTTTTGTTCCAGTTCCATGTATGGGATGCCCCCCCTTAAACTTTTATATTTTTTATTTTTGTATAAAAATCGGAAAGCCGTTTACAGAATACATCTACTTACCAAGTTGCGATTCTGTAGTCCTAATAGTTTCGGAATAAAATGGCTGTGACATACGGACGGACAGACATACAGACATGGCGAATCTATAAGGGTTCCGTTTTTTGCCATTCGGCTACGGAACCCTAAAAAGCACTGAACATTCGTGTAATGTATTTTAACTGAGTACAAGAAAAAGAGAAATTTTTCAATTAATCCACATTTTGTTATGTGAAAGAAACATCTAATGGCGCGGTACGGGACTGAGGCCGACTGTTGTCTGTTCTCTTGTGCTTTAGATGATAATATATTTAAATATTTTGGGATACCCATGTACAGTGATTGACGCGCAAGTGTGTATGTGTATTTGATGTGTGTGTTAGATACGTGCGTGTGTGTGTTATATGTGTGTGTGTGTGTGTGTCTCATGTGTGTTTTATGTGTTGTGACTTTTTTACACTTGAGTTTTTAAGGTTGTTTCGTAAATTTGTTATGTCTTTTAGCGTAAGCAATAATTTAAAACGATTATTCTACATTCGGTATCTGTGCCGTGGTTATCTGTGAAATGCAATGTAGTTAGTCACTTATTATTCCTTAGTATTTGAAAACAATGCCATTCTTATTTCGGACTTGGAAGGTCACATTTTACTAGCCAGCCATTCCAGCGAATATGCTGCGATTTACATACATTAACATAATACTATGTAAGTACATAGGTTTTGGTTACAATGAACCTTAATACTTACAGGATGATTCAATAATTTATGATCGTATAAAACGAAAAAAAACCCGACTACACATGACGGGATAGTCAAAATAGCCCTTAGTATCTTGTCGTCAAGGTATACAAATTCATAAGTCGTCTAGGTATGTAATGTGTTTGAGATGTTTAGCTCTATATCTCCGGAGATAATTGTCATACCTCGATAAAATTTAAATGGGACCAATCGGGAGGCATAATCTCTCAAACGAAAAAATAATTTTTGAAATCGGTCAAAATTTGACGTAGTACCACAGGATAATGAATAGGTAGTGCTGAGGTAACAAACATAAAAACAAAATACAGTCGTTATGAGAACCTCCTCCTTTTTTGTGAAGTTCGTTGAAAAATAGGTCAGTACCGTAATGTTGGCACGCTTTTATTACCTTCACTTCGAACTAACAAACAATGTAATGACATTTTTGAAGTAAATTTTATGCTATTTCTAATTATTGTCATTTGAAATGATACTTAGTATGTAGGTATAATATGAAGTTCAGATGACCTACTATAATTTGGTACCTTGGAGGTGGTCTGATGATGGAGTACGAAGGTGGATAGTGGAACTCTTCAGTGCCCTTCGAGTTTGAGAGCTCAGACCATTTGTTTTGTATTGACTAGTCAAAAAAAATGGGATAGGTAACAAAAAACCTTGTGATATAGTAACCAGGCGAAAAGTGATCTAACGCTAGCCTAGATATATAAAAATATATATGTGGTAGGAACATAATATTATATTTACAGATGGTACGAGCATATTATATCGATGCTCCGCCTAACTTGCTTCCAAAGAGTAGCTTACCACCATCAAGGAAAAAAAATCCGCCATAATCTTACGGTATTTCGGCAGCACACAGTCCTTGAGAGTCAGAGTAGGCCTAGCGCGTTCACCATCATCGATCACATCATCACTTGCCACCAGGCGAGATAGTGGTCAAACGATACCCTATTAGATAAAGCCACAATCATAGGTAATTTTTAAAGTGAGAATAGCACCAATTAAAGATTTCTGGCTGTACCTTATTAAACAGTTAAACATCTATAAAATGTGGGACTATTTTAATGCTCTCTTTTGAAGTCGTTTCTCATCGTTCATCTGAAACTCACTACAGTGGAATATACAGCATGACCAACTAATATAGGTCAATATTTGTTTTGAAGTGATATTCATATCATTATCACTTCACTGACCTTTTTTGGTTGATCATCCTGTATATATAATCTTAGTATGTACACCGAATGAGTTAACGATACCATGTATTGATTATATTTTCCCGACCATTCATTATCATTAATATTCTCTCAGCGTTCAGTATCTATAGATTTAAAATCACGCGATGTCGATATTATAGCGATCGACATATGTTTGACGCGTCGACGAGCGCCCCGCACTCGAGATCCTGAAGAAGGCCTCCGGATGAGGCCGAAACATATGTCGATCGCTATATCGACATCGCGTAACTCACGTTAAATTCCCGATTTTAAATCTATAATTTCAGTATCTTCTTTGCAGTGTTAAAAGGTAACATAGCCCTATCGATTGCGGTTCATAAGAACAAGTCAAAAATTTCAAGTGTATTCTATTGCGGTTCTAAAGATCATGCAAAAACGCCAAAAAAACACGTTTCTTTTTTTGTTTTTAACTAAATTTCTATAAACTGGCCAAGTGCAAGTAGGACTCGCACTCGTAGGGTTCCGTACCACACAGTGCACAGTATACTTATAGCACAGTATATTTATAAGATCGAGCAAAATATACCATTATCATTTTCGCCAGCAAATAATAATAATTAATAATCATTTTATTTCTTACAACGCCATCTAACGTCTAATATCCAAGTGAAAGTTACCACAAAGGTATTAGGGATCGGCATTTCAATATAACGTCATCTATGGACGTATGGACAAACCTAAGCGTTCATAGATGGCGTTATATTGAAATGCCGAAAAAACACGTTTCTTGTATGATTCACGGTTCACGCTATGTGACCTACCCGCGCAAACCACCTCAGTCAGACCTTATTTTATTAAATTCGGTATTATGACACTTCCATCTATTGTAATATACCAAGTAGCTATATTTGTTAGAAAAATCTTGACAATGTTCCTAAAAAATGGGGATACTCATAAGTATAACACTCGTACGATGGCATCGATATCTCGTACGATGAGAAAATCCGACAAGCTGACCCATATCATGGGACCGACAGTGTACAACGGGCTCCCCCCGCATATCACCGAGGCACCTAGCTATATGTGCTTTAAAGTGCGTTTGAAGCGCTGGCTTATCCAGCAAGCCTTCTACACATACGAAGAATTCATTAACATAAATAAAAAATAAACTTAAAGACATTTTATATGAAAAAAATGTATATTATATATTAATTATTTATTTTTCTCGCATTCTAATTACTATGCTTTTTACATAAAATTTATTTATGTACACAAAGTTGTATGTATATCTTTAAAATGTATTTTTTTCGACGTGTATTTTATTACGAATAAATGACTATTGACTATTCACGAGATACAGCCTGGTGACGGACGGACGGACGGACGGACAGCGGAGTCTTAGTAATAGGGTCCCGTTCTACCCTTTGGGTACGGAACCCTAAAAAGGAGGCGGTTCTCAATTTGTATGTATATTGCGCGATTACTCCGTCAACTGAGAACCGATTCGAATGAATCTTTTTTTAATCGACCTACCGATTTATATATTACTGAGGTGGCCCCATTGTCATTTATCGAGATCTGATGAGTATCTCCAGAGATATGACGATAAACGTCTCAAACTTGCTACTGAAACTGACTCGCGGGGCATTGAAGTCGGTTTTTTTAGTTTTTAAACTATCTTAATGATTAGTATTTGTTGTTATAACAACTGTTATATATATATTAATTAAGATAGTAGCGCTATAGTTATACATACTTTGTGGATATTTCAAGTATGTACCACATGTACAGCCCTGTGAAAGGCGGACAGACAGACGGACGGACGGACAGCAACGTCTCAGCAATAGAGTTCTGTTGGTACCCTTTGGGTAAGGACCCTTAAAAAGGTACCCATGAATACAGAACCATATAAAAAAAATAACGGCGTCATGATCAATCAAACTTCTTTAAGGTACGACCACAACGCGGCGCGCGCGATTGCGATCCGATTTTCAATCGTTTTCTGATCGCCATAGATTACGTTTGGTGTGAACCAAGCGGTACAAATACTACTGCGCTATCTGATCACCGCCTAGATCGCGCACGCAGCACGCTGCGGCGTGGCCGTACCTGTAGTGTATATATAAACTTGTGTATATATAGTTTCCTACTACCGGCATATTAATAAAACCGCGCACTCGTTTATTTATATAAATCATTATCAAAACAAACAGAGTTCGCGGTATCCGCTCAAACACATGTGCAAATAATGTCATAGATAAGAAATGACCGCACAATGGATTTAAATACAATAAACTTGCCAAGTGCGAGTCGGACTCGGTTTTTTATGTTGTCTTATACAGGCCAGCGTTTGAACACTATCTCACCTGTTGGTAAGTGATGATGCGGTCGAGGATGGTAGCACGCTAGGCCTAGAATGGAAACTGGCTCTCAAGGATAGCTGCCGGAACACATTAGATGTTTGACGACAGATTTTCTAACTTGAGTTTTATTGAACCTCCTTTAGTTTTTAATTTTATTTCGTTTTATATTTTAATTACTATTTTTGTGTTCATATTATTATGATTATTAAATTATTATTATTGAATACCTACATACACATATAAGTGCCTGAGTCTGTCAGGAATATTATTGATTTTTAATATGGAATTGTTTAATAAATTGATTAAAGTTATTAGCTAATAATATGTTAATATTGAAGCCCGGTGGTGGTGGAGGGTGAACTGATGTCTCTACTGTGCAATAACATCTAGCATAATACATCATATTAGTTTTCAATAAATGATTCTGATTCTGATTCTTTAATTTTTGGATGTTATAGCCAACATCATAATACACACTGCACAAATTTCAATGATGGTTTGCAAGATCGAGTATAAAACGCCTGAAAACACACTTTTCAGAAAAAAGGAACTCTTATAGGATCACGTAGGACCGACAACCGTTGGGGCAGACTGGATCTAGAGTGGAGACGCGAATCGGTAAACGTAGCGTAAGACGCCCTGTGACCAGGTGGAGCGACGACATACGTAAAGCGGTGGACAGTGACTGGAAGAGAAGAGCCGAAGATCGGGCTCCGTGGCGTGATTTGGGAGAGGCATATGTCCTGATACCGGCTGATTATGATGATGATGATGATAGGATCACTTTGTTGCCAGTCTGTCTGTCCATGTGTCAAGAGCCCTTTTTCTCAGGAACGCGTAAAGATATCAATTTGACACTTATACCTAATACTGTATGGTCTCTTTTGGCTTTGAAAAAATTGAACTTGTAAGTCAACGCGATCAAAAGATATGACCGTTGATGTCGCGTCGTTTATGTTGTAATTTCACAAGGGAATCAATACCTATAGGGTACTTCCTGCATCATGTGCATCATCAGCCTATGTCAGTCCACTGCTGGACATAGGCCTCTCCCAAGATGCGCCACTGAGCCCGATCTTCGGCTCTTCTCTTCCAGTCACTGCCCACCGCTTTTCGTATGTCGTCGCTCCACCTGGTCACAGGACGTCCTACGCTACGTTTGCCGATTCGCGGTCTCCACTCTAGGATAAGTCTACCCCAACGGTTAGCCACTTCAGCTTGCTAATCCGTTGAGCTATGTTGATAACTTTAGTTCTCTGGCGAATTACTTCGTTCCGGATTCTATCCCGCAGAGAAATACCGAGCATAGCTCTCTCCATAGCTCGCTGAGCGACTTTAAACTGGTAGACCAGTCGAACTGTGAGTGTCCACGTCTCGGCTCCGTATGTCATTACAGTTAGGACGCACTGGTTAAAAACTTTTGTCTTTAGACACTGCGGTATAGGCGACGAGAAGACTCGACGGAGTTTTCCGAATGCTGCCCAGCCCAGCTGAATTCTTCTCTGGATTTTCTTCTCGAAGTTGTGTTTGCCTAGTTGGAGCGTCTGCCCTAGGTAAACATACTTAGTGACTACTTCGAGTGGGATTCCATCTACGGCAATCGGTTCCGGAACAACGTGCTCGTTGTACATGACTTTGGTTTTATCCAAATTCATCCGGCGACCGATGCGACGAGAAGAATCAGCTAGGCCATTCAGCATCATTTGTAGGTCCTGCAGCGTCTCTGCCATAATGACGATGTCATCTGCGAATCGTAAGTGAGAGACGTACTTGCCGTTGATGTTAATGCCACAATCTTTCCAGCCCAGCGTCTTAAACATATCCTCCAAGGCGTTAGTGAACAGTTTCGGGGATATGACGTCCTCCTGTCTCACTCCTCGACGCAGGTGGACATGTTTAGTTCGCTAGTTCTGTACTTGTACAGTCATCGTTGCGGCATTATACAGACATCTCATCACTTCGATATATCGCCAGTCAACTTGGCAACGCTGCAAGGGCTCCAGAACAGACCATGTTTCGATTGAGTCGAAGGCCTTCTCATAGTCCACAAATGCTAAGCACAGGGGCCGATTGTACTCTTCGGTCTTCTGCACAATCTGCCGCACCGTGTGGATGTGGTCCATGGTGCCGTAACCGCTTCGAAACCCGGCCTGTTCCGGAGGTTGAAACTCGTCGAGTCTTCGCGCAAGACGGTTCGTGATGACCCTTGAAAACAGCTTGTAGACATGGCTCAGAAGCGAAATTGGGCGGTAGTTTTTCAATAGGGTTTTGTCTCCTTTTTTGAAAAACAGAACCACCATGCTTCTGTTCCATGCATGTGAAGTTCTCCCAGTGAAATGAACGGAATTAAAGAGCTGTTGAAGCTGTTGAACTGCTGGAGCTCCTCCGGCTTTTAAAAGCTCTGTTGTGATTCCGTCTTCTCCTGGGGCCTTTCCATTTTTCAGTTGTTTAAGGGCCATCACGATTTCGTCTCGGCTAATTTCGGGCAGATCTTCTGTGAAGTGGCGGGTTAAGGGGGCTCTAGAATCCTCAGTTTCGGGTTCGGGCCTTGAAGCATGCGTTGCGTAGAGCTTGCCGTAGAAGTCTTCAACTTCCGACAGAATCTCCGGCTTGGATGCGACGACGTTCCCCGTTGACGTTGTCAGCTTTGTGAGGTGGCTTCTACCCAGTGGCTGGACGAACACTTTCGACCCCCGATTGTGCTCAATTGATTCTTTAATCAAGAGCGTGTTAGAGGATCGGTTGCGCACCAGATTAGTTGACAAAGCTGACAAAGGGTCTGTTAGTCTCTCTTCCATTAGCCGAAGTGTTTCTGCCGAAAGTTTAGACTTTTTGCCCGTACGCTTGCTCACGCAGAACTTCGTCCCTTCATCCCTGAGGATTTCCACCACTTCTTCGAGTTTCTGGTCTACGTCATCTGTGGTTTCCAAGGCAGCGAATCGATTTTCCAATTTTAATTGGAATGTTTCGGACCCAACAACGGTTTGGAGTAGGTTTGGACGGAGCGTAGGAATCTCTCGGCTTTAAAGTCGATACCCGTAATGATGAAGTCAATCTCGTTTTTAGTCACAGTGTCGGGGCTTTGCCACGTCCACTTCCTTTTGGGCTATTTCTTGAAGAACGAGTTCATCAAGAAAAGCCCCTCTTTTTCGAGGAAATTGACTAGCATTTGTCCCCTGTGATTCCTACTCCCAAATCCGTGTGGTCCTATAGACGATTCGCCGCAAGTTTGTACTCCCACTTTGGCGTTAAAGTCTCCCATGACAACGTTGTAATGAGCCTTGGAGGTGGTGTGTAAAGCTCTGGAGATATCTTCATACATGCTCTCCACCTCATCATCCAAGTGTGTTGAGGTCGGTGCGTAGACCTGGATAACCTTGAGGCTGTACCTCTTGGTTAACTTAATTATGAGGTACGCTACCCTGGTCGACACACTGGAGATTTCTACAACGTTGTCACTGAGAACCTTGTTTACCAGAAACCCGACGCCGCCTTGGGATGGCTGATCTCCTTCTCTGTAGTACATAAAATGGCCAGATTCTAAGATTATGGTGTCATCTCCCTGTCTTCGGACTTCACATAACCCCAGTATGTGCCATCTTATGTGTTTCAGCTCCTCCTCCAGCTGCGCCAGATGATCGTCCAGCCGAATCGTGCGTCCATTATAAGTAGCCAGGGTCAGTTTGTTTTGGCGGCTTACCGTAGCCCGGAAATTCTTAGCACCCCCTGCCATGCCGTTACCGTGACCGCCGCCGTGGTCAGGAATAGCAGGGCGGCCGGGAACTGGGGGCCGCTGCATATTGTGACTTTCCATAATACATTACATGTAGCCCTTGGGAGGGATATGCCCTAATCGCCACGCTGGGCAGGCGTGTTGGCGATCACAGGACGTAGCTTCTCGCACCGGTGACGCTGCTGCCCGTCACCGGCCTGTAGAATTTAGCTACGCCATAGATATGAAATGGTTATACCGCCATTTGTCGGTCGCCAGAGCCCCGTCTGTTGGTCAGCAGGATGCACCGGCAGGTGAGGTTGGCTGGGAGCACCGAGGTCGTATAAAATATGTGCTCCCTTACATCATATATGTGCTCCCTTACATCCTTAGGGTACTTCCTGTTGACCTAGAATCATGAAATTTGGCATAGAGCACGGTTTTGAAGCACTTAAATAGGAATAAAACTGAAAACCGTAAATATGTAGAGTAAAAACTAAAAGAAAGTTAATTTACAAACGTAAATTTACAAACGTAATGTACAAACGTATTATTTGTGGGTGGTACAATATATTTTCTATGAATTAAACTACAAAGTTAAATTTGTCCCAGTCTTTAACCTAGTCTGAGTCTTAGTACGGAAGCCTAGGTGGGCGAGCTATTCGACTTGGCCAATTTTTTAGTTTCTTTATGGCTCCACATGACTAGCGTATACTCCACATGACTTTTCGGTAGCAAATCAGGCGGAACATCGATATAATGTGCTGCTTCCACCTGTGGACAAACACCCGTGCTCGAATTCAAACCGGCGTCCTCTCGCCTAGAAGTGACTCCATCTACCCTATCCGCTAAGTGATCTGGCAGTATGAAAACCACGGTGATCATAATCTATTTTAATTTGGAAATATCCCAGAAAAATACGCAGTGATAGTTTGAGGTCACGTGAACTGGCTGAAAGAAATGTGACGTAGCCGCTGCTGTAAATATTTACAAGAATATGGGTTTCACCCAGTCAGTGAGTACAACATAATTATACATTTACTCGTACGCACTCTCAACTGCGGAACAATCTTTAGATTATCACTCACCAAAACGACTGCGCTCCCACCCGGCAAAAAATTATGGTTAAAATGTAAGCCTTATGAGACAAACTTTACATTGACTACACAAAGCGCAGATACTGTCTGCTCTTTGTCTTCAATTAATGCAAAAAGTTCCTAAGATGGCTTTACAAATAACATTATGGATACTTAATAGGCGATAGCCTAAAGGGATACCTTAATATATCCTAGTAATTTTGTACTAGGAATGCCAGGGTAGAACCTATATGAAGTATGTGCTGGAAATATTATTGGGTCGAAGATGCGTACCTGCAATCTTGCAGTACCGGATAGTTATAGCGTAGCAGTAACGGATATTTCTAAATGTTCACGTCGGGTGCCGAAGATACAGGCCTGGCCGAGTTTTGGGCCTCACAGCAAATGCAAGAATTACTGTACTTACCTTATTATGACAATAAATAAAGTACTATCATTATTATTATTTAAAAATAATTTAGCATCTCGGAGCTGATCTGATGATGAAGCTCGGAGATGGATGGTGGAACTCTTCAGTAAATCCCTAGAGTTTGGGCTCATTATTTTGATTCTTATTACTAATATATATACGCGGCTTAAAAACGAAGGTCTGATGCTGGGACCTGGAGTATACTTAACAAATGTGTTTTATTTTAAACTTATTTAATCATTATCATCAGCAATAACCCAATGACTGGCGCTCGATGGGTTGTGAGTTCGATCTCCACCCATTGCACTATTCACGTGAACCCACTCCAGACACTAGCACAATAATAATAAATAGTTGGAGAGGTTAACTAGACTAGTCATTTGTTTTTAAATTATGTAGATAAAAATCTTGTACATTTCAAGATTATATTGCTACGCAGAAACTAAATAAAACATTATAATTAATTTAGTTCTCATAAATACCTACGTCGACATAACTTCTGTTCATTTACATACACATTACATTACATACACTTCTGTCAATAACATTTAATTATTTTTTCATTATATTTGACTCTCTGAGATATAAGTCGACGCTCCCTGAGCTGCTTCTTATCTTATCTGACATTATTAATGTGTAGATAGTCTAGAGAGGTTATCTAAGGTTACCCGTCTTTTTATTGAAAACGTAAGATGTTGGTTGAAATATATCGCCAAACATCAGTGAGTGCCGGCAGCTGTCCTTGAGAGACAGTTCACATTCTAGACCTAGCGTGCTTCCATCCTCGACCGCATCATCACGTGCCGATCTCAAAAGATATTCATTACAAAAAAATGGCTAAGTGCGATTTGAACTCGCAGACGAAGAATTCCGTACCTACAATTCCGTACCTACAATTCCGTACCTACAATCACTATCACTACATATTATGAAACAAAGTTCCACACCGCATCTGTCTGTTTGCGATTAACTCAAAAACTACTGAACAAATTTTCATGCATTTTTCACCAATAGATAGAATAATGAATGAGGAAGGTTTTAGTAAGGCTTTGTGCAAATTGGTTGAAATATGATGATAATTGTTGGAAGCGTCGGAAAAAATCAAGCCACCTGCGAGCTTTCATCGAAAACGCTGCCTAAAGAAATACAGCCCTTTGATATATAACCAAACAATGCATGGTGGGATGTTCCTTTTTTATAGATCAACTAGCGATCCGTTCCGGTATTGCACGGATAGAGCATATATGTCTGCGTTTTTACATCAGTTTGTTGCGTATAGTATGAATTAACGTCTTCAACCATCATAATATTTCAACCAATTTACACAAAACCTTGAACAAATTATATATTACTTTATCTATTGGTCACTTTATCTATTGGTTAAAACCGCATAAAAATCCGTTTAGTAGTTTTTGAGCTTATCGCGAGCAGGAAGACAGACAGACAGACAGACGTGGCGGGGAAATTAATGTTAATAATATGTAGTGTTTAGGTATTAGTTGTTAAATCGGCTAAAATTAATACACACTCTAAGAACATGTCAAATATCTACTTGACCAGTTACGGTTCAGGAGATACAGCCCTGTGACTGACGGACGGACAAACAGGGTCTAAACTAAAACTAAAACTTGTATAATAATGATGCAATGTTGTTGTTTTCAGTAATGGCAGGATGAAGTTCACATGGCTACTGCTGGCAGTGGCGGCCACCGCCACGCCAGAAGTTGCACCGACGGAGGCGACTATCGCTGCCACAGTGGGCAGTGTAGACGGGTGCCCGGCGCCGTGCGACTGTGCCTGGGACGAGCTCGACAGATACATGTGCGGGGGGCTGGAGGTTAAAACCAGATCCGATGGGTATATGGAGATTGATTGTCATGTAAGTTAAAATGTATGTAGGTACACGTTTATACAGTCTTTGTATAAATGTATGTAGGTACACGTTTATACAGTCTTTGTATAAATGTGTATTGGGATGTAAGGGAGCACAAATACCACCTCAGTGCTACCAGCCAACCTCACCTGCCCGTGGTGCATCCTGCTGACCAACATACGAGGCTCTGGCGACCGACA
The DNA here is from genome assembly GCA_954871355.1 of Cabera pusaria. Classification (NCBI taxonomy): domain Eukaryota; kingdom Metazoa; phylum Arthropoda; class Insecta; order Lepidoptera; family Geometridae; genus Cabera; species Cabera pusaria. Next base: position 17,867,486 of record OX940912.1, read on the forward strand.
AATGGCGGTATAAGCATTTCAAAATTATGGCGTAGTTAAATACTACAGGCCGATGACGGGTAGCAGCGTCACCGGTGTGAGAAGATACGTCCTGCGATCGCCAACCCGCCCGCCTAGCGTGGCGATTAGGGCATAACTCTCCCAATGATGGAAAGTCACAAGAACAGCTGAAGACCGGCTCAGTGGCGCACCTTGGGAGAGGCCTACGTCCAGCAGTGGACTGATACCGGCTGATGATGATGATGATACAGTTTTTGACCGACTTCAAAGGAGGAGGTTCTCAATTCAGTGGTATTATGTTTTTGAAGTTTACTCCTTAAGATTTATTGATCAGACATATGAAAGTTAATTTCATAGCGTCATCAACTAGAAAAAAGCTCATAGTGTTAAAACAGCTGCACAGATTTTCATAACTAAACAAAGCTAAGTACCTACTAAACAAAAATAGCTCAATTAAAATAGTTCCGTTTGGGCGCTGCGATGCCACAGACAGACTCACATATACCAGATACACAGCTACTTTCCACACACCTAGATCTTTATCTTGCGTCGGGGCTAAAAAGAAGAAATACACTGGCACAAAGTAATTATATTTATTTTTAAGTTTGCGTGGCCTTCGACGCTCGCATTATTATAACAAGCTCGTTTTTCACTTCTGCGTCACATCATTATAATAAATCTATTATCAATTCTGCAAACCTTAAATAAACTGGGGTTTCACTGATGTTGTTTACGTTCTCTCCGTTAAATTCCCGGTATAAAACGTCGGCACGTACACAAAAAATTTGGAGCCATTATCAATCAACATGTTTATGTTGGCAATATATAGGTACTATGCTGTAATCTGTTGTACTGCGTACGTGAGCTTTTACATGCGTACTTTACATGCGTACTTTTTTATTTATAACTGATAGGCTAGCGTTTGACTGCTATCTGAGTACCCCGGATCTAGGGGGGGAGGTGGGCAGTTTCAGACGGCGCCAAAATCATAATATAGTATAGTTAAAAAAAAACTTGCTTCACAAAGCACCTAGCATACAGAAGCCTGGCGCCTGCGACTTGTATGAAACAGTTGTCACACAGGCCCACAACTTAAGTGAATTATTAATGAATTCTTATTGTCCCATTCACAAAAAATACCAACCATTATATATATGTGAGATTTTCAAGTAATTTATCTCAAACGCTGGAGAGAGGGGCGCCACTATCAAGTTTCTGCTCCGGTTCGAAAAAATTGCAGATCCGGGGCTGGCTATCTCACCTGGTGGTAAGCGGTGATGCGGTCGAGAATGGGTCACGTTAGGCCTAGAATGAGAACTGGCTCCCAAGGAGCAGCTTGCCGGGCTGACAGTGAGACAGTGTCTTACACCATGCCGGGCTGAGCCGGTTAATATAATTGATACATTCATTCTTCATCATAATTTCATCACCATCACATGCTATGATTTGACACACACTGATCCATCCTGACACACTACTTATCCATACAAACGAATTACCAAAACATTTTTAGGGTTCTGTACCCAAAGGGTGCCAATGTGACCTTATTACTGAGACTGCTGTCTGTCCGTCCGTCTGTCACTGGGATCTATCTTCTGAACCGTATGAGGACACTTGAAAAACGTTAACTATAATCGCCTTTTGGTGGCTAAAGTTTTATTATTTCATGTCATTTTCAAATAATATTTAATAAGCTTTTAAACGCGCTACTAGCGCTTCTAGCGACCCGCCCTTGGCTTTGCACGGGTAGAGTGGAAATGCCTGCATCTGTTTATTACAGTTTGTTACATCGAGTATGTATTAACGTCTTTAACAATATAATCATCGTCATATTTCAACCAATTTACACAAAACCTTAAAGATATATACACATAAACCTTCCTCATGAATCACTTTGTCTATTGGTAAAAATGAAAATCTGTTCAGTAATTTTTGACTTTATCGCGAACAGACAGACAGACGATTATTAAGTAGTGAAGCGGGATGTAATTTTGTAATTTTTAGGGTTACGAACCAAAGGACACCAAAGGAATCCTATTACTGACACTGTCCGTCCGTTCATCCGTCCGTCTATCTGTCTGTCTGTTTGCACTGTATCTCCTTAACCGTAATAGATAAATACTTGAAATCTTCACAAAGTATGTATTTCTATTATCGCTATAACAAAAAATACTAAACACATAATAAAGTTAAAAATAAATAACCGTAATAGATAGAGACTTGAAATTTGCTCATAGTTTGTATCATAATACCTAGTTGCTATAATATCAAATACTAAAAAGTATTTGAAATAAAAAATTATAGGTCAAAAATTAAATTATTACCCATACGAAAAACTTAGTTTTTGGCAAATGTTGTTCAATCGGAACCCTACGTGTGCGAGAATCCGATTCGCACTTGGCCAGTTTTTTGCCATAAATGACGAATTATCAACTTTATTATACATAGGCATGTTCAAAAACTAAGTTTTTAATTTATCACAACATACATAAATGTAAGCCATAAGCATAGAAAAGATAATAATACTACGTATAGAACGGACACTCTGTTCCCCCCACCAATCCGGGCTACCTCACCTAGCCACCGATTCTGATCTGTCGAGGAGCTAGTGTGAGCAAGGACGCCATACGCGCACGACTACAGAACAATACTACCTCACAAGGAACATCAACTTCATACATGTATGAATATAAAACACAGAAATATTAATAATAAGTATTATGGAATATTTGTGTGGGACTAGGTAGACACAGGAGGTTCAAATTTACGTAGTTTCTATATAATATATATACTGATATACTTATATTTGTATACCTAACTATATATTCGTATTTTAGAATTCATTTTCATAAATGAAACAACGATATACTCGTGCGTAAATAAACCGTAGTTTTTAAATATTGAATAAAAACTTTCTTAATAATTTATTTATATTTGTCACTTTTTCAAATCAAGTAACTTAAGTATATAAAATGTCCCTACTCCCTACCTAACTCTACACTATTCAAATAACGTAATCAAATATTTAGAAGATTTTAGCTTGTAAAAACTTTCGCAACTGTTTTACTCGCACGCGTATCGGTCTTCGTTCGCAGCGACACAAGTGTCTTAGTTATGGCGTATCGCGTAGAGTAAATGAGAATAATTTTATTATCTATATATTTTTGAAACCATAGCGAAGTACTGGCTAGCAAGTCTAAACCGACTTCAAAATGAAGTAGGTTCTTACGGTGACATCCTTAGACTTCACGCACACAATTGCGCCTGTAGAAAAACGACATGTGTGTAGTGTCTGTGTAATAGGTCGTTAAACCGCGAGTTTGTATGGTGTGATATTGTACCTATAGTCATCTGCTTCGACATCATCAGCACCATCACTATCTCCTATACTGGCAGCGTGATGCCAGCGAGCCCAGGGCTATCAACACTTCGTATAGAAGCTGGCATGGCTTGGTTAGTCGCTGATCACCAGCTACACAATACACTTCCAAGCGGGACGTCAGTGCAGGACGTATCATCCCCACCTAAAATTAGAAGCCGTAAGAATAATGTGTGGTGCTATTTATAGATTCATTAATTCATTTACCATTTTGGTTTACCAGGATAGCATGTTCAACTGTTCTCTGATCCCCCGGCTGACATTCGGTGGCGGACAACCGCTGCATCGTCTGGAGGTGAGCAGGTGCTTACTGCCACCCGACGCGGAACTCTCCTGCGCCACCCGAGCCGTGGGGGCCGATGGGACTCACGACCTTACTATACAGGAGGGACACACTGCCCCCACTGAGGCCAACGTGCGGGGATTAGATGTTGACAAAGTGTTTTGGAAATTTAAATCTCGTAAGTATACTCACATGTAACATGTATCACCGGAACCTATTGCTCATAACGGAGTTCTTCTCGAAGCTGTTCATGAATACTACCTCGGGCAAACCTTGCAATTGGGTAGAAACAACTTCGAGAAGGAAACTCGCAGAAGGATACAGCTGGGATTTGCAGCATTCGGTAAACTTCGCTGAGTCTTCACATCGCCCATACCACAATGCCTTAAGACGAAAAATCTTTAACGAGTGCGTCCTACCCGTAAGGACATACGGAGCCGAGACGTGGTAATGGTACGACTGGTTCACCAATTCAATGTCATTCAGCGAGCTATGGAAAAGGCTATGCTTGCAGTTTATCTGATGGATCGAATTCTAAATGAAGTCATCTGTCAGAGAACCAAAGTTATCGACAGAGCTCAAAGTGTTAGCAAGCTGAAATAACAGTGGGCTGGTCACATCTGTCGTAGAACCGATAACCGTTGGGGTAGACGAGTTCTAGAGTGGAGACCACGGCTCGGCAAACGTTGTGTAGGACGCTCTTCAGCTAGATGGAGCGATGATATACGCAAGCTGGCTGGCAGCGGTTGGAAACAAATAGCTGAAGATCGAGCTCAGTGGCGTGCCATAAGTGAGAACCATGTCCAGTAGTGGACAGAAATGAATGATGATGGTGATGATAAGTATATTCAAAATCATTTTTTGTAGCAATACGCTGCGTTTGACTGTCTTATTTGTAGGTAAGTGATGATGCGGTCGAGGATGGCAGCATGCTACGACTAGAATGGGAACTGACTCTCAAGGACAGCTGTCGGAACACAATATAATGTATGTTTGGTGACAGATTTTCCAACTTGAAGGTGGTTTGACTAGTCTTGGCCAGGGGGAGAGTGTCTTTTGTATACGTCTGACCACAATTACAGCCGGTATATAACAATAATAATGTTACAAATTCACGATAATTTTAAATCAAAACAACCTGACGTGTTGTTAAATAACGGTGTGATCGACGATGTCACCTGTTAATGTCACAGAAGATACCTGTTCACTCGCATGGAAGACTCCCGATCTGCACTGGACAGGACGTCCTACCACCATGCAGGGTGTCACTGTATTGATGTAAGCTTGCCCATCGCTAACGTGACCATTTATATCTTTCATCAGAGCGGGATGCCCTAATATATATAGAATAGAAAAATTCTTTATTGTACACCAACTTAAAATGAAACAAACCGAAATTAAGCTACTTAAGTTACTAGAGGCAATACAATGGGCGGTCTTATCGCTTGAAGCGATCTCTGCCAGACAACCTTTGGATGGACAGAATTGTTAAAAGAAGTTGACGGTGGTACAATGCGTAACATGGTACTAAAGTGCGAAAATATAATCAAAATAAAAAACAAGCAATCAGTAATGCATAAGCATCATATACGTGTATTTGCTTACCAATACAAAACAAAATATACATACACGTACATATCAGAATACTTATATAAACAAATATATTATATATATAAATAATCAATAATATACATGTATAAATATTCTATACAAACAAAATATATACATATACCTATAGATAAAAAATATATACTTAAAGTACAGAGTAAATATGTTACATACTATTAAGTGATAAATAGTGACTTCTCACCATATTTTTATATATATATTTTTTTTAACTTTTTGCAGGTAAAGTGAACATAATACCGATCGAAGGCTTGTCTGGTCTCCCCCACGTGCGCAAGGTGACCTTACAGTCGTTGCGGAGCCCCCCCCTCCGCGGGGGGATGTTCGCCTCCCTCCCCCCCACCGTGCAGTACCTGGAGGTGACCATGTCTGCGCTCACACACATACCGCGCGATACCTTCCTGGGGATGACCAACTTGACCATGTTGAGTCTCTGGGGGAATAAAATTGAAAGTATTGATGAAGACGCCTTTAATGGTAAGTCATGGTCACCCTAATATCGAGCCTTTTTTTTCTTTCAGCTCCACACAGTCCAAATTGCTTAGGTTTTCAAATTGTTTAGGATTTTTATATATCTAGCGTTCGACCACTATCTCGCCTGGTGGTAAGCGATAATGTGGTCGAAGATGGTGAATACGCTAGGTCTAGAATACTGACTCTCAAGGGCTGTGTGCTGCCGGGACACCGTAAGGTTATGGCGGCAGATATTCTCCTAGATGGTGGTAAGCTACTGTTTGGTGCACTTTGTTTATTAACTCCCGACGCAAAAAGAAGAGGTGTTATAAGTTTGACGTGTGTATCTGTGTATCTGTCTGTGGCATCGAAGCGCCCAAACGGATGAACCGATTTTAATTTAGTTTTTTTTTGTTCGATAGGTGTCTTCATCGAGAGTGTTCTTAGCTTTGTTTCATGAAAATCCGTTCAACCATTAAAATATTATCAGCTCTTTTTTGGTTGAAAAGACTACGATAGCAACTTCCGTAAACTCGTAGTCCTTTGACCGCGGACGTCTAAACAATCAAAATGGCGATTCTGCGCACTACTTACCTGTCACACTGCCGCCGTCTGTTTAGCGTAGTTTACATTAGTCAAATCAAATGTATTAATTTGAAATTCAGTATCCTGTTACTTCAATGATTTTGAACAAGACATCTCCTTGAATCTGCACAATACTCTCAACTCCTCGTCTGAGACATCTCCTTGAATCTGCACAATACTCTCAACTCCTCGTCTGAGACATCTCCTTGAATCTGCACAATACTCTCAACTCCTCGTCTGAGACATCTCCTTGAATCTGCACAATACTCTCAACTCCTCGTCTGAGACATCTCCTTGAATCTGCACAATACTCTCAACTCCTCGTCTGAGACATCTCCTTGAATCTGCACAATACTCTCAACTCCTCGTCTGAGACATCTCCTTGAATCTGCAGAATACTCTCAACTCCTCGTCTGAGACATCTCCTTGAATCTGCACAATACTCTCAACTCCTCGTCTGAGACATCTCCTTGAATCTGCACAATACTCTCAACTCCTCGTCTGAGGCATCTCCTTGAATCTGCACAATACTCTCAACTCCTCGTCTGAGACATCTCCTTGAATCTGCACAATACTCTCAACTCCTCGTCTGAGACATCTCCTTGAATCTGCAGAATACTCTCAACTCCTCGTCTGAGACATCTCCTTGAATCTGCACAATACTCTCAACTCCTCGTCTGAGACATCTCCTTGAATCTGCACAATACTCTCAACTCCTCGTCTGAGACATCTCCTTGAATCTGCACAATACTCTCAACTCCTCGTCTGAGACATCTCCTTGAATCTGCACAATACTCTCAACTCCTCGTCTGAGACATCTCCTTGAATCTGCAGAATACTCTCAACTCCTCGTCTGAGATATCGTTTTTAAGCTCATTCATTGGAATGGTCTCAATGAACAAATCATACATATAAAATTCAGTCGGTGGTGGTTTGAAATGTTGAATTTAAGTTTTATTTTTGGTTTAAACTGGCACGTTGCAATGTTACAGGTCTGACATCACTGCAGAAGCTGGTGTTAAACAACAACCCCCTGGCGTGTCTGCCCCCCGGCGTGCTGCGCGCGACCCCCCTGCGACAGCTCTACCTGCAGAGAGTGTCGCTGGCACGTCTCTCGGAGGAAGCCCTGCAGGGACTGCGCGACCTCACAGAGGTCAGTCAGAACACACTTAAGACAAGCATGAATAAAGGAAAAAAAAGAAAAATTTGAGAGCGCAGCGGGAGAATGATCGGATTTGACACCAGAGGTAGCAAGTTCGATCCCCACCGTGCACCAGTGGATTTTTGTGTCGAAAAATGTATGTGCGCATTTCACAGTTCCAGTCGCCCTCCGGTGAAGGAAAACATCGTAAAGAAACTCCCAACTCTCGCATGGTGGTAGTACATTACCTAGTGTCTACCTGGCCAGCTATCGCCTTCCAGTTAGAAAATCTGTCGCCAAACATCTAATGTGTTCCGGCAGCTATCCTTGAGAGGCAGTTCCCATTCTAGGCCTAGCGTGCTACCATCCTCGACCGCATCATCACTTACTAACAGGTGAGATAGTAGTCAAACGCTACCCTATACATACATAGGTGCATACATAAAATCACGCCTTATTCCCGTTGGGGACTACTACTGCCCACGTGCTACGATCCTGACATACCTCTTTCGCTTCTTCCACTTTCATAAGCGCCTTCATACATGCTCGCCGGTTATAGGTACTTTTGACTTGGCATTTCTTTAAAACGTCTCCGATTGGTCGTGATACGTTCGCCTAGTCTATACGATATAAAAAAATAATAATAAGGGAGCACACACACAGTCGTTTCATCATCATTATCATCATCAGACGGTGTCAGTCCACTGCTGGACGTAGGCCTCTTCTGATTGGTGCTTTTTATGAAACCACACGAAAACTGCCTCGATGAATTAACTTATGTAATACTTTTTTATTTTAATTATTATCTTATATTATATCCTATCCTATTTCCGACTAATATTATAAAGGCAAAAGTTTGTGTGTATATATTTGTTACTTCTTCACGCTAAAACTGCTGAATCGGTCGAGTTAAAATTTGGTATGTAGATAGCCTAGACTAGTGTTTTTCAACATGTGGGTTGCGACCCCCTGGGTGGTCGCGAAAAAGAAAAAAGAGTGTGTGTACTTATGTACACGCGTTAGAAGTTATACTTCTGTGGCGTATGGAAAAAAAACAACTAAAATGCAGTAGTGATTAACGATAAATATTAAAATTAATCAAAAAGATTTTATTTAAATAAAAAAAGTTTTATTAACGTAAAAATATGACGTTAAATATGACATATACAACTTGAACATAGTCATGCCACCTAGAACTAACTTCACGGTGTAGAATTTAGGTGTCGGTGTGCGCGCGCATCGTACCACCTAGAACTAACTTCACGATGTTAAATTTAGGTGTCGGTGTGCGCGCGCATCGTAAAAATTGACTCTCATCATTTTTCTCTATCGCGCCAAAATAAGTATAACTTCAAAAAAAAAAACAAAGTTTGAAAATGTACTTTTATTAGGAAAATAATCATTAAGGAGCATTTGTACGTGTTGTAATTGAGAGGGAGTGAGAGCGCATAGAATATTTGTTTCTGAAGAAAAATATAAAATTTGTTTCCTGTTGGCCACATGAGCGAGCCCACGGACAGAAACTAATAATATAATAAAATACAGGAAAATAAAAAGTGTTGGTAGAGGGTCGTGAATTTTTTTTTTTCATAGTAATGTGGTCGCGTCATAAAAAATGTTGAAAAACACTGGTCTACACCCTGGAATAACACAGAATAATTTGTATCCCGATATTCCCACGGGAACGATGTCTACGCGGGTAAAACCGCGGAGCACTGCTAAAGGGTGTCTCAGTAAGAGTGTACTTTTTCATTTTAAAAACAAGTATTTTATGACAGAGTTGTGATATTTTTATTGTATTGTAAAGAAGACATGTTCCGATTAAGTATGGAATAAAATATCCGGCAAATGACCCCCACGGCTCATTACTCTTTTCATGAAATTTTCCATGACTCTTACACAGAGATGTGGCTGTATATATGATTTCCGATTTAAGCTCAAGAATTGTTTCGGGTTTATTCGCATAAACCCGAGATTTTACAAAACCCCAAAGAAAAAAATAGCACGGCGTTAAATCGCACGATCTTGGTGGCCAGTTGACATCAGAATTTCGTGAGATAATGTGTTTCGAGCGGTTTCAGCGTAACTTTCTCCATTACTGTAATGAGTTTTCACAATTATAGCGCGTTCTTCTTTCGAAAAGCGCTCCATTTTTTATAATCGGAATAAACAGAGGTGACAGCTGTCAAATTTCAGAGTTGCCACTTGCATGACAAAAAAATACCAATTTTAAAAAGTGCACTCTTAGGCTGAGTTGCACCATCTTACTTTAACTATAACTAACGTCAAAAATCTGTCAGACTCCATATAAAAACACCGGTTAATAGTTATAGTTACGGTTAAAGTAAGATGGTGCAACTCAGCCTTATTGAGGCACCCGTTAGTAATACATAAATAAATATTAGTTTAAACGTAGTTTAAAATGCGATCTTATTAATTTACAGATTAAAATACAAAGCAACGTTAAAAGTGGCCTAACCCTGGGACCCAGAACATTCGCCAACCTACCATCACTCGCATCCGTGCACATCACCTACTCCAAGCTGACCACACTCCCAGCTGACCTGTTCTTCAACTCCTCATCATTGATCAACATCACCTTCGAGTACAACAACATCTCGTCTCTTCCTTCAGGGATGTTTTCAAACCAGTCTCAGTTGAAGATGTTGAACTTCAGAAGCAACAGAATAGAAGCTATATCTGGGGAGACATTCAATTCGCTCTCAGCCTTGGAGACCTTAGATCTGAGCAGGAATAATATAACGGAGTTACCGAGGTAAGAGTTTGTTTTATTTATCAAACTGACGGCTCATTGGCGGATGGACGGAAAGGATAGATAACTTGGCTTTTATCTGGGAGGTTGCCTTCCAATAATCAGATTTTTTTTTTTGGGTTCCGTACCTCTAAAGGTAAAAAAAGGAACCCTTATAAGATCTTGTCCTATCTTGTCCGTCTGTGTTTGTCTGTCTGTCCGTGTGTCACCACTGATTTTCTCAGGAACGGGTGAACCTAGCAATTTGAAATGTATACCAAATACTGAGGTCTATAGTCCCTATTAGGTGCATAAAAATCAAGGTCCTGAGTCAACACGATAAAAAGATATGGGCAAATTTAGATTTTTATCTAAATTTGCCAACAGCAAAAAAAAAATTATAAGCATAAAACCACATATTATATAATAGTTACTACGTAAATAATACTTTCCGTTGTTAGGTTGGCTACACAGTGCTTTCATAATTCGGGTATCCACAATATAGGGAAGTGCCTCTTATAACGTAGTAGAGTGATTCAGTACTCTGTTGGCCATATGGCGGCAATTAATTTTAATAATCGCAAATAATACTTTTTAATATTCATATTGGAATACAACTAGTCCGTGTTATAAAAGTATTTGGAATTATTGTAATAAAATAGACAATTAATTATCGTGTGTGTCAGATGCTTTAATTGTACAGGGCCATTTTGGACATTGTCCTTTGATACCTTGATGACATCATTATTACTAGTGAATATTTTCACTCTAGCGCGGCATTTAAAGTCAATTTTTTTAGGGTTCCGAACCCAAAGGCTACCAAATGAACACTTTCTGAGACTTTGTTGTCTGTTCGTCCGTCCGTCCGTCCGTCCGTGTGTCTATATGTGCGCACTTTACAGATCTGTATCTTCTTAACCGTTATAAGTACATACTTGAAATTTTCAAAAAGTATATATCCGTCAGTGTATAACGGCCCAGACACGAAATTTAATAGATGCATGTAATTTCATTAAAACTTTTTGCACTAAAAAGGGTAAAATAAGTTATTTATCAAAAAAAATAAAACCGACTTCATAACCACAAAAAGGCACTCAAAAGCGAAAAATAATTTACTTAAAATTATTATAAGCGTTACCCACTTCTCTATTTGAAGTCGGTGCCAGCCAAGTCTATTGGATATTAGATAGATACTATGTATGTAGTAGTAGTAAGTAGGTAGATACATGTAGGTAGCATCTATCTACTACCTATTAGACTTGGCTGGCACCGACTTCAAATAGATAAGTGGGTAACGCTTATAATAATTTTAAGTAAATTATTTTTCGCTTTTGAGTGCCTTTTTGTGGTTATGAAGTCGGTTTTATTTTTTTTTTAAATTAACTTATAGTTCAACTCAATTCTTCTGTATGTTATTTTTTGCTTTTTTTTGTGTGTATGTTACGCGATTACTGCGTCAATTCTGAACCGATTCCAATGATTATTTTTGTTATCGGTAGGGTACGTTTCCGAGGTGGTCTCATTGTAGTTTCATCGAGATCTGATAAGTATCTCTAGAGATATGACAGCAAACGTCTTAAACTTGTTACTGAAATTGTCTCGTGGGGCATTTAAGACGGTTGTTTAAGTTTTTAAACTACTTAATTATTAACTAAAAGGGGCGACACCACTTTTAGTTATTTTATTTTTATTATTGTGCACGCATCGATTTTCTTAAATACTTAGTTTTAAATTATAATTTGTATATCTCTGATTATGAATCTTTTGAGAAATAAGTAGATATTAAAAACCGTACATAATGTTCTGTGAACGTTTCAGACACGCATTCAACGGTGTACCTAATGTGAAGCACCTGTACCTGTGTCACAACACCATCAGTCGCGTGTCAGACACGACGTTCTCCGGCGCGCGCGCCGTGCGCGAGCTGGACCTCAGTGACAACCAGCTGGCGTGGACCGACCTGGACGCAGACTACTCCAGCTCGCCGTTCAACTCACTGAAAATGATGCAGGTGATGTGTCACATAAGTATTTCATACAGTGACATATTTGTTTCTTCGATAAATGTATGTGCGCTTTTCACAGTGGCCTTCCGGTGAAGGAAAACCATCGATAAGAAACCCCCAACCCCCCGCATGGTGGTAGGACACTATCTAATGTCCGCCTGGCCAGCTACCATCGTCAAGTTAGAAAATCTGTCGCCAAACATCTACTACAAATAGGTACATCAAAATCGGTTCATCCGTTTCGGCCCTGCGATGCCACAGATCATTACAACTTGGCCGATTATGATGATCTGTTAATGTGTGTGGATGTCTGTGGCTTCGCAGCGCCGAAACGGATCAACCGATTTTAATGTAGTTTTTTCTGCTTGATAGGTGTCTTAATTGAGTGTTATTTATTAGCTTTGATTTATGAAAGTCCGTTCAACCTTTTTAGATTATAAGCTTTTTCTAGTTGATGACGCAACGCTATCAACTTTTAAAGTCTGATCAATTCGAAATTCAGTACCGATCCTCTACCTTATAAGTATTTGTATTTGAAATATATATCTATATAACGGGGCTACATACATGCCACCTGATATACAACATTTGTTTACAATGTTTCAGACGTTGAATCTGTCCCACAACTTGATATCGACAGTGTTCTCCGATTGGAAATACGTCCTTCCTCTGGAGAGCCTCACGAAGCTCGACTTACAGTACAACGCCTTCTCAGTACTCTCGGTTCGTTTGTTTTTTTTATTTTTGCTGACAGACATACGCTTGGTCACTATCACTTCCCATCTATACAGGCCTAGCGTGCTACCATCCTCGACTCGTACTTTCCTATACAGGCCTAGCGTGCTACCATCCTCGACTCGTACCTTCCTATACAGGCCTAGCGTGCTACCATCCTCGACTCGTACCTTCCTATACAGGCCTAGCGTGCTACCATCCTCGACTCGTACCTTCCTATACAGGCCTGGCGTGCTACCATCCTCGACTCGTACCTTCCTATACAGGCCTAGCGTGCTACCATCCTCGACTCGTACCTTCCTATACAGGCCTAGCGTGCTAACATCCTCGACTCGTACCTTCCTATACAGGCCTAGCGTGCTACCATCCTCGACTCGTACCTTCCTATACAGGCCTAGCGTGCTACCATCCTCGACTCGTACCTTCCTATACAGGCCTAGCGTGCTACCATCCTCGACTCGTACCCTCCTATACAGGCCTAGCGTGCTACCATCCTCGACTCGTACCTTCCTATACAGGCCTAGCGTGCTACCATCCTCGACTCGTACCCTCCTATACAGGCCTAGCGTGCTACCATCCTCGACTCGTACCTTCCTATACAGGCCTAGCGTGCTACCATCCTCGACTCGTACCCTCCTATACAGGCCTAGCGTGCTACCATCCTCGACTCGTACCTTCCTATACAGGCCTAGCGTGCTACCATCCTCGACTCGTACCTTCCTATACAGGCCTAGCGTGCTACCATCCTCGACTCGTACCTTCCTATACAGGCCTAGCGTGCTACCATCCTCGACTCGTACCTTCCTATACAGGCCTAGCGTGCTACCATCCTCGACTCGTACCCTCCTATACAGGCCTAGCGTGCTACCATCCTCGACTCGTACCTTCCTATACAGGCCTAGCGTGCTACCATCCTCGACTCGTACCTTCCTATACAGGCCTAGCGTGCTACCATCCTCGACTCGTACCTTCCTATACAGGCCTAGCGTGCTACCATCCTCGACTCGTACCCTCCTATACAGGCCTAGCGTGCCACCATCCTCGACTCGTACCCTCCTATACAGGCCTAGCGTGCTACCATCCTCGACTCGTACCCTCCTATACAGGCCTAGCGTGCTACCATCCTCGACTCGTACCTTCCTATACAGGCCTAGCGTGCTACCATCCTCGACTCGTACCCTCTTATACAGGCCTAGCGTGCTACCATCCTCGACTCGTACCCTCCTATACAGGCCTAGCGTGCTACCATCCTCGACTCGTACCCTCCTATACAGGCCTAGCGTGCTACCATCCTCGACTCGTACCCTCCTATACAGGCCTAGCGTGCTACCATCCTCGACTCGTACCCTCCTATACAGGCCTAGCGTGCTACCATCCTCGACTCGTACCTTCCTATATAGGCCTAGCGTGCTACCATCCTCGACTCGTCACTTACCGAGTTAAATAAAAAGAGTGTGTGTACGTATTTACGCACGTCAGAAGAAATTGTGTACAACGTATGCAAAAATAACACATTTATTTTATGTTATAGGTTATTTTGTTATAATATCAATACATAGTGTTCAATCTGAGGCCAAACAACATTTCGAGATGAGTTTAAAATTAAAAACATGACATTTTTTTTACTGACAAACAAGCACATGATCGCTATCTCACCTGATGTTAATTGAAGATGCGGTCTAAGGTGGAATCGTGCTTGTAAAGACGGCACTGAGACATAGTTAATTCAGTTCGAATTTCAGAAATAATGCGTCTACATGCGGCCACGACTGCACTAGCTCTATCTATTTTGTTTTCAGGATGCAGACATACAATTCTTCGGTCCGGTGAACAAGAGCGCAACATTGCAAGTAGATCTCAGACACAACAACATCACTGAAGTAAATACCAACAGTGAAACTCAACCTGATTCTAACGTGATACTGATGTTAGAGAGTACTTCGTACCACTGTAGTTGTAATATGTATTATTTAAGAGTCCGAGCTCAGCAAAATAACTTCACGTATCGATTAGGAGAGTCCTCTTGTAACCTACCCGCCGCCCTCGCCGAACAAAGAGTGCTGAATATATCCCTGGAAGAATTCACGTGCGAGTACAAGGGCGCTATAGACGACGCTTGCCGCTGTATATATCGACCGCTGCACCACAGGACGGAGTGTGGCTGTGACCGCTACAGCGGCAGCACTGCGCTGCCCGACCTGCCCGCCATAGGGTACCCACCGAACATGAGGTTGCGCATTCTCAGCACGCCGCTCAGTTTGAGTTCCACGCCATCTTTCGTCAAGGAGCTGAACTTGACCGGTTTGAATCTAACCGACGTTCCGACGATATCGAGCGCGGTAAAGTTACTCGACTTGAGTAACAATCGTCTCAGTTTAATTCCCGAATGGTTGCTGGACGACAATGTCAGTTTGAGATTGTCCGGCAACCCCATCCTGTGCGAGTGTGGCACCGCCGGCCGGATAGACAAGTTGAAGAAATACGGACGTGTCGAGGATCTAGAGGCCGTGTACTGCTACCAGAGAGGCTCGTTGGACGAGACCGACCCCGCCGCTCTGTGCGACACCTACTACTCCGTGCTGTACAGCATCGTCACCTGCATTATCTTAATAGCCATCTGCGCGACTGGAGCTCTGCTGTACCGCTACCGCATACCTCTAGAGATATGGATGTTCAGTCGCGGCTGGCTGTGCTGCATCCGGCAAGAGAAGCACGATCCGGGCAAAACGAACGACATCTTCCTCTCGTACATTCCCAAAGACGAGTCGATAGTGTTTAAGGAGCTGTTACCGATGCTCACGTGTGGCGCGGGGCATGTTCCGTTCTCGTACAAGTTGTTCTTGCCGGACAAGGACTTCGTGCCGGGGCGCACGCTGGCCCCGCAGATCACTGCGGCCGTGCAGCTCTCCAGGCGCGTGCTGGCGGTCGGCACGCGCGACTACTTCCTGTCGGCCTCGGGCAGGGAGACGCTGCGCGCGGCGCACGAGCGAGCCAAGCTGGACCGCCGGCTGCGAGCGGTCGTGCTCCTGGTCGACGTCACCGCCCAGCAGCTGGACGACGAGACTAGAACCCACCTCTCGCTCGCTCGGGTGATCCCGTACGATAGCTCCGAGTGGGACCGAATACTGTACTACTTACCTCGGAAACCGATGTATACCTCGATTAGAAACCTCGATCTGTATCCGAGCTTATTTAATGGCAAAACTCAGAGCACGGTATGTGATATTATCGTGTCGCAGAATAATAAAAGCCATGTTTTCGATAATAGTTTGTATGACGCTCAGAAATAGACTCCTGTAAGAGTCACACCCGGGTGTACATACTCGTATACTGCGAGCTGTGACAGTGCTCGCGAACGTACTGGTCATTCAAACCAATAACTTATATTCAAAAGGTAAAACCAACTTTATGTATATTCTGTTCATTGAAACCATTCCAATGAGCCTAAAGTCTACATCTCTGCTGTAGGTTGATGAAGGATATAGAGTATTATAGATTCCAGGAGAGGTCGCAGCATCAGGTCAATGCTGCCATGTTCGTGCGTAATATCATTGAAATAAGAGGATACCGAATTTAGAATCGATCAAACCATTAAAGTCGATCTCACAGCGTCATCGTCTAGTAGAAAAAAGTGTATAGGATTTTCTTAAATCGAAGCCAATAATATCTCAAACAACACTCGATTAAAACATCTATTAAATTAAATCAAAAATCGGTTCATCCGTTAATACATCATACATATATATATACATAATTATATACAAACTTGTAACAACACCTTCTTTTTGCGTCGGGTGTTACAAATACAACACCGTCGCAGCTCCAACCTCCATCTTGAAAAATGTTATTTTTCCGCCCAGCTTATTGTTATATCAAGGTAAACTTATTGTTATATCAAGGTAAACTTATTGTTATATCAAGGTAAACTCATTGTTATATCAAGGTAAACTCTAGTGACTCTAGTGTAGTCCAGACTCCAGTGACTTGATTAAAGAATCAATTGAGCAGAATCAGGGGTCGAAAGTGTTCGTCCAGCCTCTGGGTAGAAGCCACCTCACAAAGCTGACAACGTCAACGGGGAACGTCGTCGCATCCAAGCCGGAGATTCTGTCGGAAGTCGAAGACTTCTACGGCAAGCTCTACGCATCGCATGCTTCAAGGCCCGAACCCGAAACTGAGGATTCTAGAGCCACCTTAACCCGCCACTTCACAGAAGATCTGCCCGAAATTAGCCGAGACGAAATCGTGATGATCGTTAAACAACTGAAAAATGGAAAAACCCCAGGAGAAGACGGAATCACAACAGATCTTTTAAAAGCCGGAGGAGCTCCAGCAGTTCAACAGCTTCAGCAGCTCTTTAATTCCGTTCTTTTCACTGGGAGAACTCCACATGCATGGAACAGAAGCATGGTGGTTCTGTTTTTCAAATAAGAAGACAAAACCCTATTGAAAAACTACCGCCCGATTTCGCTTCTGAGCCTGATGTCTACAAGCTGTTTTCAAGGGTCATCACGAACCGTCTTGCGCGAAGACTCGACGAGTTTCAACCTCCGGAACAGGCAGGGTCTCGAAGCGGTTACGGCACCATAGACCACATCCACACGGTGCGGCAGATTGTGCAGAAGACCGAAGAGTGCAATCGGCCCCCGGTCTGTTTTGGAGTCCTTGCAGCGTTGCCAAGTCGACTGGCGATATATCGAAGTGATGAGATGTCTATATAATGCCGCAACGATGACTGTACAAGTACAGAACCAGCGAACTAAACATGTCCACCTGCGTCGAGGAGTGAGACAGGGGGACGTCATATCCCCGAAACTGTTCACTAACGCCTTGGAGGATATGTTTAAGACGCTGGACTGGAAAGATTGCGGCATCAACGTGAACGGCAAGTACATCTCTCACTTACGATTCGCAGATGACATCGTCATTATGGCAGAGACGCTGCAGGACCTACAAAGGATGTTGAATGACCTAGCTGATTCTTCTCGTCGCATCGGTCTCCGGATGAATTTGGATAAAACCAAAGTCATGTACAACGAGCACGTTGTTCCGGAACCGATTTCCGTAGATGGAATCCCACTCGAATTTGTCACTAAGCATGTTTACCTAGGGCAGACGCTCCAACTAGGCAAACAAAACTTTGAGAAGGAAATCCAGAGAAGAATTCAGCTGGGCTGGGCAGCATTCGGAAAACTCCGTCGAGTCTTCTCGTCGCCTATACCGCAGTGTCTAAAGACAAAAGTTTTTAACCAGTGCGTCCTACCTGTGATGACATACGGAGCCGAGACGTGGACACTCACAGTCCGACTGGTCCACCAGTTTAAAGTCGCTCAGCGAGCTATGGAGAGAGCTATGTTCGGTATTTCTCTGCGGGATCGAATCCGGAACGAAGTAATTCGCCAGAGAACTAAAGTGATCGACATAGCTCAACGGATTAGCAAGCTGAAGTGGCAGTGCTGGTCATATCTGCCGCAGGACTGATAACCGTTGGGGCAGACTTGTCCTAGAGTGGAGACCGCGAATCGGCAAACGTAGCGTAGGACGTCCTGTGACCAGGTGGAGTGACGACATATGCAAAGCGGTGGGCAGTGACTGGAAGAGAAGAGCCGAAGATCGGGCTCAGTGGCGCATCTTGGGAGAGGCCTACGTCCAGCAGTGGACTGACACAGGCTGATGATGACGATGATGTAACTCTAGTGTAACCGCACACCTTCACGCGGTCATTTAGTCAGTAATTTAATGCCACAATAGCCTAGTTGACTAAACAATAATGTTTAGTCCGTCATTTACATCATCAAAAAATATTAGAAACGTATTTTTTCAATTAATCAATAAATTACGAAGATATAGAACGTTGAAATGCCGCGTGACGTCACAAACCGCTAAAAAGTGATACTTTCTTACGGTCAGTGACGTCACGAGCCGCCACTCCCGAACTTTGACGCTCTTTATCCAACTGACGGAGTAATTAGAATTATGACTATATTTGAACCGGGCAACATCTCTATTATTGGGGTAAAACGAATACAAGCAAAACACTGTCACTAACTATCATATACACTACACCCTACATTATGTGATGTAAGGTTACTTTGACAATGTTATTATTAATTTATTATATTATAAAGAGGAAATATTTGTATGTAAGTATGTTTGTAACGAATTGTCTCAAAAAGTACTGCAACGATTTTAAAAATTCTTTCACCAATCGAATGCTACATTATCGCTGATTAATATAGGCTATTTTTATTGCAAGAAATGTTTAAAATATAAAAGTCCACCCGTGCGAAGCCGGGACGGGCCGCTAGTTATTAATATTTCTCAACATGCGAATCTCAATGTAAATGAGCCATAATAAAATTATGTTATACAATAATTTGTTGTTTATTTAGTTAAGTTTTCTAAAATACTTGTAAGTACTTGTACATCTTAGTCGTCCTTTGGGGGGGTTTAATTTTTAAGGAAGTGACGTAGCGTCACGGCCCGAAGGCAGCGGATGTGACGTAAGCGTCATGTTATACTTTGTATTTATAAACGCCCTCTACTGTAGAACGGCGTAACTGAAATGAAATTGTTTAATCGCATGGAATGTGGTACAAGGTGGTGTTTACATTCAAATGATGCTCAGCACAGTTCGTCTCACTCTGGCATTACTGCAACTACGGACACGTATTCGCTAAAGTTCAACAGATGGAGTTGTACTAAAAAAAAATTAGTGATGTTGAGAAATAAATGAAATGAACTTGGAAGTGTCACATCTAACGGGTAGCTTTCTGCGCGCCCTGTTTTTTTAAATTATGTTAATTTCTTCAGTGTTGAAGAATAGTTGTTAGTTAATATAATAGTAAGTGTGTAATTATTGAACAATCTATGTGCGTCACTGTAATATATGTTTCATGTGGCCGTGATATATCAATTAAACGTGGTACAGAATATGGATGTTGTTTCATTTTTAACCGACTTCACAAAAAGCAGGAAGTTATCAATTCGTCTGAATGTTTTTTTTGTGGGTATGTTACGCGATTACTCCGTGAATTCTGAGCCGACTCGAATGATTCTTTTTGTAATCGGTAGGATACGTTTCCGAGGGGTTTCCAATGGGACCACCCATTGTAATTTCATTGTAAGTATCTCCAGAGATATGACGATAAACGTCACCAACTTGCTACTGAAACTGACTCGCCGGGCATGGAACATTCCCCGTTGATTATTGTTCCTGAATATGTAACTGAAAATATGTAACGGCGTGTAATATTGGTTTATGAAATTATTGCATAAGGAGGGGTATTAAAACACAAATTTTGCATGGAGGTAGGACACTCTATTATTGTCTACTGACTAAAGAATCTAGTGTCCGCCTGGCCAGCTACCACCCGCAAGTTAGAAAATCTGTCGCTAAAAATCTAATGTGTTCCGGCAGCCATCCCTGAGAGCCAGTTCTCAATCTAGGCCTAGCGTGCTTACCATATTCGAATGCATCATCACTTACCAACAGGTGAGATAGTGGTCAAACGCTGGCCTATAAGATATATAAAAAAATATTTACTCAAAACCGAATAGTACACACGAGTGAAAATAATACTTACATTTGAGACGATTATAATAAGCCTAAACACGACATCTCAGACGAGGAGTTGAGAGTATTCTGCAGATTCAAGGAGATGTCTCAGCATAAGGTCAAGTTTACCATATTCTTGCAATATCATTGAAGTACAAAATTTAAACGTAACATTGAGTACTAACGCTACGGCTGAACATCATTTAGGCCGCTAGTTGTACGCCGCTGTTTAGTAAAGAGGCTAGGCTATTGATTAAACGGC
The DNA here is from genome assembly GCA_954871355.1 of Cabera pusaria. NCBI lineage: Eukaryota > Metazoa > Arthropoda > Insecta > Lepidoptera > Geometridae > Cabera > Cabera pusaria. The sequence goes on from OX940912.1 coordinate 17,888,265, forward strand.
TAATTAAGCTATTTGGCTGCGACATATACATATTGTATCGTAAATATATAGAACTAGCTGGTTGTTGTTGTTGTTGGCAGGACACACTCCCATCTAGGTTCTTTTCATTTGGGCCGTTTTAACCGACTTCACAAATAAGGAGGAGGTTCTCAATTCGTCGGAACCTTTTTTAGGGTTCCGTACTCCTGACAAGGAACTCTTATAGTTTCGTCATGTCCGTCTGTCTGTCTGTCTGTCTGTCGGAGGTTTTGCTAAGAGACCGTTAATACTAGAAGGCTGTAATTTTGTAGGGGTATGTATATAAATTACGCCGACAAAGTGGTGAAATAAAATTATGAAAAATATTTTTTTTACTTTAAAGTGAACATTTTTGTTCCAGTAAGGCGTCCCACCCCCCTCTAAAAGCTAAACTGCTGGCTTGATAAATCTGGAAAATTTTCTGATAATAGTGCATTTATTGAATTTTAAAGGAAAACTATAGCGGTTAGGATAATTTTATTAGTTTAGCAGTAATAGTCGTTGAACTTGGGTGTTAGATAATTTTGTACCAAATACAAAATCCTTAGAATAAATCCTTTAAAGTGACAAAGACGAAGTACCTAGTTGCTTGTTTATAACGGGTAAAGACTTGCATTGAATAACGGGCTACTACGGAACCCTACACTGCGCGTGGCCCGACACGCACTTGGCCGGTTATTTATTCTTTTTTTTATGTATGTTCACCGATTACTCGAAGATGCCTGAACCGATTTGGAAAATTCTTTTTTGTTTCAAAGGTACCCTTCCCAGTTGGTCCTATTAAAAATTTTCACGAAATCGGCCGAGCCGTTTTTAATATTACAACATTTGTATTACGACGTATTTACTCTCGACCACTTACTACTTGTTCGGATCTTACTTACTACTTTTTACACTTACTACTTGTAAGATCGGGCTCAGTGGCGCATCTTGGGAGAGGCCTATGTCCAGCAGTGGACTGATACAGGCTGATGATGATGATGATGATGACTTACTACTTGGCTGGCACTTGACTTACTGGCACAGATTATGTAATAGTTACTGCGTCTACTGGCTACTTTGACTATTATAGCGCGACGTTTGAAGTCGGTTCTTTTAGTTTTTAAACGATCTTAAATTATAGGAAGCCACAGATACTAAAATAAAATGTTCATAGCCCAGAAGAAGAGCATACGTGCGACCAGAGGTGTTCCTACGTTTGAACATAACTACATGTATTTATGGTCGGATCACTTCCCATTAATTGTCAACTGTAATATTGGACATATTAATACCAGAAAGTGTTTTGACATCAATATCAAACCCTTACAAGCAAGCCTATGGGGGACACGGGATACTAGTCACATCTGTACATACCATGAATATTGTCTTACGAATTTAATTAGTGTTGATACTGAGTTAGTATGTGCTGACTGTGATAACAATAATGTTTTAAATATTCAGGATCATTTACAGTTTATAGATAAATTATATAACAATATTGTGACTATATTGCAAGAAAAGTGCATGATTTCGCTCTAGTGTACAAAAGAGAAGACAAATAGTCAGCTGGAACTACCATGTAAAAGATATAGCTAGGATGTATATAAGGTGCTGGGTTTTAGCGGGTAGGCCATCGACTGGTGAGGTTTATACAAACATGTCAAAATGTAGAAGCGAATTTAAAAATAAGATTAAAAACATATAAATGATAATAAATGGTTTCAAAGAAATGAAGAAAAAATAAAAATGGATATTTTAGCATCGGAAAGACAAGACAAACATTTTGTTAAATGTTAAAATTCGATTAAGAAACTTAACCTTACGAAAGCCTTGCCAGTAACTGTCGACGGAGTGCAAAGTCCTAGAGATATTGCAGAATTATTCTCGGATAAATTTAGGGTTAAACCAGAATCGGCTGAGAATGTGCTCGAAACATAAAGACTTCTGTCTTCAACTTCTAATATAATGTTTAGAACGAAAGATGTGGCGAAAGCGGTGCGCAATATGAAGCGCGGTAAGTCGCCGGGACGTGATGGTCTGAGTTTTATTTGGAACACATTCTCTACGCAGGAGACACTATATATGAAAAGTTGTGTTGTTTATATAATTTGGGTATAAAACGCTCTTTTCTGTCACCCAGTCTCATGAATACGTTCGAAGTGCCGATTGTTAAAAACAAAACGGGTAATTTAAAAAGTGCTGACAACTACAGGCCTATCTTTGGGTACTGTTATAGGTAAGTTATTTGAATGGCTACTGCAGCCTTTGCTGGTGAATAATATAAGTATTGATGACGCTCAGTTTGGTTTCCGTCCAGGACTCTTGACTGACTCAGCTATCTTCAGTCTGAAGCACACGGCAAACTACTACCTCGACCGTGACACGTCAGTGTATGCCTGCTTCCTGGACCTGAGTCGGGCATTTGATCTGGCCAATTATAATATTTTCTGGGAAAAACTGTCCCTGATCCAGGTTCCGGGAGATGTGGAAAATGTGTTTAAGTACTGGTACGGAAACCAACAAACGCAGTGCGATGGAGCGATACGACCTCCAGTGAGTACAGACTGGAATGCGGGGTTCGCCAGGGGGGGGAGGCTCACTTCTCCGGATCTTTGCAACGTTTACATAAACGGCCATTACCAGAATCGGATGTCATATCGGAGATGTTTGTTTAAACAACTATGCTGACGATATAGTTCTCAGCCCTTCGATCAATGGTCTGCGGAAACTAATAGCAGTGTGCGAACAGTATGCCAAGTTGCATATATAGGCCTTAAATATAACCATAGAATATGTTGTTTTTTATTCCTTCATCTATGATATAACGTTAGTAAAACTGAAATGCTGGTATTTCGCGCAGGCAAGGGTCCGGAGAATGTGCCTGAAGTTTGTTGGGTTCACCAGTATAGGTTGTGAAACAATTCAAATATCTGGGTCACATCACGACTGAGAACATGACTGATGACAAGGACATAGAGCGGGAAAGAAGGATCCTGTCCATTCGGTGCAACATGCCCGCGCGCAAATTCGCAAATTGTAGCGACGACGTAACTTCATTTAAGGCTTACAGTATATGTCTGATGGTTACTTGAAATAAAATTATTTTATTTTATTTTATTTATATACGAGTCAGCTTTGGATAAGGTATACCAGAAAGTCGTACAGTACCATCAGGGTTCATAACAATGATGCATTCAGAATCCTGATGAGGAAGCCTAGATTTTGTAGCGCGTCGACTATGTTTGCCGATGCTCGGGTTCCTGACTTCTTCGCGATAGTAAGATCTCGAATTGCATCTTTTTGGTATGCAATAAGGAGATCCGGAAACATCATTCTAAGATGCTTGTCGAATAGTTTCTCTGTAGACTATAATAATATATATGACCTAGGATGATGGATTATATGACTGTTCCTATCTACAAATTTTGGGCAGATGTGCACCAGAGTGAAAACCGTAAGTGACAAGTATTACTTTTAGATCACTACATAGTTATACGATTATTTTGTACAATTCTTAATTTAACTATTATTTTATTTTTAATATATACTTTTGTATTTTATGGGGTTTTTGCCTGAAATAAAAATCTATTATTATTTAATGTTTTTTTTATATAGAACTGGGCAGCACTTGACCGCTATCTCACCTGATGTTAAGTGATGATGCGGTCGATGATGGAGCGCGCTTACCCAGAAGATACCTATTCACTCGTGATTTGAAGACCCCCATATTGTATTTAGTCGGAAACACAGACTCAGGCTGAGCATTCTCTGGCGGTTCGCATGATGAACGAAGATGCAAATCACTTCGTTTGGTCTCTGGATGTCCGATAGTAAAATGAGAAAGGTGGAATCAAATTATGAAGTTCCATAGCACACTCTCCAAAATGTAACCGATAGAAAACCGACAAACAAGCAACTTTGCAGCGATGCGCGAGACTCTGAAGTCTCTTGCTTACAAGTAGATCATCACCAATGAGCTTCTTGGCTCTCCTCTCAATGGCTTCCAGTGTCTCCAGCTGGTATTTGGCAGAACTATCCCAAAGGTGAGAACAGTACTCCATACTCGATCGGACTTGTGCTTGGTAAAGATTGAGCAACTGTCCCGGTGTGAAGTATTGTCTCACCTTTGCCAAAATGCCAAGCTTTTTTGAGGCTAGCTGGGCTCTAGACTCAATATAAGAGCCGAAATTGAGAGTCGGTGTTAATGAGATGTCAAGAAGCTCGAGCTGGTTACTTATCGGGACGGATACATCTTGGAAAGTAGGAGCCAGAAGAAATGGGCTCCGTTTGGAGAAGAGACACGCCTGGGTTTTTGCAGCATTGAACTTGACTATATTGGCATCGCCCCAATCGGAGACTGCCTTTAAAGAAAAGTTCAAGCGCTGGACCATCGTTTCCCTATGGGACTGGATTTGTAATACATTGGTTCGTGCGTTGGACGTATAACTCTCTACAACGGTACTGTCATCTGCGTACCCAAGAGTACCGGGTTTTAGCAGGTCATTAATATGCAACAGAAAAAGCGTTGCAGAGAGTACTGATCCTTGAGGGACTCCGGCATTTATGGCCAATCGGTCGGAAGAACAGCCATCGATGACCACTCGAATCGACCGATCTTTCAAGAAATCTGATATCCATACACACAAACCAGTGGGAAAGCCGTATGAAGAAAGCTTGCTAATAAGGCTATCGTGCCAGACCCTGTCGAAAGCCTTCGATATGTCAAGAGAGACGGCAAGGACCTCTCCGTGGTTCTCGATGGCCTCGTTCCAGATGTGAGTGGCATAAGCTAGAAGATCTCCAGTAGGTCTACTGGGGATCTTTTTTTTTTGTTTCGGCGGAATCCGTATTGTCGGTCACTGAGGAGATCGTTCACTTCTAAGTATGCCAGGAGCCTGTGGTTCAGTACACGTTCCATAGTCTTACAGAGTATGGAAGTGACTGAGATGGGCCTGTAATTGGCAGGATCTGCACGACTACCCTTTTTGGGCACGGGCTGCACGTTAGCTTGCTTCCAGGACTTAGGCACTTGACCAGTCGTCATGGATAAGCGAAAGAGGCGTGTCAAAATAGGAGCCAACTCAGGTGCACACGTCCTCAAGACAACAGCTGGTATACCGTCTGGACCACTAGCTTTGTTCACGTCTAGATCGCGCAATGCTTTTCGTACTTCAGTCTGTCGAATGCGAATTTCGGACATTATCGTCCCGCAAATTGGCAGACTCGTAGGCACAGCATTGCCAGCACCTAATTGTGAAGATTCTGCAAACTGAGTAGCAAATATAAAAAAAATTGCTTTCTCTTCAGCAGTGTGCGCTAGACACCCGTCGGGTTTCAGTAGTAGAGGCAGTGAAGGACGGCAGAAGTTCTCTTCGATTGACTTCGCCAGGGACCAGAACGCTTTACTACCCGAGGGGTACAAAGCAAGTTTGTTCCCTGTTCGGCGTATGTGATCGAAGCGAGCCTTCTTGAGAGCCTTTTTGCAGGACTTGGCGGCTAAGTTAAATGCCTTCTTCTTTTCGCGTACATCTCTAGACTTGCGGGTTCGAGCATCAGCCCAGGCTAAGTAGGCCTCATGTTTCAACGCTTCTGCATCTCCACATTTGGCGTTAAACCATGGACGAGCTTTGCTGGACAGCGGGACGTCAGAAAATTGTATGAAATATTCCATACACTGACGTAAAACTTCTGTCACAGCATCCGCGCAAGCTGAGGGATCACTTGAAGAAAAACACTGCCTCCAAGGGTAAGATGCAAAAAACAACGCATCTCATCCCAATCTGCTGACCTGTATCGCCACACCCGCCGGGTGCCTTTTTGGCTGGGATCGGGCGGGGAGTAGACTGAAACAGACTACACCAGACAGTGGTCTGAGCTACCTAAGGGTGATGAAACCGATACCGAGTAGCGGTCTGGTTCTGTTGTCAGCAGCAGGTCCAAGCAATTGGCTGAGTGGCCATCAACATCAGGTATCCTTGTTGCTCCTTGGACCAGCTGAGTGAGGTCTAGCGTCAAAGCAAGCTTGCAAAGCATTTATTCAGTATATGGGCAAATTAAAAATTTGCACTTACATTCGTCAAATTACATTAAATAGATCATATTCAATAAAAAATATTATAGATATAACAGAAACATAACTTATTGCTTTGAATTTACAAAAAAAACAAAGGTATTTAGCCATTCAGCTTTCATCTAGACGTCATCATAGACGTCGAACGTCACACTTAAAACACATGTTTAATTGTGGTAGGTGGTTTGTAAGCCTGGTTGTCTCCTCGTCTCCACTGCGCGAACGGTAGACACTAGCATAAAGAATTTTCTCCATGCCAGTGTCCACCAAAACCCACATGATGGAAAATTTGGGGTCTTCAAGGTAGCGGAGACGCCGATAGCAAATATCATCGCGGGCGTACATACAAAATCCCGCCTTCGTCCTAAAGTTGTGTTCTAGAACGTAGCCTGGGTACGCAAGGTATGACGCGTCTGCTGGACATTTGATCTGCGTCTCCGTGAGGAACAGAATATGCGGTTTTGCGGTCTCAAGATGATGGTGGACCGAGTTGATATTAGAGTGCAAGCCTCGAATATTTGAGAGGTGCACTTGAAGGGAGAGGACGTGCTTCCGCTGTTGAACCTTTATTCTGTTATGACCTTTCATTTTATGGGGAGTGAAGATAGGTAAGAGAAACGGCAGTGGAAACGAGGCGCATATTACCAACCCGTGATACAAATTAAGCCTTTTTACCTATTGGGAACCAATCCTGGAGACCGCGGGGACGCCCGAGCCCCCCCAGATGTGTCCATCGGGTCCTCTCGTCCGGTCGCCAACCGGTACGATGGCGCACCTCCGGGATTTTTCGCGAGATGGCGGGGCAAACCTTTCATGAGTGGCTGGCTCACTACTTGGGCCCCCAACTATCTGCGGTCGGCCAGCGAAGAACCGTGCCTCGGATCCTGCTGCCAGGCAAATTGACCTTCAATGTATCACGACCAGCTATAGTAATTTACGCAACTGTTTTTGACCCGTTCCCCATGATGGCTTCACTTAACATCATGCCGTAAAGCGACCGCTTGGCAGCATGGCTTTGTCAGGTGGGTGGTAACACGCCGCGGCCTAAGCCTACCACCTGAAAATACTGCTCTTTTAGCACCACCCAGGGGACACGTGTAGGATCGAGGGCTAAATCCTACAGACGCGAGCAGTACAGCCCCCTACCTAGCCTACATTATCGCATATTTTTTTTTTATCTAAAGCTTAGCTTTTTTACAATAAAATATTTAAAAATAATAAACAAAGTTACTATAAAACGTAATATATTATAAAAAACCTATACCTAGCATGCCACCGGCAGCGGGGCAGGACCCAAGCTACCGGTGGTTAGGGCTGCAGAGAGAGGAACCTCCTGACGATGCGTGCCGTGTCAAGAAGTACCACCCTCTGTATCTGGCCCTTGATCCAGCCGTCTAGCGAGAGTCTCTTCAGATGTTGGTCGAGACTCTTCGCTGTTAGGCCATTTACCAAAACGACTATCGGGACAATGATAGTCGAATCAACATACCACATAGCGGTAACCTCGTGAGCCAAGTCAAGGTACTTGTTGAGCTTGTCCTTTTCGGCCTTCACGAGGTTCTCGTCATGCGGGATGGTGATTCGACTAACATTGCCCGCCGCTGGGACCGGTCGACTATCACAATATCAGGCTTATTCGCAACAATAGTCCTATCTGTGATAACCGATCGGTCCCAATAGAGCAAAACACGACCATTTTCAAGAACTGGCGCATTCATACGGCCTTCCAACTAGTTTGTGAGTTTGGATGTCAGACTTCTTGAGAGATCGGTCGATTCGAGTGGTCATCGATGGCTGTCCTTCCGACCGATTGCCCATAAACGCCAGAGTCCCTCAAGGATCAGTACCCTCTGCAACATTGCTTCTGGATCCTACGTTCCGAGATATGTTGCGATAATTAACTATCTGGGGCTTCTTGACATCTCAATAAATAAATCCAACTCCCAATTTCAATTTGTTTGTTTCAGATCCATGTATGGGGAAGCCCCCCCTTAATCTTTTGTTTTTTATTGTATAAAAATCGAAAAGGACTTTTCAGTATACATCTAGCTATTCAGTTTCAACTGTGTAAGTAGTCGGACAGACAGACAGTCATGACGAATCTATAGTTCGGTTCGGTCGGGTTCCGTTTATTGCCATTCGGCTACGGAACCCTAAAAACCATATAAATTGCTAACAGTAATATCGCTAAATACAGATTCTTTACATTTACAGCCAACTAAACGCCGCGAAGAACACTGTGAATATGACATTTACTAAAAACAATAAACCCCACTGTGGATAATATACACTACCTAATACATTGTCCGGAAATATTTTCTTTTCCTTTTCACGTATGATTGCAATGTTTTTAAGACAAAATGAATATACGTATTTCAATTATCTTTTCAAGCCCTTTTAATGTGATACCCATTCGATAGGTTTTAAAGAAACAAAATAATTAAACAACTCATTATGGCTTCTGAAATCCCCCATTTTGATTTTTCAAACTGTTTGATCTCGTTGAAACTCGCTGGCTTGGCGAATCTAACGACGTGCCACAAAGGAAAACAAACATACATAAGTACATACATACATCTCCTTCGCCTCGCGCAGTCGGCTAAAAATACGATTTAATTTTAGATTCGCAAATGCCATTAGTTAATAATGAAATTTCTTTGGGCCGTTGCTTGAAATAAATGCGTTACAATAAATCCTATTGATTATTTTTAAATGATGTAATTTTATGAATAACGTGAGTGTACTTCATAAAATTACATCATCAGTTGGAGCACGGGACCTTACTTAAGTACCCCACGGGACCCACGGGACCTTACAAGTACCCCAGAAACTGAACAACTATACTAACGCTAAAATAACCGTAAACTACCGATGATCATATTATCAAATATTGTGGTGACTTCTCTTTTTAAGAATCTAAACTGTCCCTCATTGCACTAGATAGACAATCATGCATCTATTTTATATGTTTATACATACTACCTCCTTGCTGATTACGCTCTCACACACGCACACACGCATACACGCACCCACACGCACACACACACACGCAAACATACGCACCGCTCATACTCACAAAAAACATCCACGCTGCATTATATTAAATATTACTTATAGTTATAAGCACCCCTAGTGTACATTTCCTTTAGATATATGATTTAGAGAACATCATATAGCTTTATTGATTGTAACTGATGAACTCCTGAAAGTTTACCTACAACGGGAGAGCCTGGTGACCTGCAATACAGGTTTTTTGCAGACCTATGTCGGGCACCAGCTCACACAAAGTAGCTACTTTTTCATGAATTTATCACTTACTTACTATAAGTCTTTAGTTTGTTTCCTACTTTGTGTTAAGGAATAAATACATTTATTATTATTATTATCATTTATTCGATGAAATCTCTCGGGTCGTAAGACGCCCGGACCTTTGGAAGGCATTGTCGGAGCCGAAGCCAACGTCAAGAGGCCCTTTACAATGTATTATATTAATTATAAATTATTGTATATGGATGGGAGGATATGATAAACTATGGAAAGATGGTACCAAATTTAGGCTATTGTTATGAATTCTTAATGGTCAGTGGTCTGGACTATGGGACGAGGTACGGCACCCGCCAATTATGCCTCATTACAAAATATAAGGCGGGTGGTGACTTGCTAAACACTGAATGGGCCCCCCATAAAGGCGGACCGTTATGTCGGCGCCGAGGGGCAACATTGGCGTGGATAGCTGAGGGTGTTGAGAGGTGTGCTGCACTTTCACTAAACGCTACTAGCGGCTTTATGCCTTTAACACTTCCACCCTGGAGCTTAGGTCTTAGCTCTTGCGATTCCCACCACCGGCCGGCCGGTCAAGGCAAGCCGGGGGTTAGAGGGTCTCGTTTAGCACTCACGGGATAGGGGACGCAGTTTCGCCACTCACCGTCGGCTTGCCACAAAGCCGCCCCTGCGGGTATTATTATTATTATTCTCGTATTTATTATTTTTACTTAAGTCTAGGTTTTTTTACAATATAGATATCAAAACAACAATACAAAAATCATTATAAAATAAACAATACTATAAAAAAACCTAAACCTAGGGTGCCGCCGGTAGCGGGGCAGGGCTCAAGCTACCGGTGGTTAGGGCTGCAGAGAGAGAAACCTCCTGACGATGCGTGCCGTGTCAAGAAGCACTGTCTTCTGTATCTGGCCCTTGATCCAGCCGTCTAGCGAGAGCCTCTTGAGATGTTGGTCGAGACTCTTCGCTATTAGGCCGTTGGCAGAGACGACTATCGGGACAATACTAGTCGAGTCAACATCCCACATGGCGGTAACCTCGTAAGACAAGTCAAAGTACTTGCTAAGCTTGTCCTTTTCAGCCTTCACGAGGTTCTCGTCATGCGGGATAGTGATGTCGACTAACACTGCCCGCCCCTGGGACCGGTCGACTATCACGATGTCAGGTTTATTGGCGACAATAGTCCTGTCCGTGATAATAGATCGGTCCCAATAGAGCAAAGCACGACCATTTTCGAGAACTGGCGCAGGTGCGTACTTATAGTACGGTACCTCGGACTCGACAAGGCCGTATTGAAGAGCAAGTTGCTGGTGGATGATCCTGGCTACGAGGTTATGTCTGTGCAAGTACTCGCCGTTAGCAAGATGAGAACAACCGGAAATAATATGCCTGAGTGACTCTCCGGGACGGCGGCATGCCCGACAAATGTCGAACGTACCGTCCTTCAAGATATATTTCCGGTAGTTGTTCGTCTTGATAACTTCGTCAGCAATTGCACAAACAAAACCTTCGGTTTCCCCAAAGAGGTCCTCGAATCGTAGGCAGTTCACCGATGCGAGCAAATTCACATCGGGCCCTGTTAAGGTTTGCGCCAGTTCTCTTTGCCTGAGGAGAGAGGCGTTAAGGTCCTGTCAACCGCTACCACATCACGATGCATCCCACACTCGTTAAAGAAATATTCCCGGAGACGGCATACTTCACGGTTATGGAGAGTCTTGGCATTTAAAAAGCCTCGACCACCCCATTTCCGTGGGATATAGTCTCATAACAGACGAGCGTGGGTGGAGCATGCGATGTGACGTCAGTTGCTGTTGAACCTTTCTGTCCAGGGCGTCTAACTCGGTCTGAGTCCACCTTAGTATGCCAAAGGTGTATATAAGTAGGGGCATAACCCAGCCATTGAAGGCACGCACCTTGTTGCCTCCTGACAAAAGACTGTGAAGTACCTTTGTCAGGCGACCAAAGAAACGCTCCTTCACCGACTGTTTCATCCCCCCACTCTCGATACCTAATGACTCTGACATACCAAGGTATTTATAGGTGTCGGCTTCGGAGAGAGATCTGAAACTCATTGTATGAGAAAGTTGGAAATTCATTGAATTCACAACTTTCCCCCGCTGCACGTGCATGACCGCGCACTTATCTACACCGAGTTCCGTGTTGATGGCGTTGCTGAAAGTCTCAGTGACTTTCAGTAATTCCATCAAATCATGGCGCTTCGGTGCAAAAAGTTTGAGGTCATCCATGTACAGCAAGTGTAAAATGACTTCACCCTCTCTCTTAAACCGATAGCCTAGCCCTGAATCCTCTAATAATGTGCTTAGAGGATTTAGGGCTAGACAGAACCACAACGGACTCAAACTGTCACCCTGGAATATGCCTCGCTCAATCCTTATAACGTCCTGCGGACCAGAGAGGCTGTCTCCATCACCCGATTGACGAAGGACTGTGGTCCACTGCCTCATACAAGAACTTAGAAAAGATCTCAGAGTTGTATCAATTTTATACAACTCCAAGATCCTCTCCAGCCAGGTATGAGGCACTGAATCATAGGCCTTCTTGTAGTCAATCCAGGCGGTGGACAGAGCCCCTTTACTCCGCCGAACTTGTTGGCAGATGGTCGTGTCAATGAGGAGGAGCTCCTTAGTACCACGGGACCCAACCTTACATCCATTCTGAGAGGGGGCCAAAATGTTGTGCGCAACAATGTGCGAATTAATTTTAAATCTCAGAATGGATGTAAGTAGCTTGTAAAGTGTCGGCAAGCATGTGATGGGTCTGTAGTTCTTTGGTTCCGTGGTACTACCGGACTTGTGGAGCAGGAAGGTGACACCGGTTGTCATGAATGTTGGCAAGGAACCGACCTCGAGAGCATCTTGGAATTGCGTCGCTAAACAGTCGTGAGAGCATCGAATCCACTTAATCCAGAAATTGTGCAATCCGTCCGGTCCAGGACTTTTCCAGTTCTGGGTCGTACGGATCGCACAACTAATGTCTTCGGGGCTAATACTGACAGCCCCCATGGATTCGATTGGCTCACATGCGCGTTCAACGACGCTCATCCAATCACCCTCCGTGTGTTCGACGGGCACCGACCAGATGTTACGCCAGAAGTTATTCATAGTAGTAGCATCCAGACACTGCCCGTCACTCACACGTTGGTCGGTGCCTTCCCAACTCCGGTACACCTTCCTTTGGTCATTTTGGAAGAGGCGATTTTGCCAATATCTATCCACACGCTCTCTATAGCGACGAATACGGTTTGCTAATGCATAAACTTTCTGCTTCAGAAAGTCAATACGTTTCGTGATACAGGCCATGTAGTCTGTGGTGGTACCATCTAGGTCGTGATCGTCTATTTATGTATATCGAGTGAGTCTTAACAGTTTCAGGTATCCCGTCGTATGGGAGAGTATGAGCACAACATCTTGTCAAATCTAGTTTTATAGTCTACATCTTTATCAGTACATTCGACCGATCGGACATGAACTAATCACCTTGCCATTCCATCTAAGCTTACTGTACATGACAGTTCCTTTTACTTCTGAAGGTATTAGATAGGTCGCCGGTATATAATTATAACGTGTAAAACTTGTTTAAATTCATAGGTTTGTCATAGTAAGTGTTAGGATAGCGTGGGTCGGTGTATTAAGTTCCTGTGTGGGCTATTTCGGTCCACCGCTGACAGAGACCAGTTCGGAGCGAGACCCGAGGGGAATTCCTATTACGTGGGGCTCACCACTCAGCGTAGCTGATGGGGGAATAAACCGTCCGTGAATTACCCTAACGCTGCGAAGCGTACATGTATATCTGTTTCGTAGATAACACTCAATAGTGTTCTTCCCCAGATTTTTCGGTACCAATAGTTATTGTTTCATAATCATGGATTTGTGAGACAGTTTGGCCAAACTGATAAATGAACGGTTTGAGAGGACTTGAGTGTTACGGGTCTTCAGAACTGCCGCCTCCCGCCACGTGTCATGTACTGATTTCATTAATCTCAACAATTCCAACGAGTATATTAACGTCGTTGTGTTCTCAAATGTTAGGTGTTTATGCTCATCTCACCAACACAACAAAACCCCAAATCTGTCGTCAGACTTCTATACTCGAACACTCTGATTTTCACTACTATCAAAATACTTATTCGTAGTTGTCGTTGCTCACGATGTTCCCTCCGTCAAAGCCCGCCTTGTGGTTCTGCAGCCAGCCTATTATAAACTACCAAAGTTTCAGTTAGCTTACTAAGTTATGATTTTATCGATTACTCCGTTATCATCCTCTCTGGATATTCGAACTTGATACCATCATTAAAATGTCGCAACGTCACTTCCCATTTATCCTGCCTATACACTTATAGTTGTATGTTTATATATATATTAAATATATATATATATATATATATATATATATATATATATTTAATATATATATATATATCAACATATATCGAGTGAGATACATATAGACCAACAGAGATAGCCATTAAATATATTCATTACTTGTATTGCTAGTTTAGTATATACGTAATCATTAGGATTATATCAAGTATCAACTCATGATAATCTCTGTTGTTCATGTATCGAGAAAAGGGTCTTAAAATTAATTGAATAAAATCCAGTAAGTAGAATATTAATTCATATATTTCTGATCCACAATGAAATCAAAACTAAAGTACTTGTCAATTATTTAGACCGATCTTGTGTTGTTTTGTTTTTAATCGACCAGCTATTCTGTTCCTAAGGCATTTAATCGAGAGGGAAAACGAATAGCTAAATAAAAAGGAGTAGCCGCTCGGCAAGCGATCGAAGTGGACGTGTTACTGTATTTTATTTTAACTTTATAATTTGTGAACAATCAAAATTCAACCATACCGGAAAGTAACAATACTCAATTTACCGAATAGCTATACTTGGAGTTACAACGTTTTAAAATTGGATCACAAAGCGATAATTTTGCAACGGGTAAGCAAGACCAACCACAATTCCAACTACTTGCTCATAGTGACTCCTTAACTCACAATCATAAGATATAGATTTGGCTAACATGAGCACATTGCGATCTCCTACCAACGCTGGCGGGTCCCAGCCGGACCTAACCAAGCTTCGTGAATTGGAATATTTACGTAAACGTAAACAACCAGAGACGGACTGCAAATGTGCGACAATAATAGAAGGTCTACAAAATAACCTTATGGATGTATTGAACAAATTTACAGCATCACAAGATAAACATATGAATTGTATGCGTGAAGATATAACTCAAACAAAAAATAAAGTAGACAGTATACAAACAACCACCGAATACTTAGTTACGGAAAATAAAAAAATTACTGCTGAAATAAGTGACTTAAAGAGCAAGAATGAATTATCAGAAAAAAAAATTAATGAGCTACAAAAAGAAATAGAAGGTTTAAAAACTAACTCTATTATCACATCTCCATCTGAGGTGGCTTCTACGCTGTGTTCGCAGGAAGATATTATCCAGGAAATCAACGACAGGTCAATAAGGCAGAAAAACATAATAATTATTGGCATACCGGAACTACACGGTTCAGAACAATAAAACAATAAAACAATAGATTTCCGCATGATAAAAAAGAAGCATTTGATATAATAAATAAGATAACAAAAACTAATCCAAATATTCACACCACAGCACGACTAGGCAAATACAAGCCAAACGTCAATCGACCCATGAAGGTGTGCTTAGACTCCGCTGAAATTGCTAAAGATATCTTGCGGAACCGAGAACAATACACGAACGAAAAAATCAAAATATTCTCTGATCAAACGCCGTCCCAGCAAACACATATGAAGGAATTGCGGAAAGAACTCACAAGAAGACACGAAAATGGAGAAGCAGATCTTATTATAAAATATAATAAGGGTAAACCTAAAATTGTGTCGACGACAAAAAACTAATAGTGCCTTCACACAACAAAAAAAATCCTGACTATGACAAATCCAAACTCAGCCAAGAAACAACATATCAGATAATAAACACATATGATAGCTTAGAAACAGCCAGGACATCTATGAATTTTTTCTACACAAACATACAAAGTATTGTTCGGCCAGGAAAACTTGATGAACTTAAATGTATCATAAAATCAATCAACATTACCCTACATTTAATATTAATAACAGAAACCTGGATAAAAACAGAACACGAGGGGAGTACAATCCATATACCGAAGTACACACATTACTTTAATTATAGGACAGGCGCAAGAGGTGGAGGCGTATCAATATTTGTGCATTTTTTTTTTTTTTTTTTATAAATTAGGATACACAATACAAGTATTGTATCGCCTAATCATACTACAATCTAGCCTAGGTAGGCTAATAAGTAATTTAAATCTATCATAAGCTTATAAATTGACATAAACAAAGAATGTGCCCATCGGCACTTTTCTTATTGTCTCTATTGTTAAGGTGAAGACACATTGTTATCGTGTTCTTTATGCATAGCACTTACGCTATATTCCACTAAGGTTCACTATACACTATCACTACACTAATTCGAACGGTTTAGTTCTTTTGAGTCTTCTCTCTATATTTGTGAGGTCGAGGAGTTGTATTGCCTCGACGTTCACGTGATGGTGAAGCCTTCGTTCGTGAGCTTCTGCGCATTTTTTTATGGTGCTGGCGACAATCTCAATGTGAAGGTCCCTATGGAGGTCATCATTGCGTATATACCAGGGTACTCCATCGATTCCCCTCAGTACTTTATTTTGGAATCTCTGTATGATGGAAATGTTGCTTTGTTTGGTGCAGCCCCATAGCTGCGCACCATAAGTCCAGACGGGCATAAGGACTTGTTTGTATATAAGAATTTTGTTTTGTATTGATAGTTTGGATTGTTTTCCAAGCAACCAATACATGTTCTTATAGCGGAGGTCTAATTCATCTCTTTTTTTCTTAACATGGGCTTTTCATCGTAATTTCGTATCAAGCGTCATGCCTAAATATTTGGCTGTATTCTCATATGGTACTTTATTGCCATTGAGAAAGACTTCACAATAGTTTTCATTTTTGTTGGTAAAGTTGATATGGATGGATTTAGATTCATTTAGCTTCATCTTCCATTTTGTTGTCCAGTTATAAACCTTATTGATAGCTTTTTGGACTTTAGCAGCCGCTTCTTCGTGAGTGCTGTCTACGGCCATAATAGCTGTGTCATCTGCGAAGGTAGCTATTGTGCTGTCTTCTAATTTGGGAATATCGCAGGTGTACAGAAGGTACAGGACCGGACCAAGTACACTTCCTTGCGGAACTCCGGCTTTGATTAGTTTTAATTCTGAATGAACCTCTTCTTGTCTTATCCTAAACATTCTGTCTGAAATATAAGATTCCAGAATATCTGAGTACGGCTTCGGTAAGAACTTTTTAAGCTTATGCACAAGGCCTTCATGCCAGACTTTGTCAAAAGCTTGTGCCACGTCAAGAAATACAGTTGAGCATACCTTCTTTTCTTCGAGTGTTTTTCTATAATGTTAGTTATTCGGTGGACTTGATCAATAGTCGAATGTTGTTCTCTAAATCCAAACTGGTACTCAGGGATGAGGTTAGAGCTATACGTGTGGAAATTAAACTCAGGCCCTGGAGGGAAACTACTTTAAATCCTTAAGCTAGCTCATTTTACTTAAAGGAGACATTCCTTTATTTTTGAAAAGAAACAAATCTGCTTTAAAAGATTTTTTTAAACTCGCTTGCTTCGCCCGGGACTCGAACCAACTAAAATTAAAAAAAATAAACACTCTTTATTTTAATATGCTAATCGGTAGTATTAATATTCAGGATAAAGTTTCTCTAACAAACATTAGGTCTTAAAAATAAAAATAATCGTTAAATCTAACATCAACTTTATTTTACTATCAATTTTGTAACACTTAAATTATTTAACTGATAAATTGTTCGAAATGAGCCCCGTCGTTCCGGCTACACAACATTAGTCGCCGTTGAAATTCATTTCTTGTAGCCTTCAGCACAGTGTTGTGGTGTATGCCCCTAATAACATTTTCTATCGCAATCCTTAGCTCTTGAACGGTTTCATAGCAAGTTTCATAAACAACATTTTTTACATGACCCCATAAAAAGAAGTCCAAGGGCGTCAGGTCTGGACTTCTTGCCGGCCATCTAATCGTCCCGTTTGTACCTATCCAGGCATTGAAATTTTCATTAAGGCCCTGGCAATTCTGCTGTTGTGGGCAGGTGCACCATCTCGTTGAAAAATGATATTATTTCGTTCCTCTTCTGGCAGAAGGTTTAATTGATTTTGTAAAAGCTTCAATATTTCAATATATTTTGCTGCATTCAGATGTCCTTCGTAAATGTGCATCAAAACAACCATGTTACTTTTGATTCCACACCAAACATTAAACGAAAATCTGACCTGATTGTTCGTTTCACGGACACGGAATGGATTTTGACGAGACCAATAATGATTGTTATGTCTGTTATACATTCCATTATTACTAAAATTTGTTTCGTCAGACCATACAATACAGTCCAAGAAATTTGGGTTGCGGGCTATTTCTGTTTGAATATTTTCACAAAACTGTAATCTCCTGTCACTATCTCCGGGATGTAGTTTCTGCACCAATCGCCCATCACGATAACATTTGTATTTGTATTTTTTCAGAACTTTAAGTATACTAGTATGGTTGATGCCTATCTCTTGAGCAGCTTCCCTGCTTGAAGCCTTCGGGTAACACTCGAAGTATGTCAAAATGTTTAACTCAACATCGCTATAGTCCAAATTTTGTTGCTGTGGGCGTCCAGTCTTCTTTTTAAAACTTCCAACGGTCAGTAAATTTATTCACAATTCGAGACAAAACTTTTCTAGATGGTAGTTCTCTGTCTGGATACTTCTCGCGATACCACTGCAGAGCTAATTCGTAGCTCTTGTTGCAAACAAAGTAAGCTTCTAATAACTCGAATTGTTCTTGATACGCCATTATGAGATAATTTAATTACGTAAGGAAATCAACACTACTTAAATAAAATCTGTTGATAAAAATCGTTCAAATTTTAAAATTATTGTCCCGCATTGCAAACAAAGTCAAACGTTCCATTTTTAAACTTCTCCACTGAACGCCTCGGATCATGTAAGAAGGAAATGTGCATAGAGGTATTACCACCATTGAACAATTTTCTTATCGAAGATTTCAACAAGGTACTTAACGATAAATTAGCAAGCGTGTACTTCATACGAAGTCTTTGAGTGTTGGAGAGATAACAGAACTGTTACGTGTCTTTTACTTGTTAAAAGTGAACAGTAACCAAACATTTTTTAGATAAACTTTATCCTGAATATTAATACTACCGATTAGTATAATAAAATAAATAGTGTTTATTTTTTTTAATTTTAGTTGGTTCGAGTCCCGGGCGAAGCAAGCGAGTTTAAAAAAATCTTTTAATGCAGATTTGTTTCTTTTCAAATATAAAGGAATGTCTCCTTTAAGTAAAATGAGCTAGCTTAAGGATTTAAAGTAGTTTCCCTCCAGGGCCTGAGTTTAATTTCCACACTGTATATGATTGGTTTTAACCTTTTGAGTAACAGCTTTTCAAATAGTTTAGACATTATCGGCAAAAGAGATATTGGTCTATAGGATGATGTTAAATGGGGTGGCTTGCCTGGCTTTCCTATCATTATTACTTCTGCAACTTTCCACAAATCTGGTACATATTTCATTTTAAATGAGGCATTTATGATTGTTGTTAATTTTATCATGCTCTTTTTCGGCAAATTTCGCAGTATTTCCCCTGATATCAGATCATATCCAGGGGCTTTTCTTGGGCTTATACTATATTTAATTTCTCGTAGAACTTCTCTTGGCGTCACTAATTTTATGTATTTCGGTTCGTCTAAGTTGGTAGAGTTTACTTCTAAGGTTAAGGATTCGCAACTAATCTCAGAATCGTTTGGTCTGAATATATTTTCTAGATGCTCAGTAAATCTTTTTGCTTTCTGCTCGTTGTTAATAGCCCACGTTCCATTTTCTTCTTTAATAGGCGGAATTTGTACGGTTGGCTTTTTTATGTTTTTAATTGCTTTCCACAAAGAGTACTCTGTGCTTTTATCACTGGTTAGTTTCTCGAGGTACATGTTAGTATTGTCGTCGTTATAACTCTTTATCTGTCTTCTTTGGTTAGCGGTAAGATTGTTCAGCTTTCTTTTGTCTTCTGGGCATCTAGAGCTATGCTATTTTTTTCTTTGTTTTCTTTTTTCTTCTACAAGACGCTTAATTATTGCCGGATATATATTGCATTTAGTTGTTCTATTAAAAGCAGGTGTATTTTTCCATGCTGCTTGTTGAATATGTTCTATAAATCTTTGTAACTCCAAATTTAATTGATCTGGTGTTTTTAATGGTACCTTAAGATCTACAGAACTATCCAGATCTTGCTTAAAATGCTCCCAATCTGTGTGCCGGTTACATAGAGATGGTACTTTTTCTCTATGTTTTATACTCTCACATATTTCGAGATATATAGCAGAGTGATCAGAGTTTAAGTCGTAGCTCTGGCGTGTTCTCATATAATTTAATGACAAATTCTTGACTATAAAGAAGTCTAAGAGGTCAGGGTCAGTCATTTGTGCATGATGATTTGAAACACAGCCTAAACGCCCAAAAATGTGATCATAGAAACAATTTCCTATGGATAACTATCGAAAATATGAAACTAGACATTGGCCTTATGTATAAGCCTGGAGACAGCAACTTATCACATTTCCTAGAAGAATTTGAATCACAAATATCGAACAGAAAAAAAGCTATTATCTTCGGTGACTTGATCTGTTGACGAACGACAGAAATACCAGAAGATTTAAAAACGTGATACAGGAAGCTGGTTTTACATGTTAACAATATAGAAGAGAAATACTCAACTCGCACAACAGCGACGACGAAATCCATCATAGACCACGTTATATCCAACCTAAAACACCGTAGCTTCCACCTTTCTGTTCATGATTCATCAATGTCTGATCACAAGCAAATATTTTTGGGAATGAAAAAATACAAACCTGAGCCACCGAAACCAGTTCAGTATGAAGCTATTGATTATGACTCTCTTTATAAGCACGGTAAAACAGAGTTTTGTGATAGTAACATATACGAATTTAAATCTCTATACACATCTATAAAAACTATTGTAAACAAAAGCAAAATAAACAAAATTAAAATTCAAAACCTTCCACAAAAAGACTGGATAAATAAAAATATTATTAAAAGCATTAATGAAAGAAATATAATTTGGCAAGACTTAAAATTAGATTCTAAAAATGAAAAACTACAAACTAAATTCAAGAAGGCTAGGAATGAAGTGACAGAGCTTATAAACAAAACTAAAAGTACCTACTATTACGATTCATGTAGCAAATGTAAAAATAACCCAAAAAAGATGTGGAGACTTATAAACACGTTGTCTAGCAATAAACACAATCTTGACAGTATTCCACCAAAACTTCGGACGGATATAGGTATAATAACAGATGAAAAAGCAATTTGTGAAGAATTTAACACATTTTTCGTTAATATTGGTTCACACCTTGCTACTCAAATACCATATAATCCACCAACAAATTCTAACACTGTTTCACCGAGTAAACAATACGATGTATGTGAACTAAATATTTTGAAAAAATGCAGTGAAGATGAGGTCTTAAAAATTATTGACAACCTTGAGTCAAATTCAAGCGCTGGCATAGATGGTATTACAACCAAAGCGATAAAGTGCATTAAAATGGAAATTCTTAGAGAACTTACGCGATGCATAAACGAATGTTTCGAAGTAGGAATATTTCCCGATGAGCTCAAAATTGCGAAAGTGACACCAATATGTAAGAGTGGTATGAAAAGCGATCCCAGTAACTATCGTCCTATATCGGTCCTGCCGGTGATATCCAAAATTTTTGAGAAAATTATCCATAATCGTTTAAATAATTACCTAACTGAACAAAATTTTCTGTCCGATCACCAGTATGGTTTTCGTCCAAAATCAAATACTCTTACTGCTACAATAGACCTTATTACAAAACTTAAGACAAATATAGATGAAAAAAAACTAATAGTAGGCATTTTTAGTGACCTAAAAAAAGCATTTGACACGGTTAGTCACTCTCTACTAATAAACAAGCTTTCGAACATTAGTATCACCGGTATCGCCTTAAAAACCTTCGTAGATTACCTAAGTGATCGAAGTCAAGTTGTGAAAATTGGTCAACACGAAAGTTCCCCTCAACACATCACGTATTGAGTACCACAAGGCTCAATATTGGGTCCACTCCTATTCCTTATTTATATAAATAACATTACAGAACTGAAACTGAGCGGACAAATTTCTCTATATGCAGATGACACCTGTATATTCTATTTTGGTCATTCGATCAATGAAATTGTCACACGAGTCCAAGCCGACTTAAATATTCTACAAAAATGGTTTCATAGCAATTTGTTGACAATAAACACTTCAAAAACATCGTACATGATTTTCAAAGCCAAAAATAAAAAAATCGATGTCTATTCCCCACTTACCATTAACAATACACAAATCAAAGAGGCTACAGAAGAAAAGTATTTAGGTTTGATATTGGATGTTGGTCTAACATGGAAACCTCACGTAGACAAAATAAAACGCAAAATATCATCTCTGCTAGGCACGTTATACGGTTGTATACGATGTCTTCCACGATCAGTCCGTTACACTATTTATTATTCGTTGGTGAAACCACACTTAGATTACCTTGTTGAAGTATGGGGAAATGTATATAAAACTACTTTAAAAGATTTACAAATAACACAAAATAAAATATTGAAAATACTTTTTAATTTTGATTTTAGAACACCCACTAAACATTTATATAAACAAATTAAAATAATGAATATTTATCAAACGTATTGCTACACAACATGTGTTCTTATTAAAAAAAATTTAGACAAAAAATTACATACAGAAATTAAATTTATAACTAACAGGGAAAAGGGTCGAAGAATATTACGGGTTGAAATTTAGAATCGTTTGGCACGAAAAACGAGGAATGGAGGGGTGGAGGGGGTAGGTGAGGGTCCCCCTTTCACTACCCCCACTCTCATTACAAGGTAATGCATAGTTTTTGAGTTACGATTTTTTTTGCAAAATCATAACCTCACTTGGTAAACATTTAGAATCGTTTGGCACGAAAAAGGGAGGATGAGGTGATGGGGGGGTAAGGGAGAGTACCCCTTTCGTTTACCCACCACTTTCATTACAAGGTAATACATAGTTTTAGAGTTATGCGTATTTTTGTAAAATCATAACCTCACTTTTTTGTAACACTTTGCTGATCAATATCACTGTTTTGTTGGATGTTTAACAAACTTTTTGCGCTTCGCCGGCCGCTGCCGCGGCACGCTCGCTTCGTTCGCTCGGCTCGCGCATTGTGTTGTCGCAGTTTCAACCTAACCTAGTTTTTTTCTAGTGGGGTGTTCTTATTAATTTAGTAGTGGTAAATAATATAACTAAAATTTTTACTAAGTTATCTAGCCCTTGTAATTATTGTTTGCGCTTTGTTTTTATAGTTTAGTATATTTTTAGGTAAGATTTTGTTTATATCGTTTCCTTGTAAAATATGCATTACCTTGTTAAAGGAATGGTATTGTTACAATCAGGGACCTAACCTCTACCCATCTCCATAACATTTTATATCAAATTCATGCCAAACGATTCTAAATTCAACCAAAAATCCAAAATCAAACCCAACAAAAATAGGCATAACTCAAAAACTATGCATTACCTTGTAATGGGAGTGGTAGGGTAGTGAAGGGGGGACCCTCTCCTTCCCATTCCACCCCTCTACCCTTTTTCGTGCCAAACGATTCTAAATCCAACCCATATTACGTAATGCTAATGACATTTTTACTCCTAAAACAAGAACAAACTACGGTAAAAAGACTATATTTTATGAAGGTGCTAAATTATACAACAAACTTCCAAAAGAAATCAAATCCATTAAAAGTTATAATATTTTTAAAACAAAACTCAAATCTTACATAATTACTCACTTCTAAATCCGACCCTGCCCATTACACCGACCCGAACATCGACCGGTCCGGTTGTCGCTAAACTACCCTCAATTGACTATTTAAATCACCTACTAAACGCAAATGTTATCATGTTTGTTTTATTGTTTTGGTTATTCCTACAATTCATACGCATAAAAACATCACTCATTAATAAAGTGTTACTAATATTTACAACGACAGTGCACGAATTGTTCTAAATACAGATAGGTAAGTCCATTCAATATGAATACTATTCTAATACGAAACTCTGTCATACCTACATTTCTTACGAAATACGAGTACACTGTTTTTTTATACAGTAATAAATTATAATTGTTTAGTATATGGTCCAATAGTTGTTACATTAAAGACTTATATTTAAATTAGTTAGAGTAGGTACATGCACGACCTACATCTGATTGCTTGTTGTAAATTAACTTAAAACAATATTGTTATTTTCTCATGCAGTGAAATGTAATTTCTTTGGAGAAATAAATATCTTTAACCACAAATAAAAAACCCTCTCGGCCAGTAAAGCCACCATAAACAATCTCATCCTAGTGGAATTCGATGAAACATTTATATTACCACATTTACAATCTATTACAACTAATCTCTATCTTATTATTATTAAGATCACGTCAATATTCCAAAACCCGGCAAAGGGACACACCCTATTAAACAATAATAGGTCCTCCGACATTCAAATCTTTACTACCTGTTCTCTCTATTTCGCAAAGCGTTATTTTCAAGCCATATTAGCCATATATTATATACATATTATGCTCACATACACATACATGTATTTAATGTCTAACTACTCACAACAGTAGTTATGAATCACATTGGCGTTTACACGGTAATATTATAATATTAACGTGTCGTTTACACGGTAATATTATAATATTAACGTGTCGTTTACACGGTAATATTATAATATTAACGTGTCGTTTACGTCACTCTCACCAGGCGATAACAAACACGTCTCAATTTAGACTAACAAGCAAGCAAACGGTACAGTCATATTAAAAGCAGCGTTTTACCTACCAATAAAACGCATATTAATATACTTACCTTATTTAAAGCTTGAGATTTAATTCTGCTTGGTGAAAATTAAAACAAAACTCAATGAAGACAAAATGGCAGACGCTTCTTATATTCTCTGCTGTTGAGAGTGACGTCAAAAAGGTAGATATAATTGGCTGAGGCAATTATATTGTAACGCGGAAAGCAGAGCTGTCTTCTCAATTTAGACTAACAAGCTTTAAATAAGGTAAGTATATTAATATGCGTTTTATTGGTAGGTAAAACGCTGCTAATAATTAGTTAATATTGGATTTTTGTTATAATTGACGAATGTGTAAAGTAAGCGTTTATTTTTGTTATAATTGACGAATGTGTGAAGTAAGCGTTTATTTTTGTTATAATTGACGAATGTGTGAAGTAAGCGTTTATTTTTGTTATAATTGACGAATGTGTGAAGTAAGCGTTTATTTTTGTTATAATTGACGAATGTGTGAAGTAAGCGTTTATTTTTGTTATAATTGACGAATGTGTGAAGTAAGCGTTTATTTTTACTAGATATCCGTATGCCTTTTGTTAACCATGTGCATTTTTTATTTGATTTAAGTTTGATTGTTTTTTTTTGGTATATATTTATCTAAAATTTCTCTTAATTTTTGACTAAAGTTATTATAGTTTTCATTTATGTTTTTATCTAAAGTTATTAAATTATTCCAATTAATATTTGTTAGTTCTGTTTTGAAGTTATTTATTGTTTGTTCATTAAATTTACGCTTTTTTATCTTCCAAATTATAGGTTTATTTTGGAACTTTTTTGTATTTTTTATTGTTAAATGTATGCCTTTGTGATCAGAGAAACCGTAATCTATAACATTTACTTTAATGTTGTTGTCGTTGATATTTGTAAATAATAGATCTAAGCATGTAGATGAGTTTTCTGTTACGCGTGTCGGTTCGTTGACGTATTGATTAAAATTAAATTCAAGCATCTTGTTTATTAATAATTTTGAATGGTTATTATTATCTAACACGTTTTGGTTAAAGTCGCCACAGATTACAATGTCTAGTGATTTATATTTTTTGTTCAAAAGTTGTAAGAGTTTTTCGAGTTGCATGTAAAATAAATCGGTCTGTCGGCTATTCCAGTAAATTACAATGATAAGCAAATTAAGTTTTTCAATAGTTATACCACACATTTCAATAATATATTCAATGGACATGTCCACAATGTCTTTACGTTCGCTGCATTCTATGTCGTTCCGCACAAGTATGCAAACGCCACCGCCCGTGTAGTTAGTCCGACAATACGACGATGCGATGTTGTACCCGCTGATATGAATGTGTTGTAATTTATCTTGTGTTAACCAGGATTCAGTTATGCATAGTGCACGTAGGTTAGGAGTGTCATCCAGAAATGCTTCTAGTGTGTCACGTTTGTTGTATACACTACGCATATTTTGTAATAATATTTTTATAGCAGTGTCTTTAGTGAAATGTCTGACGAAAATTGCGGTTTCTGGATGTTTTTTCTTGGACGGTTGTGCTGGTGCCTTCAGGATTCTGGATGGGGGCAACTGCCCGTCTCGTGAGTTTTGAAAATAAAACTCCATTCCGCCACCGCGGCGGGCACGGATCAAAACCGCTTCGTGAGTCCTTAACCTAACTGTAAAAAACAAAATGCTGCTATGAATACTATCGAGGAAAAAAAAATTAAGATCGTTTAAAAAATAAAAGAACCGACTTCAAAAGTCGCGCTACTCAAAGTAACCTGCAGTAAGTAGCATGTAGTCGACGTATATAAATGCATCGTAACACAAATTTTGACATATTAAAAACGGCTTGACCGATTTAGTTAAAATTTAAATGTGACCTCCTGTGAAGGGTACCTTTTGATATAAAAAAAATATTTTCCAAATCGGTTTAGGCATCTTCGAGTAATCGGTGAACATGCATAAGAAAAAAATTTCTGACGAATTGAGAATCTCCCCCTTTGTTTGTGAAGTAGGTTAAAATTAGATCAATGCCGAACAAAAAATAAGTGCACAAATTCAGAAATCAAATCATCTATGTATCAAACAATATAAAATCCTTCTAGCTCCAACAAATGACATACAACAGCGGCCTCTTTACGTCCCCCAATACGACTGGTGACCGCGGGGGTCACACACTATTACTCTCCTCTTCACGTTATAAATATAAATCTAATACTATAAGAATCTTTGTCCTGACATACTGACTGACTGACTGACTGACTGACAGACAACGTACAGCCTAAACCGCTGGTCGTAGATATTTGAAATTTAGAGGGTATATTTGTCTTAGTACGTAAGGCTGAAATTTGGCATGCAGATAGTTATTGCGACGTTACTTACATCTGAAAAGGATTTTCCAAAATTCATCCATGAAGGGGATGAAATGGAGGTTCAAAGTTTGTATGGAAAAACAAGATTAGATAGTATTTTCTATTCGAAACTAGTGCTCCAGTAAATTAATAAGTAAATACGTGTTTCAGGTTTTTTTGAAATTCCACCCCGAAGAGGGTGAAATGAGGTAACAAAGTGGGAAATCAATATTGTTTCGAATTGTGCTGAAATTTGGAATGCAGATAGTTATTACAATGTTAGTTTCCTCTGAGAAAGGATTTTCCAAAATGCACGCCTGAAGTGGATGAAACGGGGGTTCAAAGTTTCTATGGAGAAACAAGATTAGATAGTCTTTTATATTCGAAACTTAACACAAGTACTTAAGTAAGTAAATACGTGTTTCAGGTTCTTTCGGAATTCCAACCCTAAAAGGGTAAAGTGGAGTTATAAAGTCTAAAAATCAATATTGTTTCGGATTGCGCTGTAATTTAGAATGCAGATAGTTATTATGACGTATGTATCCGCTTAGAAAGGACTTTCTAAAAATACCTCCCGCATACGGAACGGGGGATTTTCGAAATGGGGTAGGTAACAAAGTCTGAAAATTTGGGTTTTTCGGGTTATATAATTATGAATCCCGAATTGCCTTAGTCACAAGATAACATGAAAACGGGTTAATCGATTTGGCTAATTCTTATTTGATGTCTTTAATGATAGAATCGTTTTTACGAAAGATAATATCGTTTAAAAACTATAAAAGAACCGACTTCAATGCCGCGCTATTCATTTTCAGTACCAATTTTGAGATGTTTATCTCAATATCTCTAGAGATACTTATCAGATCTCGATAAAATTACCATGGTACCACACTTGGGATATATCCTTTCGAACAAAAAAAGAATAATCAAAATCGGTCCATAAACGACGAAGTTATCTGCAAACAAACATAACAAAAATATATTTAAATACGGTCGAATTGAGAAACCTCCTCCTTTTATTGAAGTCAGTTAAAAAGTTTTAAGTAAATAAAAGAAGTTTTTAACGCTGGTTTCACACATTTTACCACATTAGACGCGGTAAATCTTTTAAATGATTGACTTTGAGAAAAAATCATTTTAAAAACCTCAATGTCATTTTTAAAGACCTATTCATAGACCCCACACGTATAGTTTTGAAGACAAAAATATTTTTTTGTTTCAGTTCCATGTATGGGATGCCCTCCTTAAACTTTCATATTTTTTGTTTTTCGATAAGAATCGGAAAGCGGTTCACAGAATACCTACCAAGTTTCAATTCTGTAGTCTTAATAGTTACGAAATAAAATGGCTGTGATATACGGACGGACAGACAGACAGACAGACAGGACAAATCTATAAGGGTTCCGATTTTTGCCATTCGGCTACGGAACCCTAAAAATGAAAATACACGATTAAGCACGATATCATTGGACTGTCCGATATCAGATACTAAATATGTATGGCATATAGGTACATAGAATACCATGTATTATGTTATTATAGGTATAATGAAGCCAAAGGCCAAGTTGAGATAGTTTTTCATAATGTAAAAGCACCATCATGAAAAATACGAGTTTCACTGCAATCTGCGAACTATAATAATCTGTATATTATCAATTATGTATGATACATGGAAAAAGCCAGAAAACATAATAATGTGAAGAAATATGGAGGAGGCCTTTAGCTCCTTAATATGAACAAAACATAAAATAAATGAATTAAAGAGCAGATGAAGAAACACAATGTTAATAATTTGTTGTAACAATTATATATTTCTCTTTTATTAAATAATTAACCAAATCTGCATGCACATAAAAACAAAAAAAATATTGAAATAATGTTAGAATTAGATGTTTCCAACTATAACAATGAACATGGTAAGAGACAAATCTCCTACCGACCAGAATCTGAGATCCAGTCTGTGAGAGAGCGACCATAATATAGTACGAAGGGAGGATCAGCCGTGTGTGTGTAACCCCGCCCACTGACTGATAAGAAGAGGCCGTCTATCGACACACGCCGCCCACGAGTCGACATAAATAGCGGCCATCTAGAAAAACCGGCCAAGTGCGACTTAACCTCGAGCACCGAGGGTTCCGTACAATCTTGTCAAACCAGGTAACAGACAAACTTAACTTTGCCGTTCTACATATAGACACAATTATTGCACCAACCGTCAATAATAAGTTTGTAATAGTAAATTCGCTCTTTTTAACCCCCGACGCAAAAAGAAAGAGGAGTTATAAGTTTGACGTGTGTATCTGTATGTATGTCTGTGGCATCGTAGCGCCCGAACGAATAAACCGATTTTTATATGTTTATTTTTAGTTCGATAGATGTCTTAACTAAGAGTGTTCTTAGCTTTGATTCATGAAATTCCCTTCAGCCGTTTTGAGACTATGAGTTTTTATCGCGTTGATGACGCTATGAAATCAACTTTCGTAGGTCTGATCACTTCGAGATTCAGTATCCTCTTACTTTAACGATATTGTAAGAACATGGTAGCATTGACCTGATGCTGGTACATCTCATCTAAGCCTAATATCGGGTGTATCAGATACTAGCAGCCCGCCCCGGCTTCGCATGGGTGAAATTGATACCTTCCTACATAATATTGGCCGGTCTGTTAGCGTAAAAGATAGTTACCTTGACTTCTAACCCGACGGTCACATAGCGGTTGAGATAACTTTATTAGTTTAGCAGTATTAGTCGTTGAACTAGGGGGTTGGATAATTTTGTACCAAATACAAAATCCTTAGAATAAATCCTTTAAAGTGACAAAGACGGAGTACCTAGTTGCTTGTGTATAACGGGTAAAGACTTGCATTGAATAACAGGCTACTACGGAACCCTACACTGCGCGTGGCCCGACACGCACTTGGCCGGTTATTTATTTTAGTGTAATTCTAGTCTTACATGACCTATATTATATTACATTTTAATTAATGTAGGCCCTTTTTACCCGACTACGGCAAAGCAAAAAGGAGGGTTATGTTTTTGACCGGTATGTGGGTATGTATGTATGTTTGTATGTATGTTCATCTGTTCCCTCATAACTTCTAAACTACTTATCATAATTTAACAAATGAAGTTTCGTTGGACGTGCCTTGTTTGTCTGCTGGTTATAGGTTATGTCACATCACAACAAATTGAATGTGGCGCCCCCTAGAGGGGACGAAGTATAGAACTAAAATGAAGACAGGGTATATATAGGGTCAGGGCACCACTCAGAATATTTATGAAATACAATAAAATATTTATTACAAGTTAGTTGTTTGTATAATACACGATACATATTGAATAGTTTGTACTTAGCGATCTCAGATGAGAATATTTTCTTGTTTCATACTTTTCAGAGAGTGATTTTTCAGTAGTCGGGTTTTAGTTTTTGAACTTATTTTTTATTTATCTATAGGTACTAATATTATAATGAGAGAACATTTGTATTTTTGTATGGATGTTTGTATTGTTTTGGCTCAAAAACTACTGGACCGATTTAAACAATTCTTTCACTAATATATAGATTGGACTTTCAGAACGAAAATAGGCTATATATTATCCGGTTAAAATCATAGGTACATTCCTGGAGACCTATTTTGCAACCTAAGTCGACAATAAAACGGTCGAGAAAACACGTTTTTTACGAACGCTGCTCAATTGAAAATAGATGGAAGAATAGTATTTATGGAAGAGTTTTACAACCTAATAAGACCTACAAAAAAGTCCGCGACAGCATATTATTATATCTATCTTCAGTAACCATTT
The DNA here is from genome assembly GCA_954871355.1 of Cabera pusaria. Lineage (NCBI taxonomy): Eukaryota > Metazoa > Arthropoda > Insecta > Lepidoptera > Geometridae > Cabera > Cabera pusaria. The sequence goes on from OX940912.1 coordinate 17,918,835, forward strand.
TAATCTTTACGTACGTTTAATACGAACACCCATGATTCATTAATGCACATAGAATCTTGAGAAAATCAATTGGTAGATATAGCTAGGATTAGGTATAACCACTATTATCATAAATTTTCCAGATTTTCAAGCCAGCAGTATAGCTTCCTGGAACAAACATTTGGACTTTAAAGTTTAATATTTCGTAAATGGAGCATTCAATCGAAAAATTATATTAGCAACCCTTAAGTCATTTTAAGAGACCTATTCAACAATATCCCACACGATGGGGTAGATGACGAAAAAAACCTTCATCCCCACTTCTCATGTAGGGGAGCTACCGTAAAAAAATATATTTTCATAATTTTATTTCACCATTTTGTTGGCGTAATTTATATACATAAAAATTACAGCTTTCTAGTGTTTACGGTCTCTTAGCAAAACCTCGGACATACAGACAGACAGACGGACATGACGAAACATTTTTAGGGTTCCTTGTCAGGACTACGGAACCCTAAAAATGTAAAAACTCTGCGACTAAGTACCTACGGCGTCGGCCATCACTGTGCATATAATGTGTAGATAATCAAATATATATTTTTTAAATCTTATAGGCTAGTTTGACCTATCTCACCTGTTGGTAAGCGATGATGCGGTCGAATATGGTAAGCACGCTAGCCCTAGAATGGGAACTGGCTCTCAAGGATAGCTGCCGGAAGACATCAGATGTTTGGTGACAGATGTTCTAACTTGAGGGTGGTAGCTGGCGGCTAGTACTTAGTTACTTGTTAAACTAAGGTTTCTGAACAAAAACTGGGGACGTGCTCGTTTCCATGGTTACCTATGAAGTCATCATCACCACCATCACTGTCAGCTCTCTGCAGGACATGAGCCTCCTCCCTCTTACGTCACTCGTCCCTGTTGCTCCTATCTGCGTACTTGTGTATGTCGTCGACCCGCCGCTGTATTGTCTGCCGCGGCTTCGTTTCCCAACACGAGCCCACCATTCTGTGACAGACTCACTCCACCGACCATCACCACATCTCACGACGTGTCCAGCTCACTGACACTCCACTTTAATTATACGGCATCCGATGTCTACCATCTTGGCTCCTCTTCTTATCTCCGTATTTCTAAGTTCGTGATGTAACATGGCACGCTCCGTGGCACGTTGTGTGACTCGCATCTTGTGCACAGTTTCCTTGGCGAGTGAAACACAGTCACATTGACGTATGAAACACAGCTTTATTTTATCATGAAGTATGTTACATTCTTACAAACTTATTTTCATAGAACTGATCTAGTTCAAAGGAAAATGAAATACAATAAAACTGGCCAAGTGCGTGTCAGCCTCGTAGTCACGCACACGTAGGGTCCGTACAACATGACCCAGCGGCCTAGCGTACGACCCGCGCGTACCACAGTATGGTACTTACCAAACGTTTATCATAATTAAGATTTATAAACTAAAACAACCGACTCCCATGCCCCGCGAGTCAGTTTCAGTAGCAAGTTTGAGACGTTTATCGTTATATCTCTGGAGATATCTATCAGATCTCAATGAAATTACAATAATACTACCTCGGAAATGTACTCTACCGATAAAAAAGAATCATTCGAATCGGTTCTCAATTGACGGAGTAATCGCGTAACATACATACAAAAAATAAAAATAAAACTGACGAATTGAGAACCTCCTGTTTGAAAGTCGATTGAGAACATTTTTAGCCGCGTGTTTATTTACTATAACGCCATCTAATGAAAATGTTATAGCTGCAACAGAAATACATCATCTGTGAAAATGTCAACTGTCTAACTATCACGGTTCATGAGATACAGCCTGGTGACGGACGGAAGGACAGACAGACAGACAGACGGACGGACAGCGGAGTCTTAGCGATAGGGTCCCGTTTTACCCTTTGGTTAACCCTAAACATCCTAAAAATAAGGTTAAAAGATAAGAGAAGTGAAAAGGACATCATATTAAATAATATATAATATATTTCTATAATATCTAAAAAATATATTTTAATACATGAATCTAAACATAGACATTTACATAGCTTTAGTAAAACAACACATGTGAAAAGTTTCATGTAAAACTTTAAAAATGGTACAAAGAAAATGAATAAATTGATAATATACTTTTAGACATAACTAATAAAAGAAAATTATAAATTGGCAAACATAATGTGGATCTTTTATAGTTTGAACACGGTTCAAGATGTCGAGTGCGGAAACCGTAATACATAGTTTGAAATGAAGGCGGGCTTAGTTTATTACCAAACATCTAACTATTGATATATCAAATGTTTTTCACAATCTTGTAAATCTAGAAGAAGTGGCTAAGATTTTACGGTATTACAATTATCAGAAACAAAGTTATATAATTTCAATACAATAATATACATGTTATAATAATTTTAAAAATGCTGAATACCGCAATGCGATGAGTCCGCTCCTGTGAACTAAAACAATTGTCGTTACTGATAACATAATATATATCAGGCGGTGATGAATGCGGACTGACTCGTACAGTTCGAGTGTAACTTTACGTGAACACTTCTAGGGCGCGTCGTCCACTGAGATTGTGCTAAACAAACCAATCATACTTACAGTTATAATGTAAAACCACCCCCGACTGATTTATGTATAGGTAATATTTCTTTCTTTCTTTTCTTTTTTTTTAAAAAGCTTACAAGCAATGTGGTTTGCACATGACTAGTATTCTTGTTAACCTTCCAACTAAGCTAAATATGCTTGTGTCTGGAGTGGGCTCACGTCAATAGTGCAATGGGTGGGGTGGGGATCGAACTCACGACCTCTCGATCGCCAGTTCGACACCCTATCCATTGGGCTATTGCCGCCTGTATGTATAATCTGTTCATTGAGAACATTCCAATGAGCCCAGACACGATATATCTGCTTTGAATTGGTGAGCAGTTGAGTATTCTGCAGATTGTAGGAGATATCCCAGCATCAGGTCAATATGCTACCATGTTCATACAATGTCGTTGAAGTAAGAGGATACAGAGTTTCCAATTGATCAGATCTATGAAAGTTGATCTCATAACGTCATCATCTAGAAAATAGCTCATAGTCTTAAAACGGCTGAACGGATTTTGATGAATCAAAGATAAGAACACTCTCGAATTCTCTCGATTAAGACACCTATCGAACAAAAAATATTAAATCGAAATCGGTTGATCCGTTAAGGCGTTACGATTCCAATCACACGAATACACACGTGGAACCTATAACACCACTTCTTTTTGCGCCGGAGGTTGATTAAAAGTAGGAGGACACATGGCATTCTGTTATGATATTAACTTGACAAACAAGACTATTGTCTGATGGTAAGCGACGACTTCCGCCTTTAACTGAAACTGTGTCACGCAGAACTTTGTTTTTTTTAAATATTTTATAGGCTAGCGTTTGATCAGTATCTCACTTGCTGGTAAGTGATGATGCGGTCGAAGATGGTAAGCACGCTAGGCCTAGAATGGGAACTGGCTCTCAAGGATAGCAGCCGGAACAAATTATATGTTTGTTGGCAGATTTTTAACTTGAGGGTGGTAGCTGGCCAGGCGGACACTAGATAGTGTCTTACCATCATGCATGTTGTTGGTTTCTTAACGATGTTTTTCCTTCACAGGAGGGCCACTGTGAAAAGCGCAAATAATTTTTTTCGATGGAAAATCCATTGGTGCACGCGGGGTTTGAACTCGGTACCTCTGGCATGAAAGCCGACCGTTCTCCCGATTACGCCAACGAGCCTTCGTTTATACAGAATGTAGCACGTGACTGCACTGCGTCCGTTACCTCGACACTGTTATATGTTGAGTCTCACATGTCTGTAGTTACACTGGACACTTGGCTCAGTGCAGACTGCATTGTCAGCGACGCGACCATCAGCATTAATAACAACACATTATATACCTTATGTACAACGTTACAAGATATGTAAACACTTGATACAATGAGAGGTGTGTGGAAGACTCGCGTCGGCTCGAGCAGTCTCGTGTGGTTCATTGTATCAAACGTTTCTATATCTTGTAACGTTGTACATAAGGTATATAATGTCTTGTTATTAATGCTGATGGTCGCGTCGCTGACAATGCAGTCTGCATTGAGCCTTTGTGCTTCACACGGGAAACGTTACTATTTGTTTGTTGTGGTGGTACCGCCCCAGGCGGGCTAGCAGTCCTCCCACTAAACAATAGTACTACAATTTTATAATTTTATTTTTATGCAAAAATGGGTAGCGCTTGAATACTATCTCACCTGATGTAAAGTGATGATGCGGTCGATGCTGTAGTGCGCTGATCCAAAAGATACACTCGCGACTCAGTCGGACACACATACGAGTATATAGGTGACAATCCACCGTCGGTCGTGATATACACACCATGTGTTACATTACCTCACTCCGCGGTACAGTCGTACAGAGCCTCGCCTGTCGTGGAGCCCGACCGCATGAAACTGAAGTACCGGAGTTTCTTCAGCTCAGTGCTGGTGCGTGTCATCAATGGAGGCTCTCCTCTCCTTCCCACCTCCAGTGTGTCTGACATTATAATAACATCAATGAACGTCACATTATATCTACATTATTATTTGGAGGTCATTGTTACCTGCCTGCGTCCGTACACCTCAATGAACCCAACACGTGATCCCTGGGTGGTGCTACATGGGTGACCTTCGCCCGTGGCTCCGACCACCCATTGAGCGGAGACATGTCACCAATCGGTTCGCCGAGTTAAGACATGATGTACTGTACAGACGTCATGTACGTGACGGTACCGGCCTGTGTGGGATTATTACACATATCCCCATTGACATTCCCCATTCATGGGGAATTGGGAACTTTATTTTCACAAATTCCTAATGTCGTCTTGTACAGCTCATAATGGGGATATGTGGATAAAAATTGCATAAATCCCCATGAATGGGGAATGTCAATGGGGATTCGTGTAATTACCTGTGTGGACGATAGGTTGTAATAGTTGATCTCCGTGGATTAGACTGAAGTCAGTTGTGCAGCGCCTCGTCTCACTGCCGTCTGACGATTGTATACAACATGCGATCGAACTTTCTTACACTGAACCAGGTAGCACTTTACCACTATCTCACCTGATGTTAAATGATGATGCGATCGGTGATGGAGCGGGCTTACCCAGAATATACCTAATCACTCGCAATTTGTAGAAACCAACTCTTCGACCGCATCGTCACTTATCATCAGGTGAGACTGCGATCAAGTGTCTGTCTGTAATAATACATTTAGTTTTATAAATTTTAAATTTAACAATAGTTTTTCTGCTAGTCTGCCTGGGGCGGTACCACCACTTTCCCAATTAATTTTCACCTGTAGCCCGCCTGGGGCGTTACAACCAATTTGCCTATTAATTTCCAGCTGTAGTGGTAGGACTTCTGCTAGCCCGCCTGGGGCGGTACATCCACTTCGCCAATTAATTTTCAGCTGTACTAGTAGGATTTCTGCTAGTCCGCCTGGGGTGGTACCACCACTCCGCCAATCAATTTTCAGATAATAATATCCTGCTTATAACAAATAGAGCGGCACGATAGTGCGTGTGGTGCGCTCGTCACCCCGGCCCTGTAATGTCACTGGCTCCTGTGTCCTTCACAATGATAACAATGATCACTTACCGCCGGATACAGTCACGTAGTAGTAGATGTACTTCTCTACAGAGATGATGTTGTTTGTGGTGATTATATGGACTTCTCTCCAAGAGACGGTCGGCAGACGTTCATTCATGTAGATTTCACCACCTCTTAAGTGGGTCAACGCTGTTAAAGTAAACAGTCAGCTCTAGCTTACAAGATGTATGAAATGTATCATTTACTTACACTCAGTACTCGACTGTTACTTCTTCTGAATATTAATTTATTTGAAGTCGTTACTGCTGGACTGATTTTGATGCAGTTTTAGGTAATTGCTAGCTGGTTGATATTCTCTCATTGTTGTGACATACATAGATCGTTTACTCTACATGTCACGTGAGTCATTTTCAGTAGCATTTTGAGGTGATTTTTGGTAGCAAGTCAGGCGGAACATCGATATAATGCTCTCACCACCTGTGTTAGGTCCTACTCGAAATCCCTGGGTGATGCTCAATGGCTGACCAATGGTGGTAGACGTCGGTCGTGGCTCGAACCACCCACCGAACAAAGACATGACGTCAATCAGTCCGCCGAGTTCCGGCATGATGTTCGGTGCTAGCCAGACTACATGATCGGACTACAGTCAGTTGTCCTGCGACTCACTGCCGTCTTCCATTACCAGACCAGCACGATTCTATCCTCGACCGCATCATCACTTAACATCCGGCGAGATAGTGGTCAGGTGCTCGTCTGTACAGAATTAAATATCCACATAGTGTAACTGTCCTGACCTGGCTTGGTGACCTGTCTTTTTTCAGTTGGTGGTGCAAGCCATACAATGTCTACCACTAGTGGTCACTCTTTACCACCACCCAGGGATTACATTTGTCCTTATCGTCTAGGTACTCTAGGTCTACGGATACGGATGACTGAGTTGTGCGTCAGTTGAATGTAAACCTTAACTAATTCAAATAGAGTCGTAAATAACTTGTATGAAACCATACTGCCGCGAGAGTAAACACATTTATTGCGTACAATTTCCTACTCTATATGAACTGGATAAGGTTGATATTCAATTAACTTCCAATGTAAATAAATGTGATCATAGTACAGTCCGTGCCACAGGAGACGGGGCGCGTAGAGCAGCATGCTATCTCTCTCTAGCATGTAGTCGTGCTCGCTCTGTTCCGACACATACCGTCGCTCCGCAGAAACAGCTACCGCGGTCGGACTATAGCACAGCTACCGCGGTCGGACTATAGCACAGCTACCGCGGTCGGACTATAGCACAGCTACCGCGGTCGGACTATAGCACAGCTACCGCGGTCGGACTATAGCACAGCTACCGCGGTCGGACTATAGCACAGCTACCGCGGTCGGACTATAGCACAGCTACCGCGGTCGGACTATAGCACAGCTACCGCGGTCGGACTATAGCACAGCTACCGCGGTCGGACTATAGCACAGCTACCGCGGTCGGACTATAGCACAGAGTATATTCTAGTGTTTCTGAATATTATCGTGTTTATATTATAACGAATATAGTTGTACATACCGATTTCATAATACAGATCACTCCGGGGTGACGTAGATGACAGTATCAACCGCACCCACTGTCCTCTGACAGCGAAGTACATGGTGTACTCCTGCAGGCCGGCGCTGGTCACGTTCACCACTGTGTGGCGCCCCCTCAAGGACAGCTCTGTGTACACTTTATAGTCGTTGTAACCTACATCATGTACAGCACAGCACTGCTCTTGCTGACTGTGGTCACACTTGCTGGGAGCTGTAACACAGTACATACACTAAGTTAATACTGAACGTTACACGACGAGAACTTACATTATACATTAACTTTTTTTTATTTGAAACAAGCAATTTTACAATTGTTATAAATACCAAGGTCAGAAACGTTAATATTATTTTTTGTACGTAGCTACAAGCTAGCGTTTGACCACTATCTCACCTGTTGGTAAGTGATGATGCGGTCGAAGATGGTGGCACGCTAGGCCTAGAATGGGAACTGTCTCTCAAGGACAACTTCCGGTACACATTCGATGTTTGTCGATAGATTTTCTAACTTGAGGGTGGTAGCTGGCCAGGCGGACACTATATAGTGTCCTACCACCATGCGGGGGTTTATTCATCATGTTTTTCCTTCACCGGAGGACCACTGTGGAATGCACACATAGTTTTTTCGATAGAAATAAACCACGAAAAACCTAGTATTGCATAGCGGAGATTTGAACCCACTACCCCTGACGTCAAAGCCGGCCTTTCCCCCACTGCGCCAAGGGGCCCTCATATTAGGGTGGCGTTTACCATCAGAGAAATGACCAGCGCAAAATGTATGAAGCAATATTTCTGAATTATAAACGTTAGTAAATATATTATAATTTGAGCATATGTATTTGTTGTGAACATTTAAACAAGATGTCGTTTAACATCAGGCAAACTCCGTGGATCTAATGGTATTTTAATAATACAGAAGGACACACAAGCATTCGTTGTAGAATCTTCTAAGCTCCGCTGTATTTGGTATAATGACAGGGCGAGCGGGACGCAACTAGTCAGACATATCTAATACTATAAGAATCTTTGTCCTGACATACTGACTGACTGACACACAACGCACAGCCTAAACCGCTGGTCGTAGAGACTTGAAATTTGGAGGGTAGATTTGTCTTAGTACGTAAGCGTGTACTAAGATAGGATTTTCCAAAATTCACCCTTTAAAGGGATGAAATAGGGGTTCAAAGTTAGTATGGAGAAACAAGATTAGATAGTCTTTTCTATCCGAAACTTCACACAAGTGCTTCAGTAAAAAATAAGTAAATACGAGTTTTTGGTTTTTTTGAAACTCCACCCCTAAGAGAATGGGGTAACAAAGTGTGAAAATCAATATTGTTTCGGATTGCGCTGAAATTTAGAATGTATGCTGAAATAGTATCCGCTCAGAAGGGATTTTCTAAAAATTCCTCCCGGATACTGAACGGGGATTCAAAGTTTGTATGGCGAAACAAGATGAGATAAAGTACGTGTTGTAGGATTTTTTGAAATGGGGTAGGTAACAAAGTCTGAAAATTTGGGTTTTTCGGTTTGTATAAATATTAATCCCGAATAGCCTTGTCACGCGATAACATGAAAAAGGGTGAACCGATTTAGCTAATTCTTATTTTATGTATTTAATGATAGAAACTTTTGTACAAAAGAAAAGTTTTAAGTACATAAAAGAAGTTTTTAACGCGGGCAAAGCCGCGAGGCACTTCTAGTATTATATAAATGTACAATTTACCTGGTTTATTGACTTCTGTAGTATTTATAATGGCCGGGACATTATGAGCTGGCTCCGTCGATACTGTGCTATCATTTTGCTTGGGAATATTTTTGTTGACAATACTCGGTACAACAATGTCAGTCAAGTTTTGTATTGCTTCATTAATTTCTTGTAATTTAACAGATACATTGAGAGTTCTAACATTCATATCGTTTATTTTTGTTGTGGTGTTTCTTACAAGTGCGGCGGTTTCTGAGCACAGTTTGCAACACGCGTCAGTGTCGCTCACGTTCCGTGCGTGTGTTAGAGTTGATTCCAAACCCTTTAGCTGACTGTCAACGTGTGAGCTATACTTAGAGATCTTGTCCTCTATCACAGTGAGCGTAGAATCTAAGTAGGTTTTTGTCTCGTGAAACTTGGCGTCCATTTTTTTATCCAACTCTTCAAATTTACTCAGCATGAAATATTCTATTTTTTCTTGCAGTTTAAACAATCTATTTTCTATGGTCTCTCTTAGATGGGGTGTTACACTTTGTACGGCTCCTTCCAACCTATCCAGTTGTCTTTGATTTATTTTTACTGACGTTAATATTGTCGTGCAGTCGCCGGAACTTTCTTCAGTGCCACCGCCCTCTATGACCTCCATTTCCGAGTAGATCGACTCGAAACTGTATAAATATAATACATTAATTAAGTCACCATTACATATTCTGTAATAATAGTTATAAGCTCTGATTGCCGCTGCCGCCATAACCTCACGATGTTCCGGCATCACACAGCCCTTGAGAGTCAGAGTATTCTAGGTGTAGCGTGTTCACCATCTTCCACCACATCATCGCTTTTCACCAGGTGAGATAGTTTGAAACGTAATGCTAAATAAAACTGGCCAAGTCGAGTTGGACTCGCCCACCGAGGCTTCCGTACCAACGTTGGGTGCACCAATTAAGCTAGACCTCTGTATTGTATGAGCGCTTATATAACTCAGAGACCTATCTTATTTGGAGAAACTTGTATGTATGGGGACACCCCTTAATTTTCACCTTTTTTTTATTTTATAGAATTATTCCTTCATTTGTGCAGTAAGACATTGCTTCTTGCTAAATTTAATGATTCTAGGTCAACGGGAAGTACCCTATAGGTTTTCGAACCAAAACCTATAGGGTACTTCCGATTGACCTAAAGTTGTCAATTTTGGGCAAAAGCAAATGACAGCCCAAGTAAAGGAAAAATTCCGAAAAATAAAAAAAGTTGAAAATTAAGGTAAATTTTGGTACTTTATATCGTGTTGACTCAGGACCTTGATTTTTATACACCGAATAGGGACTACAGACCTCCGTATCAGGTATACATTTCAACTTGCTAGGTCCACCCGTTCCTGAGAAAATCGGTGGTGACACACGGACAGACAGACAGACGGACAGACGGACAAGAAAGTCATCTGATTAGGATTCCTTTTTTACCTTTTGAGGTACGGAACCCTAAAAATAATTATATCAGACAGACAAGCACTTAACCAGTATGGGAACTGATGTTAACTGAAGATGCGGTCTAACATGGAATCGTGTTTATCTGGAACTGACTTCAGTCCGACCCACAACCAAGCTGTCCCACCCCATGCTCCATTCGGGGTTGCACCGAACATCATGCTGGAACTCGGCAAACCGATCTGCGACATATTTTTATCGGGTGGGTAGATTAGGGTCTAAGCCATCGCATGCAGGAGTTTACTTGCTCCTATACTATCAAGATCCTTGGTTTTTTAACCGACGAAAAAAACGGAGGAGGTTCTCAAGTCGACATGTATATATTTTTTTTATGTGTGACCACGCATTACTTTTTACAGAGTAGTCTGATTTTGATAATTATTTTTTTATTGGAAAAGGTATACCCCCACACAAGATAGTCTCATTTAAATTTTACCGAAACTGGTCTAGCGGTTTTTAATAAGTCAACAAAAATAATCGATAAAGTAACATTACATTGATGATTTTATCATAAAATATCAACATTTAATTCCAATAAACTTACTGGAAAAAAGACAAAGAGCCGAAAATCGGGCTCAGCTGCGTGTCTTGGGAGAGGTCTTTGTCCACCAGTGGACTGACACCGGCTGATTATGATGATGATGATATTATTTCACTGGTAATAGAATTTAGGGACCAGTATTTTTTTAGGGAAATATAAAATACTGGTCCCTAAAAGAAATAATGAAGAACAAAGATCTAAGCATACATATCAAGAGAAAGACTTTCAACACTTGCATCCTCCCGTGCATGACATACGGCTGTGAATCATGCGCATTAACAGACAAACATAGAGAAAACTTAGCTTGTGCACAAAGGGCAATGGAAAGGAGCATGTTGGGTATCAGATTTAGTGATAAAATCAGAAATTCCGAAATAAGAAAGAAAACCAAAGTAGCTGATATTGTAACTCGTATAGAGCATTTAAAATGGAGTTGGACAGGACATATGTTACGTTGCAAAGCAAACAAATGGAGCAAACAAGTAACTTTATGGTACCCAAGAGAAGACATTAGAAGACAGGGGCGCCCGCAAATAAGATGGAAAGACGATATCCACCTAACCTTGGGGCCATACTGGACCAGAGCAGCAGACGATAGGGCTCAGTGGAGAGAGCTGGAGGAGGCCTATGCCAGAAGGCACGCCGATTTGCGAGATATACTATAACAAACATAAATATAAATCAAGTATTGTCAAAGTTGTAGCAAATTCGGAATAAAAAGGCTTTATTATTATTCTTCCTGTGTGAAACTTCACACAAGTGCTTCCGTAAAAAAATAAGTAAATACGTGTTTCAGGTTGTTATGAAATTCCACCCCTAAGAGGGTGAAATGGGGTAACAAAGTGTGACAATCAATATTGTTTCGGATTGCACTTAAATTTGGCATGCAGATAGTTATTACGACGTTAGACTCTGAGACAGGATTTTCCAAAATTCACCCCTGAAGGGGATGAAACTGGGGTTCATAGTTTGTATGAAGAAACACGATTCGATAGTCTTTTATATTCGAAACTTAACACAAGTACTTAAGTAAGTAAATACGGGTTTCAGGCTCTTTCCAAATTCCACCCCTAAACGGGTTAAGTGGGGTAACAAAGTCAGAAATCAATATTGTTTCGAATTGCACTGAAATTTGGCATGCAGATAGTTATTTTGACTTAGGTATCCGATAAGAAAGAATTTTTAAGGGGATGAAGTAGGGGTTCAATGTTTAGATAGTCATTTTATTCGACATTTCACACAAGTAGTTCTGTAAATAAATAAGTAAATACGAGTTTCAGACTTTTTCAAAATGCCACCCTAAGAGGATAAACTGGGGTAACAAAGTCTAAATATCAATATTGTTTCGGATTCCGCGGAAATTTAGAATGCAGATAGTTATTATGACGTAAGTATCCGTTCAGAAAGGATTTTCTAAAAATTACTCCCTGATACGGAACGGGGATTCAAAGTTTGTATGGCGAAATAAGATGAGATAAAGTATGTGTTGCATGATTTTTTGAAATGGGGTCGGTACCAAAGTCTGAAAATTTGGGTTTTTCGGGTTTTATAAATATGAATCTTGAATTGCCTTAGTCACGCGATAACATGAAAACGGGTGAACCGATATGGCTAATTCTTATTTGCTGTTTTTAATGATAGAATCGTTTTTACAAAAGAAAAGTTTTAAGTAAATAAAAGAAGTTTTTAGCGCGGGCGAAGACGCGGGGCACTTCTAGTGTTCTATATATCGTTTGTCTAGGCCAGGGGTAAGCAATGATGTCTGCTTATAACATAGTAGATTATGGCCACAAAAATTATAAAATAAAACTTTTTACCAAAAAAATTAAACCATCGAAAAAACTGAAAAGCAAAACATAATACACCTTTTGTAAATTGTTAAACACAATCCAAAATTTCATCGTACCGACGGGACGATCGACCAGATGAAATTTTGGATTGTGTTTAACAATTTACAAAAAAAAAATATAAAGTGTGAAACACTTCAAAGAAACATAATATAATACACCTTTTTATTTTACCTTAATAACATTCTTAAACTGCTGTTAGTATACCTAAGTATTTATTTTTGTATTTGTTTCGAGTTTTTAACTAAACATAATAACTAAGTTCTTAGACTAATGTAAGTATGTATACCTAAGTAAATTTGAGTCAACGGCGCCAAACAATCAATAAGGAAAGATCACTAAATAACCTCAAATTTAAAGAAATAACCAAACCAAATTAACAATGCAACTTATGCAACGTGAAATCTCCAGCGACGAACATTATCATTCCAAAAAATGCGCTTCCACACGACCCACAGACTTAGTAAGATGCATGACAAAGTTTGTATAGGTAGTTGTTGAGTAAATACTAAATTAAATTCTTCGTTACTTTGTATTTAATTTAAAATATAAAATTGTAGTTATTTGTGCCTCAATTATATGTTTTATAAAAAACTAAGTTACAATACCTGCCGGATAGTGTTTTCCTCCTAATCACAAAAGTAATTATCACATTTTTTTCACTTATTATATATTTTATTGGCCACAAGCCTCACAATGGATGCTATCAAGGAATCCATGGCCCAACTGAGCAATGTGTTTCATCAGAAGTTTGCTGAGTTTCAAGATAGGCAACAAAAACTGAGCTCACCAGCATCACCAGAAGACTCCTCGAACCTCGCAGTTGAATTTTCTACCTTTAAGAATTTCACTCTTCAAGCACTTCAATCACTGCAGGCTCAAGTAGAGCTGATAGCTCAGGGTAATGACGAGCTTAAAATGCATACCAGGCGTAAAATTCTTATCCACGGGATTCCTGCAGACAAAGACGATGATGCTGCTGCTGTTGTTACGAAGACTGCAGTACAGCAGTTGAAACTGTTGGACTTCAAGATCGGAGATATCAGCAGCTGTCACAGAATGGGCAGGCCGTCGACTCTTGATAGATCACGGCCCATTCTCTTCAAGGTACGTGACATGGGACTTCGCAGCAAAATTTGGGCTGCCAAGATAAGTTTGAAAGGTTCAGGCATAGTAATGACTGAATTTTTGACGAAAGCTAGACACGACACATTTATGGCGGCTCGGCAGCTATATGCAGTCACCAAATGTTGGACTCGGGATGGATTCATCTATGTGTTAAAAGCAGATGGGTCACGGACTCGTATCAGCTCCATGGCGGAAATGAATGCTATCCCTGAGGTGGCCCCGGCAGCGGCCGTGAGTGCCAGCCCAAAGAAGCCTGTCGCTGAAGAAACTCGTCGTTGTGCAGCCGCAAATAAAAGTAAACAATAGTCGTCATTCATAACATTTCATATCCACTATGTTTCTTATCGTTTATAGCTATTGTTTCTGTTTCTCAATGTTATCTACCTCGCTTTTTTATTTATATTTATACCTTACTTTGGCGTATTATATTATTTTACTGTTTATTATTTTCTTTGTTTTTGGCTTACTTTACTTTTTATTTTACAACACATACTAAGTAGCGTAGTATTATATTCTCTTTGAGACTAAGTAAGTAGAGATCCCAACCAGCAAAAACTACACTTAAAATAATCTCTAGACCACTGTTTTCTTGCTCTTATACCATTATTATATCGTCGTATAAGCCTGAATTTGGGCACCATTTATAAGCGTAATGGCATGGGGATTAATGTGTCCCGACTGTTAAAGTCTCTATATTCCATATAACAATGTATAATTTATTTTATGAGTGTATCGACCGAGAAAGAATTTAAATGGTATAGTTTTTTGATATCCCTAAACAGAAGTCTAAACTACTAGACTTACTTGTTTTTTTTTCTTTTCAGATCGTTTTTTAACACTTCACTTTTTGCGCAGTCGGGTTTTTTGATTTTTTAATTTAATGTTTTATTTTACACTTTTTAGTTAAGTAAAGGACGGCAAATTCCGTAATCTGCTCATTTCATTTAGAGAGTTGATGTCATGTGGATTATTGAGTAGTTTCCGGGGATCTAAACTACTTATTACTAGTCCATCTAAAGATCTAACCCGGCTCAATGCTACATAGGCTTGACCTTTCGCAAAAATGCGTGAACTTAAGTCGACCACAGCTTTGTCCAAGGTAGTCCTTGTAATTTATGGACAGTTACACCCCAACATAATATCAACGGTAACATTTTCCGCTCTATTTTACCCTGTCCACGAAGTGCGTCGAATTCTGTACATGATGGTTCGATTCGGACTCCTACTCCAGAGACGTTGTTTTTGATACCTTTGTCGTCAAATTCAACATAAACAGCCTGTGGCAGTTCTCCGGGTTCCAACTGGTCCCTCCGAAGAGCTGGCCACTCAATTGTTCTTATGATTCCCATTGCTCCATTGACAAGACCATGGTTAACGTTCAAATTTCTCCGCAACATAACTCGAGATCCTAACCCAATTGTCAAATATTTTACGATTCCTCCAGTTTTGTTTGGGTCATCAGATACATACAAATCTTTAGGTTTTTGACCATATAACTATGACCGTTATTACAATTATGGAAAAAAAAGAACAAAAAACCGAAATGCGTGAAATAGATAGGGTATTGCTTTTTAAGCTTACTTACTTTACAGTTGTACTATTAAACGACTATACCAAAAGGAAGAGGTTGTTTGTTACCTCAGAACTCCATCAATTCTTAACCAATTTGGAAAATTCTTTTTTCGTTGAGTTAATAAGATTTTCGTTTGGTCTCATTGTAATTTATTATATAAATATAAATTTTACACCCAGACTGTAGCCACAAGCGGCTCAATGACTTATAAATAACCTCCTGTGAAGATATCAAGAACTAATATAGAGCAAAAAAAGGAGTTGTTGATTTTTCAGATGACATTGGAAAAAGAATAGCGGTGAAAATATTTGATAAATGCAATGCAGACACTATTATTAAAAATTACTGTAAACCTGGAGCAGAAATCGAAACAATAATCGAAAATTTCAGTGACAAAACTAGAGTTGTAAAAAAAGATGATACTGTTGTAATATTAATTAGCGCTTATAGGAAGAGATATTCTATACAAGACAGTTATATTAAAGTTCTTGAAAAGGTAGTAAATAATAAAAATAGAAAATTTAACGTAGTTATAAGTGGACTAAAATTTGATGGACACAACGACACTGAAATATATAGAATCAAGAATCAAAGAATCAAAGCATTTATTCAGTATGTAGGCAGTATAAATATACGCACATATACACGTCAAAATCATAAATCATAAAATAAATCATAACCAATTATCAAGTAAACATAGCAAAAGCAGAATTTAACGCTTTGAATTAGAAAAAAAAAAGTAATGAACCATTCAGCTGTCATCCAATCGTTTACGTCAGAATATTTAAAAAAAATTAAAGTAGGTTAAAACCAACCATACATGTAAGTGTGTGTTTCAGTACTTCAGACAATTTTTATATAAAAAAAATAAAAAAGTGAAATAGTGAAACACAACATAGAGAAACGCATACCGATCACAGAAAATAAAGATATCTAAGATATAGACTAAATAAAGATATCGAATATTTAGCGAAATATCATGAAAATGGAAAATTTATGGATATTAATCAGGTAGGTAACTTACAATTGTCACCATATAAAAGGCAGCTGCTGATCGTTAATTTTCTACTAAGAATCATAAACGTACAATTTATTGCTTCATCTGTACTGAGATTTATACATTCAGATATAGAAACAGCGTGTGTAGATGATAATGGCGAACTTTTAAAACCAAAATCAAATACAGAAAACACTCAGATGCAGTTTTTTCGAGACCAATCAAGTAAAGCATGACCCAACATATGTAGAAATTAATATTTTCCTGCAGAATATTTGTGGTATAAGTAATAAAATTCATGAGTTAGAGATTTATATAGAATCACTACAAAGCGTTACAGACTATATATGCTTATGTGAACATTTCTTAAACAAGACATCGGCTCCTCTGTTTAAAATGCAGAATTATAATTTAATTTCATGTAATAATCGCATCAACAAAAAACGTGGTGGCACGTTGATATTAGGACACAACGCTCTAAAAAGTGAAGAGATTGCTTTTTGTAAAAAATTATATAAGGTAGAATGTTTTGAAATTTGTGGAATAAAGGATTTGAGTACTAATATAAATATTTGCTGCTGTTATCGAAATCCAAACGACAAAAATTTTGAAACTTTTATAGAATTATTAGAAAAGAGATTTTAGACCCCTAATTGACACGGCAACTTATGTGCGCCAAGATACGCACTCCTGTTTAGATAATTTTCTAACAAACATAGTAGATGATAACATTAAGTCTAGTAGTGTAGACCATAATGGTCTCGCTGATGGACATGCTGGATTATGTTGCAAATTAAAAGTAGACGGACTATTAAATCCTACAAATAAATGCATACTAGTTAATCGTCGACGATACACAAAATTTGCAAGTGTTCATTTTAGACAGCGCATCGGTGCAATAAATTGGACAAATTTGGGAGTTAACAGTTTTCTTTATCATTTTATAAAGGCATTTAAAACAAGCTTTCCAATGAAAAAACGTAAAATAACTTTTAGAGCGTTTAACAAATCTCGGTGGGTAACTAAGGGGATAAGAATCTCTAGTTTAATGAAAAGATTTGTGACTCGAAATATTAACAAAGAAAGTGGTGAAGTAGCAATCACATATAAAAATAAATACACTCAAATATATAGGCGAGTAATAAGAAAGGCAAGACAAATTGCTGTCCAACAACAACTTGATAAGGCAAAAAATTCTAATAAAGAGATATGGACAGTAGTAAATCGGTACAGAGATAAATCAAACCAAAAAGAATCTTGCACAGTTTTCTTAACAGTTAACAATAGGATAATTAGTGAACCACAAGAAATAGTAGATACCTTTTCAAATCAATTTGATTTGTCTAAGACAGTCAGCCAAATTGGTTCGCAATCCTTGCAAGCCGTCAAAATCTTAAAGGATAACGTTCAACGGATTGAAAACGACATGATTATAGACAGTATCCAAGCTTATGAAATACAAAATGTAGTAAAGTTTATGGAAAATAAAACATCATATGGTATCGATGAAATACCTGTCAACATTTTTAAGGAAAATATCGATATATTGGCAGAACCATTAGCTTATTTCTTCAATAGTTGTATAGAATTTAATACGTTTCCTGATCAACTAAAGATAGCGCGAATTATACCTATTTTTAAAAAAAGCAAAATATCTGACGTCAAAAATTACCGCCCTATATCTTTATTGCCAACGCTGTCCAAAATATTCGAAAAACTTATTAAATCTAGACTACTTAGACATTTAAGAATTAACAAAATACTTAATGATAGGCAGTTTGGCTATCAGAGGTTTGTTGGTACTGTTGACGCTATCAATAAACTTGTTGATGACGTGGCTGTTAAGTTAAATGATAAACAGAAGGTAGCAGGAATATTCCTGGATTTAAGCTCGGCCTTGATACCATAAATCACGAAATTCTTCTTAAAAAACTTGAACACTATGGTATAAGAGATAATACATACAAATTATTTAAGTCATACTTAAGTAATCGCAAACAATTTGTAGAATTAAAAACGATTGATTATGACGAGGAAACGATATATAAATCTAATTTGACAAAATTAAAAGTGGGAGTACCTCAAGGTTCGATTTTAGGGTCTATATTTTTTGTAATCTTTACAAATGATTTAGTAAACTTCATCTTTAGATGTGATCCTGACATCAAGCTTACTTTATTTGCAGATGACACTAATGCCATTATTTCATCTAACACTATTGATAGTTTAAATCTTAAAATAAACAAAGCCCTAGAGTTTTTCCACAAATGGTTTACAATAAATGATTGCAATTAAATACTGGCAAAACGAATCTTATGCTATTTCAAACCACAGCAAGACATAAAAATAGACTTAACGTTAAACTAAACGGCGCAAATATTGACTGTGTTAAAATAGTAAAATTTCTAGGTATATATATTGACAACAACCTTAATTGGAAAGACGAAATAAAAGCGATAGAGAGTAGCGTAAGTTCAGCATGTTATGCCATTAGACATTTAAGAGACGACGTTAGTATAAAACATTTAAGACAGGTTTATTTCGCTCTGGTAGAATCCAAGATTCGTTATAGTGTAATGTTCTGGGGCAACAGTTATCAATATAATACAGAGGCCGCTTTTATTATACAAAAACGAGCCATACGAACTATGGTTCGCATACCACAAACTGAGTCATGTAGGCCACACTTTATAGCTTTAAAGATATTGACAGTACCATGCCTGTACATCCTAATTATATTAACTGACCTAGTAAAACACTTAAGTAAGTTTGAATCCAAAGAGGATCGGCAAAAAAGGGAACAAACACGTAGAAAGGACTTACATAATGAATTTGTGAGCACCTTAAGAGTGGTAGATCATACTGTAAGAGTTCAATCAGTTAGACTATACAATAAATTACCAACTTCTCTAAAAACGGAGTACAATAGTCATACTTTTAAAAATAAATTAAAGGCCTTTCTTTTGGAAAAATTTTACTACTCAGTCACCGAATACCTAACCGAAAAATATTTTTTTTTATCACAAAATTGAATTATGGTTATAATGAAATTTTTATAATTCTTCTATGACATTTTATTTAGGACAATGACTGACGATGAACATGCCTGACAGAATATATAGCTATATCATATCTTATAACATATTATTCACTTGACATACCATGTATAATTTTCTGTTTACCAAATGTACTAATTATTATTTACATAGAATTATTAAAGTATTTAATTAGTATTTAAAAATTCCTAAGTATGCAACAATTTTGTAATTAATGTAACTTATTTTTGTTTCTTTTTATTTTATGTGATTTCGTGTATGTCCAATGTCTGTAATTTCCCATACAATGTATATTGTTACTTGGAATAAATAAAAATATGAAATATGAATTTTATTGAGATCTGATAAGTAACTTCAGAGATAAGCACCGCAAACTTGTTACTGAAAGTGACTAACGCGGCATGTAAAATCGTTTTTTTTTTTCGATTTATACGATCATAAATTATTTGTTAAAAATATATTTTGAATCTCCATTTTAAGACCTTTAATTCGATACCCCACTCGATAGGTTCTGAAAAAAAAAATTTTTTTGAACCCCAAATTTTGGCGTCTGAAATCCGCCATTTTGAATTTTTCAATTTTCTATGTTTTTGTTGACACTCGCTCTAGCATGGCGAATCTAGTGACGTGCCAATTATCAAAATCGGCCCACGCGTTTGGTCTCTAGTGTGCCACAGAGGAACAAACATACATACATACATATATAGACTGATAAACACATTATCTCTCCTTTGCGTCGCGCAGTCGGGTAAAAACTTGGTGAGTGTTTGTTTGAAAGTTACAACTAATAAAAAAGAAATCGAAAACAGTAAGGATAAAGGTATTTAATAATTTATATTGTAATAACCGTACCATTATTAACAAGTGTTTCGTTTTATGCTTTTAGATAAGTATAAGTATTGGAAAATATTATTTACTGTAAAGTAGACCCTAGTTTATGCTTCACAACTCGTGCGCTTCATCAATATATAGTATTTAGTACTCTAAGTATTCTATCTAAGTATTCGTTTAATTATTTTATTTGTTAATTTGTATTAAAAGCGACGCCATTAGTATTGCATTTATTAGAATCACTTTAAGACTATTTTAATCTCATTTAGATCATTCCAACATGACTCCATGTTGGAATAACTTAGAGATCCTTGAATTGACATAAAACATTTATTTTCATTTAAGAGTGAACGTTTGGGATGTGAAATGGTATTTTATGTGACCGCACTAAAATACTTTTGGTGAAAGACGATAAGTTAAGCATTGATAATTATAGACCGATCACCTTAATACTCATATTTCAAAGATTTTTGAAAAGATCATGTATCAAAGACTTATTAGCTTTATCACAAAAAACAATATCTTAAAAAGCGAGCAAAATGGGTTTCAAACGAATAAATCTACTACATTAGCAAGTTTTCTTCTAGTCAAACATATTACAGAACATATCAACTCTAACACACCACTTTCAGTTATATACTTTGACATGAGTAAAGCTTTCGATTATGTATGCCACGAAACCTTACTCAAAAAGATGAACTGTACGGAATCCGTGGTATTGCACATAAATGGATACAAAGCTACCTTGAAAACAGACAGCAAGCAGTAGAAATCAAAAATATTAATGATAAACATTTTATGACGAGTTTTAGATCGCAATTATTACAAAATAAATTTGGAGTCCCCCAGGGAAGCGTGCTAGGTCCTCTTTTGTTCCTTTTGTACATTAACGACTTACCTAACCTAACCACTCACAAATGTGTACTATTTGCGGACGATATTTCAATAATTATATCTAAAAATAAAAATAAAGACTATGAACAAGATATCAATGAAACAGTTACTAACGTTGTCGATTGGCTTAATAAGAATAATCTAAAAGTTAATATTTAAAAAAACCAGTTTAATGCAGTTTCATAATATAAGGTCCAAACTTGTGAACTTGCTAATTAAGTACCAAAATGACCAAATAAATGAAACAACTACAGCTAAATTTCTTGGAATCACTATAGACCACCATTGCGACTGGAAAACGCATGTTGACAATGTATGCTCTAAATTAAATAGCTTTGTCTTCGCACTTCACAGGCTTTCTCTCGTAGCTTCAAAACAAACATCAATTATAGCCTACCACGGGTATGTAGCTTCAGTTTTACGATACGGACTTGTAATTTGGGGCAATTCAGTTGACTTAAATCGTGCTCTTATAGCACAGAAACGTTGCATTCGTGCAATATGTTCCGTCTGCCCTACAGATTCGTGCAAACCTCTTTTTAGAGACCTGAAGATACTTACGCTTCCTTCAATGTACATATATGAACTATGCAATTTTGTGAAAAAACATCCTGAACATTTTAAAAAGATAAAAGACAATAACAGTTATAACACCAGGTTCCCGAATAAGCTCATGTTTCCACAATGTAATAATGAATCGTTCCATAGAAGTTGCTATGTAATGGCAATAAAGGTTTACAATCATATCCCAGAATCATTCAAACCATTTACATTTGAAATATATAGAAGAAAACTATTTCAGTGGTTATTAGAACAAAATTCCTATTCTGTTAGAGAGTTTTTAGAGTTTAAACATAATATAAAATATAAATAGGTAGGTAAGAATAGATAAAAATTTGGTATATTACATGTATAATTGTAAGTTAAGTATATTATGTAATTGTAAGTTACGATAATGTGAAGTAAGTAGTATGTGGCGTGCCTACTTCATAAAACATTTTAGTTGCCATTATACTCATCGTACCTGTGAGTACCATCGAGTACATCAGGTACATCATTCACATGCCAAATAGGCAAGATATGCCGAACCCATACAATTATGAACATCTTTTTATTGTAACCGTATCTGACGTGAATAAATGATTTTTGAATTTGAAATATAATAGTCAACATCAAATGTTACTCTCACAATTTTAGTCACAAATTCGATTTAAGATCAAACTTTCTTAAATTAGACTCGTTTTCTCTATTGTAAGTATGATGATTCAATATCACTCTAATACCGTGCCTATCCACTGCTGTTGATCTTATAATAGTCTTGAATAAGATCAATATTTACATGTTTTAAGTACTCTAATTAAATGCTGATATTAGTCTAACATTCTTACAATAGCATTTAGAAAATATGTAATAAAATTAAATGAGCTTAGAAAATGTGGATATGAGAGCTAATTTATCTCAAATGTTATAAGTCTTAATAAATGCTTTTTTAGGAGAGTGTGGCTTACAACGGCACTGTAAATTTAAACTTATATGCATAATTAAGACACGGTATTAAGATCAAGCGTATTAGAGCCTGTAACGGCTTGTCAGAGACTAATATAGGAGCGATAGCAATGACGAAAACAGATAAGAGACCACTTTAAGCTCAGAACTCTTATAAAGTGAGAAACGTAAGACGATTTTGCTAGTTGGGATGCTACGCAATATTTTGTTTTACAAACAAAGTGTGTAGCATCGAGTGTGTAGTCTTAAACAGGGTTGCCAGATATCAGCTAACTCAATTTGCCTAATTTTGCCTACCGAGTAGCCTAAATCGCCAGGAACCCATAGAGGAATCACTTTGTTGTCCGTTTGTCTACCTGTCCGCCTGTTGGTCTGTCCATCAGTCAAGACCCTTTTTCTCAGGAACGCGTAGTGATATCAAGTTGAAATGTATATCAAATACAGTGAAAAAATTAAACTTGTATGTCAACGCGATCAAAAGATATTCCCGTTTATATATCGCATATTTTAAATACAACTATCAAGAAATAATATAATAAATTCGGGGTAATCCTGAAGTAGCCTAAATCTCCCGTTCTTTTTTTTCTAGTTAGCCTAAATGGCTACTGGTCGCCGATTGGATTTTTTGGTCGCCATTTGACTTGAGGTAACCTAAATGGCGATAATTCGCCTAATCTGGCACCCCTGACTCTTAAAACTTTACAGTCACTGACATTTTTTTATTTTAATTTTATTATGGCTCCAAACGATTAGTGTATTTAGTCAGTGTCAAGTATTGCAATTCTTCAAATTTTTAGGAATTTTAGTCGTCGAGATGTGTATAAGTCACATTTCAGGTCAGTTTTCAAGTAAAAGTCTAGTCTAAGTCATACCTTCACTCGAAATATAAGTACCAACGAGATCAGAGATTGTATTCTTCAGTCGTCAACCTACCTACCTATCATAGTCACGCAGGTAGCGATAGACAGTAGGAGCAAGTAGCTTCGCCACGGCACTGGTCCTATGTTGGTGACCCCGACGTGATTACGAACATAGGACCAGTGCCGTGAAGCTACCTGCTCCTACTATCTTTCGCTACCTGTGTGACTATGACATAACTATGATAGGTAGGCAGGTCGACGATTGAAGAAATACAATCTCTGATCTCGTTCCAATACTTATATTTCGAGTTGGCTAATTGCTATATACAAAGCACATATTATTATATGGGATACAAGGATGTCTGATACACAGGTGGTTCCTCGACCCGGTTTCTACCACCTGGGATAATGAAACCGTGGGTCGAACGAATATAATATATCTTTTACAATAATGGCTTGTTGTTGTTTTTGGCTTCTGTGATAATGCCACCACAATTTCGCCACAATAGTAGACATATTGACATTGTGTGGAAAATCACCATGACAACCACACAACATCCAGACTAAGGATCTCGCCTTGAACCACAGATCCTTTGATGCAGCGAGTCATTGCAGACCGCCACAATGTGATGTTTACTGAAGATTTTCAGTGGAATTTTGGTAAGAACGCAAAAAGCATGTTTTTCAACATTGTGCTGTTTCCCTACACTCGCACACATTCACCGGCAATGGTTAATAATCCACATAATATATTACACATTAACTAAAAAATACAATGAGATCACGCACACTTTACCACGTTCGCGCCAAAATGCCATCACTGACATTTAATCATTGACAACTGACAGATATGCCTGTTAAGCCGGCTTTTCACTATGGGACATAATATAATGTATAACATTGAGATATAACATTTTATCGGTCAACATACATTTTGTATGAGACCGTTTACACTATGCTATAATATATATTACATCCCCAGCTATAAATATTTTTTCGACCGACTGAGCGATATTTGAAGGTGTATATTTTACCTCTCGTCCCCGCACACCGCGCCCCCCCCTCTGCCTCGCCGTCAGTTTTTTTTGCTGTTTTTTTATTTTTAGTATGGCTCCACACAATTAGTGTATTTAGCCAGTGTTTGAATGAAACCATAGATAACCAAAGCTGAACTTACAGTGTTAACAGCAATCGCGGGAAGTAATAAATAGCTCAAGATGTAATTTACATTATATCCCTTAGTGAAAATCCGGCTTTTAGCGTGATGGAACGTGGAACGAAAATTTAATAGACAAGACATTAGCGTATGCGAATATATCATGTCATCGAAGTATACAAATGCATCGATCATCGAATTATAACCTACAGAAACCAAGTACGTGCTCGTCATACTCGCCGTTCATTTGGGTCAGAATCTGACCCACCGCGCCCGCGTAATTAATGCTTCGTGTCACAAGGTAGCGAATGCGTCTCCCGCAAAATTATTAAAATATGTATTATTGTGTGGTGATTTTATGCCACAATTAATCGGAAAAGGATCATGTGGTTTCTGGTGTGTCATTTCACAGGTAAGACAAACATTTAATTACGTAAATTGTGTAATAAAACAAAAATAGTGAATCAAAATAACCAGCTTTTAGTACGAGCGGAGTGTTGCCAGATGGGTAGGTGTGAAATTGACCCAAATTAATTTGTACATTCTTTACCAACATTTATTTATTTAAAATAATAACAAAAAAATATATTAGATACACAATATAGGTATACCTAAACTAGACTTAAACTAAACATAACTAAACTCTACTTTTAGGGTTCCGTTGCCGAATGGCAAAAAACGGAACCCTTATACATTCTTTATGTCCGTCCGTCCGTCCGTCCGTCCGTATGTCACAGCCATTTTATTCCAAAACTATAAAGACTATAGTGATGAAACTTGTTAAGTAGATGTATTATGTAAACCATTTTCCGATTTCGATACAAAAATAAAAAAAATAAAGATTAAGGGGGGGGTCCCCTTATATAGAACTCCTCCCCTTATATAGAACCTCCATACATAGAACAGAAACAAAAAAACATTTTTTTCATCAAACCTATACGTATGGGTTGTCTATGGATAGGTCTTTAAAAATAATATCGTTTAAAAACTAAAAATGAACCGACTTCAATGCCGCGCTATTCATTTTCAGTACCAATTTTGAGATGTTTATCGCAATATCTCTGGAGATACTTATCAGACCTCGATAAAATTACCATGGTACCACACTTGGGATCTCTCCTTTCGAACAAAAAAGAATAATCAAAATCGGTTCATAAACGACGAAGTTATCCGCGAACAAACATAAAAAAAAAAAATATATTCGGTCGAATTGAGAAACCTCTCCTTTTTTTGAAGTCGGTTAAAAATAGACCTTTCCTTCTAGGAAATAATAGCGTATCGTCGGTTGTAGATTCTTAAAATGTACATATAATTTCGTATAGCGCTGTACCTCAAGATAAGAAGATGTATAATATCGTTTAAAAACTAAAAAACAACCGACTTCAATGCCGCGCTATTCATTTTCAGTACCAATTTAGAGATGTTTATCTCAATATCTCTGGAGATACTTATCATACCTCGATAAAATTACCATGGTACCACACTTGGGATATCTCCTTTCGAACAAAAAAAGAATAATCGAAATCGGTTCATAAACGACGAAGTTATCCGCGAACAAACATTAAAAAAAAAAAACAATATATATATATATACGGTCGAATTGAGAAACCTCCTCCTTTTTTTGAAGTCGGTTAATAACATTGAGTTTTTGAAAATCTTTTTTCTTCAAAGTCAATCGTTTGAAAGTTATACACTGCTAAAGTAGTAAAATGTGTGTGTGTGTGTGTCCCTCTAACATTCCCAGGGTTTGCTATACTATCTTCATACCAAATATCATCAATTTTGGTAACGTATTGGTTAACGTAAACGTAAAAAGTAAACAAAATTACTATCTGGATTAATAATATACAGTTTAGGACTGCCTCGTGGGTTTATCCGCGATTATATTATATTATTAAAAATTAAGATGATGAAAACAAGTTCACTTCTCAGACTCAAAAACTACAGGTACCCAATACCCATGCAAAAAATCACGAGTCATCCTTACCCAACTTTTAACGCAAAGACTTTCTTACTGGCAACATTATAATGCGTCTGTGTGTGACATGGCAAGTAAACACACCTCAGTTACACACACTTAGCGAATTTTCGGCCTAGCTTCCGATTGAATCGTTTGAAAACCTACTTTCTGTAGGTTATAATTCGATGGCATCGATGGTTTTTGTTGATTCATAAGGCATTCAGGCATCTTTGAGTAATCGGTGAACATACATAAAAAAAAGATTCCGACTAATTGAGAACCTTCTCCTTTTTTGTGAAGTCGGTTTAAAAACAATGCATAGTGAGCAGTTTGTTTCGTTGAGTATGAATTACCGTCTTCATCAATCATCTTCATATTTCAACCAATATTCACAAAATCTTGACAATTTATATATTTAAACATTTCTCATGAATCACTTTATCTGTTGGTGAAAACGCGCGAACAGTCAGATAAACGCAGTATAAAACACGTCTGTCTGTTCGCCATAAACTCAAAATCTACTGAACGGATTTTAATGCAGTAGATTCACTAATAGATAGAGTTATTCATGAGGAAGGTTTATGTACATAATTTGTTAAGGTTTTATGCAAATTAGTTCAAATGTTATGATAAAACAAACATGAAAAGCTATATCAAGGTATTTTGACAGGTAACAAACATATAGCGCCCTCTGTCGGACAAGCTTTCGGTGATCTTCTCCTTCCCCATTGTGAACCAATAAACAAAAAATAGTTTGAAAGTGTAAAAGTCCCGAGGTAGTCTCATTGTAATTTCATTGAGATCTGATAAGTACGAGTCATAAATAGAGAGAGATAAACGTCTCAAACTTGCTGCTGAAATTGACTCGCGGGGCATGGAAGTCGGTTGTTTTAGTTTTTAAAGTATCTTAACTATTAAGAATATAACTTATTTACTTAATATTATAAAAACGTTTGTAAATCTGTCCCTCTGTCTGTTTGTTACCCAATCACGCCTAAACGAACGATCCGATCTTACTGAAATTTAACAACTTTATTGCATGAGGATAATATATATAAATAACTATCGATCGAGCCCAACTCAGTGGGGTTATGTTGTTTTATCACAGAGATGACGTGGCTACCTTCCAGCTTTATCATCAGACCCTGAATATCATCAAGGTGTATAGACCTCCTCAAGACGAATCAATCGAGGTCAAACTTGGTGGAGTTATGTTGTTTTATTACAGAGATGCCGTGCCATCTTCCATCTCCATCATCAGACCAGCTCCATGGTGCCATATCATTGTATTGTTATCGATAATACATAGGTTAATATTTTTATTGGTCAGCTTTTATGGTACCTATACAACGTGTATACAGAGTGAAAAAAACTTAATTAGTAAGGCCGTAATTGTTTTAAAGTAATATAGCTAAGTATAATACGTCAAATGCCGATACCATCGGAATGTAACGATTTGGATCTTTAATGTATCTGTTATGTTACATTATTTTTTTCTGAATAAATTGAAATTAAATTGAAATTGAAATAAGTACACCAAATTTGAGTCCAATCGGACAACGGAAAGTGGGTCTAATTTAGCTTCCAAGATTCCACCCGAACATACATAGTTACATTCATACATCGCAAGTTAAATAAATGTTTGTAAAAGACTATAAAATTGTTTAACTACTTTAATTTACTTGAGTCTTCTTCGTGACGTTGGCTCTCTGAGCCTTTTCTATAGGTACTATCATGGGGAATGTTCTGAAGAGTTTTTAATATCATACCTCCGTCCCGATTCTACCATCGAAACTCCCGACACCGTCAAAAAGCACATCCGCACATTACAGATACGTGGGCATCACATACTTCTCGTTTCACACGATTGTTCTTCCCACGTACCTGTAAGATGTGGAATAACCTCCCATCTGAAACCTTCCCAGAAACGTTTAATGTGAGTAGCTTTAAACGAAGAGTAATGAGAGTACTCTCTGATAAGGGTAGGCAACACACCGGCAATACCTCTGATTTTGCAGATGTCAATAGGCGGCGGTGACAACTTACCATCAGGTGGGCCGCTTGCCTGTTTGCCGCTACATAATATTAAAAAAAAACTGAAAAAGGTTTTCAGCCTCTCTGTATGATTTTTCCATCAACCAACTTTGGATGAACATAGGCTACTAAATTCTTAGTGTTCGTGAACAAAGCCGTGGGAATCGGCGGGCCAAGTGCAAGTTGGACTCGCACTTGGCCAACTTCTCAAATCAGGTTAAAGGAAAAACTTAACATTGCAGTTAGATCCATAAAAAATGTATTGTACCAACTGCTAATAAAAAGTGTTTAATAGTAAATTCACTTTTTTTATTATTTAACTACATAATTACGGTTCTCAGAATTGTTTCCATATAAGCTCTTCAAGACCTTGCTTCTAGCCAAATTTCATGATTCTAGGTCAACGGATAGTAAGTACCCTACAGGATTTGATCCCCTTGTGAAATCGCAACATATGCGAAAATATTTTATTTTAATTTTTTACTAGCTGGCCCAGCGAACTTCGAACGCGGTCGAAAAATCTGACACTCAGTATACTACGCTCCATTGCACGCTGGCAAACCCCGAGAGAGTGGATGTTCTGTCAAAGACCAAGTCTGAGCACCGTACGTTAAGATAGGAAGAATGCACATGTCCATGAGTCTCCTTTTAAGGGTAAGAGGAAGTGTCCCCTTTATTAGGTGTTTTATCGACCACTAGCTATTCCAGGCGTTTTTGGTACGCCTCGTAAGTTCTTTACCTTGCCTTGTTTGGAAAGAAACTACTTGGCCGAGATAAAAATACTCATGGACATATTTAATCTCAACTCCATCAATGTCTAACTTACGTTTCGTGCTGTTTTTCAAGCTTGGTCTTTGACATATTCATCGTTAAATCCACCTCGAGGCCTTGTTTAAATCGTTGGTCATTTGATAGAACAGTATTGTCGGTGAATCGAAGGTTTGTAATCCACTTTATACAAACAATAATGCTCTTCTCTTCCCAGTTGGCTGCCAGTTTCTGAAGACCTCTTTAAGGAGCGGTGAAGAGTATGGGAGATAGTGGGTCTCCTTGCTTTACTCTTTTTTGTCTAAGGAATTCTGGCCCGGTTGTATGTAGCTTGAATTTATCAAGCTGTGTCTCTAAATATTCTGCAGAATGTGTATTTGGTGTTGTCTATTTCTGTGCGTGCGCAATGAATTGAATATGGCTGTGTGTTTGAGGCTGTCAAACGCTTTAGAGTAATCTATGAAAGCAAGTTATAGAGGTAGATTAAATTCGTAATGTTTTTCTATTATTTGATTGAGTGAGTGAAGATGGTCTGTGGTAGAGATGCGCGGCTTATTTTGCTGGTTGATGCGAGCCTAGTTTACTGGATATTCTATTTTTTATGACAAAGCATTTATCAAAAATGCTTTGTAAAGGTGAGAAACAAGGCTGCGAGGTCTATAATTAGCAAAATTTTTTGTTGACTAGGATAATGTTGGAGAGACAGAATTTGGTAGGGAACTCACCTGTTTGGAGTAGGTATGGAGTTAAAAAGATTAGTAATTTCAGGAAGAAGATCAGCTCTCCCGCTTTGAGGGTTTTGGTGGTGACACCATCTTCTCCTGTACTTCTGCTATATTGGTTAAATTGTTTGCTTTATTTATTTCAAACAAAAGCAAATGTGTCGAGGATGATTTAAGAAAAACTCTGATACACGAGTCTCATAATTTTAATAGAAGAGTTTTAGTACCAATTTTTAAGCCGACCTTAAGATAAAATATAAATGCAAAATTTTAAAATGTTTGATCCGTTCGATCATTAACATCTTACATGGCCCAGAGAAAAACAGTATTGCTGATGATTCAACCTCTTACTTCACTCACATAAGGGTAAAATTTCACAAAATCTTATCGTAATAGAAAACTACACTTCACAAAGTACACACCCTCCAAATTCCATGTGTCTAAGACCAGCTGATTAGGTAATGCGTTGATATATTTGTCAGAGAAACGCGTAAGAGATGTTTTTAAAAAAAAACTGTGATACATGTGTCTCATATTTATGATTGAAGAGTATGTGTACCAATTTTTGAGTCAATCAAGCGACCCAAAGAACAAAAAGTTTCGAATAAAATTCAATCTCTCATTTCACCCTCTAAAGGGTGAAATTTTGAAAAACCATTTCTTATTGGATGCCTACACTTCACAAAGAATACAACCTCCAAATTTCATGTGTCTAAGACTAGCAGATAAGGCAATGCGTTGATATATTAGTCAGACAAACGCGTAAGGTATGGGTTAATTAAGGAGTATATGTACAAATTTTCGAGAAAATCTAGCGACCCAGAGAATTAAAAAAAAATCACAGAAAATGTATCTTTTTATTATACTGTGTTATGGGTGGAATTTCGGAAAATATATTTTTTTGTGGCAACTTGCACTTCACAAAGAGCACACCCTCCAAATATCATGTCTTTAGGACCAGTGGTTTAAGTAGTGCGTTGATATATCAGGCAGTCATTCAGTCAGTCGAAAAAAACGCGTGGGGGATGATTTTGGAAAAACTGTGATACCCGTAACTGACTTTTTTAATTAAAGAGTATGTGTACCAATTTTCGAGACAATTGACCCAGAGAATAATAAGTTTCATAGAAAGTTCAACCCTACATTAGGGGTGAAATTTCGAAAAATCCTTTCGCAGTGGATGCCTACACTTCACAAAGACCACAACCCCCAAATTTCATGTGTCTAGGACAAGCGGTTATGGCTGTGCGTTGATATCTCAGTCAGTCAGTCAGTCAGTCAATCAGTAAGTCTAGACTTTGGATTATGTCTATATATATAAAAGAAAGTCGTGTAAGTTACACTTATAACTCAAG
Source organism: Cabera pusaria (assembly GCA_954871355.1). Classification (NCBI taxonomy): domain Eukaryota; kingdom Metazoa; phylum Arthropoda; class Insecta; order Lepidoptera; family Geometridae; genus Cabera; species Cabera pusaria. Next base: position 17,950,425 of record OX940912.1, read on the forward strand.
AACGACTGGAACCAATTTTTATGATTTTTGTATTTATGGAATTGTCTTTATCAGGAATAGGATAATAAGTATTAAAAACAATGAATAATTGACCTAAATAAAACCGGCTAAGTCGAGATGAACTCGCCCACCGAGGCTTCCGTTCTAACCAATTAAGCTAGACCTCTAAATTGTATCAGCGCTCATATAACGCAGAGGTCTACCTTAATTGGCGCATACTATGTACGTATGGGGACACCCTTTAATTTTCAACTTTTTTTATGTTTTGGATTTTCCTTAATTTATCCTGTTAGACCTTGCTTCTTGCCAAATTTCATGATTCTAGGTCAACGGGAAGTACCCTATAGGTTTTCGACCCAAAACCTATAGGGTACTTCCGGTTTACCTAGAATTGTCAATTTTGGTTATAAGCAAGGTCTTAGAGTACAAGTAAAGGAAAAATTCCGAAAAATAAAAAAGTTGAAATTTAAGGTACATTTTGGTACTAAGAAGTTTTCGCGAAAATCTAAATTTGCCCATATCTTTTTATTGTGTTGACTCAAGATCTTGATTTTTTACACCCTATAGGGAATATAGACTTCAGTATCAGGTATACATTTCAACTTTCTAGGTCCACCCGTTCCTGAGAAAATCAGTGGTGACACACGGACAGACAGACGGACAGACAGGCGGGCAGACAGACAGACGGGCAGATAGACAGACAGACAGACGGACAAGAAAGTGATCTTATAAGGGTTCCTTTTTTTACCTTTTAAGGTACGGAACCCTAAAAAATATATAAGACAGATTATTTTGCCAAAATGTTCCTGGGTTAAAAAAACTGCCTATCATTTGATGTTCAATTGTTTATCCCGTCGATACGGTAAACCGCAAATTAATAAGGGTCATCGCTCCACACGATTAGTGTATTTAGCCAGTGTCAAGTGTAAAAATTCTTCCCATGTGTGGATAGCATTACAATATTCGGATTATAGCGTTATTTTTTTTTATAATTATGGCTGCATTAGTGTATTTACCCAGTGTCAAGTATAAAAATTCTTCAAGTTTTTGTGAATTCAATTCATGTAGATTTTAAAAATGTCTAATACTGTCAGTAATGACAACTGTTTGACATATATATTGACTGTCAAATATGAGTGCGTTCAAAAATATATACGTTTATATTTCCAAAAACAATTTCTAAGATCTATCACGGAGGTTAAAAGATGGAGTTTTTTTTGTGCGAGTGTTATTATTAACTAGCGGAACTCCGCAGCTTCGCTCGCGTGGAAGTTGATGCGTAGAAAGTTGAGAACAATATCAGATTCACACACGCTTACTTTTGCATTTCTACATACGAGTACATATCCAATTTAATTCAAATCGATTTTGTAGTCAGGGAAATACGCGGAAAAAAAAATCTATGATTTTTCAATTCTAATTCATTTTACACGCACCCAAGGTATATTTTTTTTAAATTAAATATTTATGTCCATTATTTGTTTTAAAGTTTATTTTTACTGAGTTTTGAGTGAATCAGACCAAGAAATCTTCAAGGGATAATTTTTGAAAATAAGCTTTAGCATATGTCCTACACTAGAGCCTACACTATCTACGTTTAAAATTTCATTAAAATTGGTTAAATGAATATGGAGATACGTGGTAACAAACATTCACACACACACATATTCACTTTACTAAATCTATATATATAAAAGAAAGTCGTGTTAGTTACTTTGTTCACTTATAACACAAGAACGGCTGGACCACATTTTATGATTTTTATGTTTTTGGAATTGTCTTTGTCAGGAATATTATAATAAGTATTAAAATATGATATTCATCAATAAAATAATACCAATAAAAAACATCAGCCTAGCCATTCATTTGATCTTCCACGGCCGATTTCGGCAATGGTGACTGTATATAAAAAAGTGACAAAGACGAAGTACCTAGTGGCTTGTTTTTAACGGGTAAAGACTTGCATTGAATAACGGGCTACTAGGGAATCCTACACAGCGCGTTGCCCGACACGCACTTGGCAAGATAGTGATTGCTAAGTCAAAGTCAAAGTCAAAGCATTTATTCAGTATATGGGCAAATTAAAAATTTGCACTTACACTCGTCAAATTACATCAAATAGATCATATTCAATAAAAAATATTATAGATACTAGCAACCCGCCCCGGCTTCGCACGGGTAGAACATATATGCGTACAAAATTTGCATCAGGTTGTTGCATCGAATATAAAATATGAACATATTTAACAATCATCGTCATATTTCATCCAATTTACACAAAACCTTAACGAATTATGCACCTAAACCTTCCTCATAAACACTCTGGCTATTGGTGAAAACCGCAGGATAATCCGTTCAGTAGCTATTGAGATTATTGCAAACAAACAGACAGACGCAGTGATGGACTTTGTTTTATAATACTTACGTAGTGATATTGGACGGCCCTTTGGCGTAAAGGATAGTTACCCTGATTCTGACCCGACGGTCGTTGGTTCTAATCCTAGCTATATACCTACCAATGAAAGTTTTATGTGCATTCATGAATCATGAGTTTTCGTACAGTGGTAGTGGGATCATTAAATCTACCAAAAAATAGCTTACCACCAAGGAAAACATCTCCCGCCGTAACCTTACGCGTTCCCTGACGCAAAATGTAGGGGTAATATACGTTTAACGTGTGTATCTGTGTGTCTGTCTGTAGCATCTTAGCACCTAACCGGATGAACCGATTTTTTTTTGTTTGATAGATGTCTTCATCGAGAGTTTTCTTAGCTTTGATTCATGAAAATTCGTTCAATCGTTATAAAACTATGAGCTTTTTTCTAGTTAATTGCGCTATGAAATCAACTTTCATAGATCTGATCAATTGGAAAATCTTCATCTTCAACGATATTGTAAGAACATGGAAGCATTGACTTGATGCTGGGACATCTCCTGGACTCTGCAGAATACTCAAATCCTCACCAACTTACAGCTCAGATTTTAAATGTCGTGTTTAGAGTCATTGGAATGCTTTTAATGAAAAGATTATACATAGATCAGTCGGGGTGGTTTAAAATATTATATTATTATATATATATATAGATGAATATTATTTTATACAATAGATCATATTATAATACTATATTGACTTCAAATTGATTGTGATCGATGGGGATCTACAGCATAGCTAAGCTTATAATAATATTTCGTAGTAACTATGACCTAATCTGTGGTTTCACTGCAAATATTTTATTAATTTTGCGATGCGTGTATGTGAAATTCGTTATATCTTCTAGAGTTTTCATTTGAATTATATACTGTAAAGGACAATTTTAATCTATAATATGTGGCCAAGCTAATATAATAATTATTTGGATAAGGATTAATACTATATACTTGAAAATAGCCTTGGAATTTATATAATATTTATTAACAAAAAATTTAAGATTAGAATGGTTACTGTGAGTCAACCTTAAGAGATAGACATATGCTGTCGCGGACTTTTTTGTAGGTCTTATTAAGTTGTACAACTCTTGCATAGAAAATATTCTTCTATCTATTTTCAATTAAGCAGCGTTCGTAAGAAACGTGATTTCTCGACCGTTTTATTGTCGACTTAGGTTGGTAATAGGTCTCTACGAATGTACCTAATGATTAAAACTGAATAATATATTTGTATATTATTATTATTATTTTCATTCCGAAAGTCCATTCTATCTATTAGTGAAAGAATTTTTTAAATCGGTTCAGTAGTTTTTGAGCCAAATCATTACAAACATACAAAAATACAAATGTTCTCTCTTTATAATAATAGTATAGATAGTATAGATAACAGAAACATAACTTATTGCTTTGAATTTACAAAAAACTACTTCCAAAAAACTAATTGCAGTACAAATCATATTCCGAATGGAATTGATTGTCCGTATAGAATTTTAATTTCCTTAAATTTTTCACGAAGTGAGTCTCGCGACTTCATGGTATATATAGATCGAATAGCTCATTTTTGTAAAACAAATATAGATTGGATTTCGGCGGCTTTCCCCTACAATAAAATGCAATAGGACATTATACTGTGAAAGTAGCTAAAGTAAACCAATCTAGCAGTGGATTCGTCAGTCAAGTTTCTAATTTTACGTACTGCGTATGCAGCGGAGCTCAATCTACCTGCTAGAGCCGATATTTGAGAACCCCATTGTAGCTTTGAATCCAGGATGATGCCCAAGAATATAGCGGATTCAACAAATTCTAATGGTACATCGTTTATTAATATCCTGCTATCAATGACACCCTTTCTTACATTTGGCAGTGAGAATTTAATACATTTAGTTTTTTTGGCGTTCAGTAATAAGTTATTGGTTGTAAACCAATTCAAAACCTGTGTGATTGATTCAATTCAATTCAATTTATTCAGTAAACAATATAACATTGTGTGTGAAATAAATTTAATTTGTTAACATCGTCAAATTTAGGCGCAATCCTATCTATTTTGAATATTAAAGATGTATCATCCGCGAACAAAACAATGTCACATAAGTTTTGCACGAAAGACGGCAAGTCATTAATATAAACTAGAAATTAAAATGGTCCTAAGATCGATCCCTGCGGAACTCCCATTTTTATGAGGGATCCAGATGACCTGACGCCATTGACCTCAACCATCTGTATTCTATTACAGAGGTAGGATGAGACCAGATCAAGTGCTTTCCCGTTAACGCCGTAGTGTTTTAATTTGCAAATTAGCGTTTTGTGACAGACGCAATCAAACGCTTTAGATAAGTCACAAAAAATGCCGATAGCGTCTTGTGCTTTCTCCCAGGCATCAAATATATGTTTAAGAAGATCTACTCCAGCATCAGTAGTGGAACGCCCCTTAGTGAAACCGTATTGTTTGTTATTTAAAAGATGATTAATATTAAAATGTGCCGACTTGTGCTAGTGCGACCCTATCTTGCCCTATCTCGGCGGAGGACTGCTCACCCCAGGTTTTTAGTGGGTATACTGCCCTTCTGGCAGTGACTCCCACATAACCATCTCGCTCCCCCGGGCGAGTGGTATCAATAAGGAATTTCCTGGGTCAAAAAAAAAAAAAAAAAAAAGGACTGATAACCGTTTGGGGTAGACTTGTCCTAAAGTGGAGACCGCGAATTGGCAAACGTAGCGTAGGACGTCCTGTGACGTGTGTGTGTGTGTGGAGCGACGACATACGCAAAGCGGTGGGCAGTGACTGGAAGAGAAGAGCCGAAGATCGGGCTCAGTGGCGCATCTTGGGAGAGGCCTACGTCCAGCAGTGGACTGACACAGGCTGATGATGATGATGAAAAAAAAACGTTGTTTTCCATAGTATTTGTATGAAAAACAAAGTTATATTTGTGGTTTGGAAAATGTGCTACTCGTATATCTCAAACTACACCTCGTTCAAACAGAGTTTCGTTGAAAGTTTTTAATGAGATCTACAGCATGTATTTAATTTACATTTTTCACTCTCTTAGTCAAAAAGTTAGAGGTTACACACATTTTACCACTTTAGAAGTGTATAACTTTCAAACGATTGATTTCGAGAAAAAATAGTTTTCTGAACCTCAATATAATTTTTAAAGAAATATCCGTAGACAAGTATAGGTTTTTTGTAAATTGTTAAGTATAGGTTTGATGATTTTTTTTTTAAATTGTTTTAGTTGTATGTAAGGGGCGCCCCCCTTCCCCATTAATTGACCTGACTTTACGACGTGTATCTACTAAAACCACAAACCTGCTACATATTAAACTTGATCGCGTACACCTGCTCCCATGAGACCGACCTTGAACGGAGTTTGTCCTTTTCTTTTGTATGGACAACTATATACATATATATATATATAATATTTATTTAGTATAGAACATATATAGGACTAGCAGGTTGTTAGACAAGGACATACTCCCACCCGAGTGTCTCTCAATTGGGCCGTTTTGTTCTTCAAAGTAATTACAACCCTATCGTTAAACCATACGGATTAAATTGATCTTGTCAAAACATCTGCAGTGCACCATATTTTATATTACGTCTATGAGTAAAACGTATTGTTTCATGTTATTCTGTACTGAATCTTAGCCTGCAACGTGACGTCACCAACCGGCATCACCGGAAGACCAGCGTTGGTCATTAGACTGACAGTTATGCTGAGGTGGGGCCGATTAGTGACACTTTTGTCGAAGATTTATGCACTTTTTTTTTAATATTTTATAGGCTAGCGGTTGACCACTATCTCACCTGTTGGTAAGTGATGATGCGGTCGAAGATGGTAAGCACGCTAGGCCTAGAATGGGAACTGGCTCTCAAGGATAGCTGCCGGAACACATTAGATGTTTTGGTGACAGATTTTCTAACTTGAGGGTGGTAGCTGGCCAGGCGGACACTAGATAGTGTCCTACCACCATGCGGGGGTTGTTGGTTTTCCTTCACCGGAGGGCCACTGTGAGAAGCGCACATACATTTTTCCATAGAAAAATCCATTAGTGCACGGCGGTTGGAAGACGGTACCACGGCATCGCAGCCGACCGTTCTCCCGATTACGCCACCGGGCCCTCCGAAGTATTGTATATTACGGACATAAATTATAAGTTGTATTCTTCCATTTTAAGTACAATAAGTGTAATGAATAAACTTTAAGAAAAAAAAATATGGTCCAACATTTCATCAAATTGAATTTATAGTATTTATGTATTTATCCCATTGATCCAAAAAATCTACAAAAAAATGTTTGGGCCCCACTACGAGTATGTAAAGCAGGAGTTTGTAAGTTAATTGAACACGAAGTGTGTGACTCAACTCCTTAGTCTAAGCGCGCACCATGATTTTATGTGTTGCGGCAATAAATCGCACTACACGAACAAAACATATGAATGATTTATTTCCGCAGTATGCAGGCTCTAGTGTATTGCCGTTATTCACAGGTTGACGAATAAAAACCGCAGCGCGCGCCAGCCTTGATATCTCAGGTTACGGCCGCAGTGCGATGTGCGGAGCCTGGTTCACGGATAGTTGCAGGCCATTATTTAACAAGTGAATTATTAAAAATAACAAAAACTCGACGGCGTGAAAATTTTTTTTAGGTACGAGTACGTATTGACATTTCAAAGCACTAGGATATATTATACCATCAGTGTTATACATATATTCTGAATGGGCTTTTAGAGTTCTTTACAGTGATACTAAACACAGTATGGTTTGAGCAAAAAAAAAAATGTTTAAACCCCACATTATGGCGTCCAAAATCCACCATTTTAAAATTTTCAAATTTTTATGTTTTCGTTGACACTTGCGCAGGCATGGCAAATCTAACGACGTGCCAATTATCAAAATCGGCCCACACGTTCGGTCTCTAGAGTGCCACAAATGAACAAACATACATACATACGAGTACATAATTATATGATAAACACATTAACCTCTCTTAAGTCGGGTAAAAAGTTAAACATTTTACTTCTAGTCTGTATGTACGAGTATATATAAGAATTATGCCTGTTTGTGAGGGAACATGCACAGTATTTTGAGAAAAGTGTGACGTAGTGACCCGCATTGGGAGAACTACAACATTTAAACTATATTATGCTCCGTATAAAGTTGATATTGCCAATAGAAATTCCTTTAGAATTTATGAATAATATAGAATATAATGGCCATAAGTGTTTACAACTGATGAATTTGACTCTTTCAATATTTTAAAAGAAAATTTAAAAAAAAAATTGAAGTGGTTAGTGGGAAAATGTTTTTACACAATAAATTAATTTATGACATATAAAGACAAATTAATGATGTATTTTGTGTTATTATTTATTACAATTCCAATACCATTATGATTATTATTTTATTACAATTTTTATACATTTTATTAAAATTTCTGACATTATAATTCCTATCGGATGTAATATATATTATTTTATGAATTTTATATTTTAATCTCTAATGAAATATATTACAACTAAGCGCTACTATAATTATTCTGTAACCATCAACATGCATGTATACCTACATTCTGCAACAAAATATTTTTGATTTTTGATTTGCAAAGACACACAAGCGACTCTCTGATTTTCTCTACATAAAATTATGAAACTTACCCACTAAGGATCACTAGCACGGCTAAAACTAGAACACCTACTGACCGCACCATTGTGAATTATCGAGAGATAATTACCACGGGAGGAGATTCGCGTTCACTAACGTATATTGATAATCACACCCATTTATATACTCTGTCGTTATCACACTCGTACGTTACTTGTTTACATAATTGTGGTAACTGGATACTGGTACTAGATAAGGCTTATCTTTGCTTTAATTTATAATTAGGATGGATATAAACTTGTTTATTTTAAATGATATTGACCAAAAACTTAGATAATTTTGAAAGTTTTTCAAATAACATTTATCTAATTGGATGTTGGAGAAACAAAGGAGCTCTTACAAGCTGGTAAAACTCCTACGCTAACACAGGTTCTGCGTATTTTCAATTCCATCCTCTTTATAGGCAGCACTCAAAAGACTCGGAGTGATCGTGTGGTTATCCATGTTCTTTAAAAAGGGAGACAAAATTCCTTTCAAGAACCATCGTTTAATTTCACTCTTGAAAGTAATCACAATAAATCGTTTCGCATCTAAGCTCGACGAGTTTCAGTTCTCGAACAGGCTGGGTTGTGAAGAGGATACGGCACCATAGACCACATTCAAGAGTATAATCAGCTGATTGGCGATATGTCCAAATGTTGAAAGGTCTGTATGACGCCGCGACTATGTACATCCAATTACAAAATTAGCATAATGATCGTATATCCTCTTACAACGGGTTGAGTGAGACGTTATTTCACTCAATCTGTTCACAAACGCTATACAATAGAGATTAGGTGTGTTTGAGACGTTGACCTGGAAAGGACGGGGCATCGATGTCAACGGCAAGTACCTCCCACACCGTATATTTGCGGATGATATCGTCACACCACGATGCGTTGGGTGAAGAAAACTCCCGAAACTCCGTATTCGTAATCGATGATTCAGTAAAGAGGTTCCTGACTGCAAGTACTTTTTTTAAAACCAAATAGGTAAGCGTTTTACCACTATCTCACCTGATATTAAGTGACGATGCGATCGACGATGTAGCACGCTTACCTAGAAGATACCTGTTCACTCGCGTTTTGAAGACCCCCGGCTTGCAGTTACCGGAGAACACAGACATTAGGCAAGGAATTCTATTCCTTGGCAGTACGTAATATAATGATGAAGCAAAACGTTTCGTGCGGGTAAATGGAACGTTCACCGTAAAGCGAAGACGAACGTTTGTTTATCTTTTCTTCTATTATAGTAAACTTTGGATCTACCAAGGAGTTTCCAGTTCGCTTGTTATCATGATTGTCCCGTTCGTATGTCACAGCCACTTTATTCCGAAACTATTAGAACTACACAGTTGAAACTTGATATTTCAATGTATTATGTGAACCTATTTACGATTTTTATACAAAAATAAAACATGAAAGGGTTTCCCCATACATAGAACTTAAACTGTTTTATTTTATCAAACCTATACCTGCAGGAAGTATATATAGATAAATAGGTCTTTAAAAACGACATTGAGGTTCCTAAAACCATTTTTAGGGTTCCGTCCCTCAAAGGTAAAAAGAGGAACCCTTATAAGATCACTTTCTTGTCCGTCTGTCTGTCTGTCCGTCTATCCGTCTATCTGTGTGTCCGTCTGTCTGTCCATGTGTCAGCACCGATTTTCTCAGAAGCGGGTAGACCTAGCAAATTGAAATTGACACCAGATACTTACGTCTATAGTCTATATTGTGTGTATAAAAATCAAGGTCCTGAGTCAACACGATAAAAAGATATGGGCAAATTATTTTTTTTTTGAAACTTTTTGAAAACTCGTAAGTACCAATATACATGTAATACCTTAATTTTCAACTTTTTTTATTTTTAGGATTTTTTCCTTTACTTGTGCTGTAGGACCTTGCTTATAACTAAAGTTGACTATTCTAGGTCAACCGGAAGTACCCTTATAGGTTTTGGGTCGAAAACCTATAGGATACTTACTGTTGATCTAGAATCATGGAAATTTGGCAAGAAGCAAGGTCTTACAGCACAAATAAAGGAACAATTCCAAAAAAGGGAAAAAGATTTACACATTTTACCACTTTCGAAGTGTATAACTTTCAAACGTTATTGTAACCTCAATGTCATTTTCAAAGACCTATTCATAGACATACCGCACGTATAGGATAGATGATTTGATTCCGTGTGTGGAGAGCACCCCTTAATCTTTTTTTTTTAGTATAAAAATCGTAAAGTGGTTTACAGAATACATCTACCTACCAAGTTTAAATTCTGTGGTCTTAATAGTTTCGGAATAAAATAGCAGTGAAATACGGACGGACAGACGGACGGACGAACGGATAGACAGATATACAGACAGACATGACGAATCTATAAAATCTCTAAAAATACGCAGCGCTAAAAAAAGTACTTTAGGTATAAAAAAAATTATTAAAAACTAGCTGACCCGGCGAACTTTGTACCGCGAATATAAATAAACTGTCCAAGTGCGAGTCGGACCCGCATACACAGGGTTCCGATTGAACAATATTAACTGGAAAAATACATTTATTGCATGGGAACCCATTTAATTTTTAATATAATTTAGTTGTTATTATTTGATCTTGCAGTAATTGCAATACGCACCGTGACTAAATCTCAAGTTCAGATTCAAGTTCATCTATTAAGTTTTGTAAGATTGAGGATAAAAAACTTCAAAAACATACATACACTCGAAAAACATAACCCACCTTCTTTCGCAGTAGGGTAAAAAGGCTAAAACCTTTAAATTGAATTTTAAAATTTAGTTTGATATTTTATGATTTAAAACTAATGTTTTCCGACTGCTTTTAGCCTAAGCTATCTCAATAATACATTTATAGATTTTTTAGATTCCTCATATAGAGTAAAACAACCTTTATACAGTAAATTACAGTACATAAACACATGTCAAACTGTTCTGCGAAGGTTAAAAATAGGCAATTGAATTTAGCTATAATGTCTGTTTACACAATCTATGAACTGCGCGTGCGAACAGAACATGGCGCCGCGTCGTGATTCCTGAAGTGTCATTACAATTTGACAAAATAATGTTTTATTTTAGCGTGTTCGAAAATCTGAACTTACTTATGAAAAGTGACTCCGTCGCTTTTGTTAGTTTTTCCCGTTTGGTTTTTTCAATATCTGAGGACACACGAAGGCATTTCGGAACCGCAAGTTTTTTCATAACGAGTCTACTCCTACCGTACCGAAGGGAAGAACGTCAAATGTTTGACAGGAAAGTAGGTAAAACAGTTTATATAGGAAAAATGAAATTGCTGTTTTTACTATCTTCCTCGCAATTTTTCCATATTTTCTCACCGTTTAAACCTTCCCTGGACTACGACAAACATTTTAAAACCAAAATCATCTAAATCGGCCCAGCCATTCTCGAGTTTAAGCGAGACTAACGAACAGCAATTGATTTTTATATATAAGAAGATATTAATTAACAGATACGGGCTCTTTAAACGCCACCATGTTGCCGCGCTTGGCGTCACGTTACAGTCTATAATAATAATCAAGTGTGGAGGATTTTTCCCTACACTTCAAAACTCGCATTGTAGACTTTGACGTCACTTCCTGATCTAACTAATAGCATGCGTTTCAACTACCTTGAATTGCCCAAAAATATTTGGCACTTTTTAGGGTTCCGTAGCCGAATGGTAAAAACAGAACCCTTATAGATTCGTTATGTCTGTCTGTCTTTCTATCTGTCCTGTCCGTCCGTCCGTCTGTCCATATGTCACAGCCATTTTATTCCCAAACTACTAGGACTACAGAGTTGAAACTTAATAGGAAGATGTATTCTGTGAACCGCTTTTCGATATTGATATAAAAATTAAAAAAAATAAAGTTTAAGGGGGGCTCTCCATACATGGAACTGTAACAAAAAAAAATGTTTTTTTCATCAACCCTATACGTCTATTAGGTCTTTAAAAATAAAATTGAGGTTATAAAACCAAAGTGAAAAATCCAAAAAAAGAATACTGTAGATCGTTTCAAACACTACCAATGAAAATTAGTTTGAACAAGATATAGTCGGTAGTTTTTGAGATATAGCACATTTTCCGGACCGCAAATATAGCTTTGTTTTTTTATAATCAATAATCAATAATCAATAATCAATCATTTATTCGTCAAACACATATTACATTAATAATTAGTTCCAGATCTTATGAAACAGTTTGTCAATGTGTTCGGCCTGCAAGCAGACGTACAAATATTTATATGGTATATAGGTATTTACATAATAATATTTATTTTGATTTATTATCTACATATTCTTTTATGCTATAAAAACATTTGTCCAGCAGCCATTCAGTTATCTTAGTCTTAAAACCCTTACCACTAAGTGTCTTTATCTCGTCTGGCAGTTTATTATAAACTGTGATGCACATATTATACATGTTTCGCTTGTAGATATCTTTATGACAAGGAGGTTGAAATAATAAATTTGTGTACTGCGATCTTTTTTGTCGTGTCATTACCTCACTGCGTTTTTGGAAATAACTTGGATTTCTTTTCACGAAACAACACAATTCCCTGATGTACATGCATGGCAAGGGGAGGATTTTATATTTCCTAAAAAGTGGTTTGCAGCTATCCAAATACCATGCCTTATCTATCACTCTGATACACTTTTTCTGGATTTTAAATGCCCTTTCCGATTCAACGGAGTTGCCCCAGACACTTAACCCATAGTTAAGGACAGACGACACGTACCCATGATAAGCAACTAAGGCTGCTTCTGCCGATATTGTTTGTCAAAGCCTTTTCAGAGCGAAGATAAAGCGACCGAGTTTCGTACAGATCATATTAATATGATCTTTCCAATTGAGGTGTTCGTCTAGATATATACCTAAGAATTTAAAACATTTTACCTTATCTACTGTTTGATTTAAATATTGAATGTCAAGTGGTATTTGCTGAGCATTATATGAATAAAATTGCATTAATTTAGTTTTACATATATTAACACTTAAGTTATTAGAATTGGTCCAATTAATAATATCAGCTAATGCATCGTCTACAATTATTTGAGGTGAATCTTTGGTATCACATTTAATAATAATGGTTGTGTCATCTGCAAATAAAATACTCTTGTGAGATGTATTTTTAGGAAGGTCATTAATATATATTAAAAATAGTAAAGGACCTAGGATGCTTCCTTGTGGAACGCCTTTATTATTTATGATTAATTTTGATCGAAACTTTTGTTTTGTATATGTGTTTTTATTACTTTTAACTACTTTTGTGACTTCTGTGAATTGTTTCCTATGAACTAAGTAGCTTGTCAACCACTCACGAGCCATCCCCCTGATGCCACAACAATCTAGTTTGTCCAAAAGTTTATCATGGTCAACAAAGTCAAAGGCTTTTTTTAAATCTAGAAACAGAGATAAAACTGCCTTGCCACAATAGTGGCAAGGCAGTTTTATCTCTGATAAGATTTTGGGTGACGTTTTTGATTAAATTAAAACAAGCCAGTGTCGTTGAGCTTCCCTTCCGAAACCCAAACTGTTCCTTTGAGAGAATGTCATGTTGTGTGAGAAAACTATCGAGCCTACATAACATTGCTTTTTCCAGTATTTTGGACATAATAGGAACTATAGTTATGGGCCGGTAGTTGTTTGGATCCTCCGTGCACCCTGTCTTGAATAGTGGTTTTACTATCGAAGTCTTCAGCTTATCGGGAAATTTCCCTTCCATGAAAGATAGGTTCACAATATGTGAAAGCGGAAAACATATATATTGAGCTGAATACTTTAATACTCGGGTCGTAATTTCGTCATATCCACTAGTTTTGCTGTTACTAAGCGACATGATAATTTTAAATATTTCGTGAGGTTCTGTGGGTCTAATGAAAATCGTATTTAAGTTCCTATTAATCTTTCTTACTTCAGTACTATTCGCAGCGGGTGTTAGTATATTAGATAAATTAATAAAGAAATCATTAAATACATTACAAATGTCAATAGGATCATCATATGTCATGTCATTGAAATATAATTTATGAATGTCATTTTTTGTTAAGTTATTATTCATAGAAGAAGATATTGTATTCCAAGTAGCTTTGCACTTATTTTTATCATTTTGAATACGCTTTGTATTGAAATTTCTTTGTGCTTTCAAAATACATTTCTTATAAACAGAATTATATTTTTTATAAATGGTTTTATTTTTACTTTTATTATTACCACTTTTTCTACATTTCAAATACAATATACGTTTTGTTCTACTTGATATTCTAATGCCTCTCGTCAACCAACTAAGCCTAGCTGGTTTATTATTTATTTTCACCTTGATGACAGGAAAACAGAGATCATAGAATAACCTAAATAAACTGTAAAAATTATCGAATGCCACTGATAAACTATTTGCACTATAAACATCTGTAAAGAAGAGGGCAGATATGCATTTACCAAATTTTTCCATATTCTCAACACTATAGTCTCGTCTATATTCAAACCAATGTGTTATAGCTTTTAGTCTATTCGTTTTTAGCGTAACCATTTGTGCTGTTTCGTGATCAGATAGCCCCAGTGGAATTATTTCAGATTTTGTATGGCTTGTGTTAGTAGCAATTTGATCCAAACAAGCATTTTGACGGGTTGGCAATGTAATGTGAGCCTGAAAATTATAACTTTCTAAAGTATTTAACAGTTCTTTTTTAATTGCTGAATGTTTAATAATATCAATGTTCCAGTCTCCACATAACACAATTTTTTTTCTTTTAAATTCATCAGTAAGGTAATCTAGTAACTTGTCAAGTTTATAGAGAAATATACCTAATTGTGACTTGCTTTGGTCTGGCACCCTGTAAAGGCACACAATTACCATATTTAAACCAATTATTTCGATGCCACAACATTCAAAACAATATACTGATTTTATAGAAGGAGGTATGAACAAAGGTTTGGTTAAAAATGTTTTTTTACCATGATACAGGTTCCGCCTCTACACTTATCACGACAAAAGGTATCAGCTAATTTAAAATTATTCAGTTTGATATTAGACTCGGCAACCTTCTTTACAAATGTTTCACTAAAACATAATATATCAACCTCCTTGTCACTGCTTGCTAATTCTGTTAAAGCTATTTCAATCATATCTAATTTACTACAAAGTCCCGCTATATTTTGGTGCAATATTCTTAATGCTCCTTGATTTGAATCTACAGTTAATACACTATTATTGGTTGCGACATTTTCACATGCTAAATTAGGAACGAAAACAGATTTTGTTGCAATCATCTATGCCCGTCATATTGACAGGATGATCGTTAGTATATGACAAATCTGATCGTATCTCGTTTTGTTTGCCTTGTGATTCATTTAGTATTTCATTAATTTCTGAATTTAATTTATATGTAAGTAATCCCAACTTTGATGATTTTTGCCTATCTACGTATAATTCATTAATTTCTATAAATTTGCAGTTATCAAATTTCTTCACAAACATTTTTAATTCATAATTTAATTTTTTTATATTTATATATTTATTTTTTGACACATTCAATAGAAAGACTACAATTTCTTAATTTACACATTATATTATACAAGTTAGTAAGCAGTTTATAGGGATTATTGTCATGTTTTCCTATTGACAATACGACAACATCGTTTTTAGACACCGTTTTAGTAAAATTCTCTAAGTAACACAATATCTCATCTGAAGGGGCGTGAGGTTTTACTATTCCTTGTATATTGTAACTTTTACCAAATTTAAAGTTATTTTTGTTATTAAGACTCATCGACAAGCCTTTCACTTCTTCATCGCCAATTATGTGTATGTTATTTAGTTGTAGTTTTGCTGATTGCTTTTCTGTCATTTTAACAATAGCCCTTTTATCCAATATTTGTTCCTTGTTTCCTCTATATTCATGTTTGTTTTCTACTATGTCAAACTTTGAGCTACTTTGTTCAATTGTAAAATCTAGCTTAGTTCTGTTTAAGCTGTTTCTAATATTTTTTTGTTTTTTCTTTGGTGTAGTTTTACAAATATCTGTTAATTGATTAATTCGAGTATCGTATGAGAATATAGTTTTCTTAAGGGCAGCATTTTCCGAAAGCAGGTTTATGATTTCATTTTCTGCAATCTCTAATCGTTCTTTCAATTCCAAGTTCTGATTTTGTAATATTTCCATGCGTTCAAAATTGTCAGATCTAACATTGGGACAGCTTCTGTTTAGGTTTGTGTCGCTTATATTATGTAAGGACGATTCCTCAATATCCTCCTCCAACGATAGCGCTTCGAACGAGTTTTCCGTTAAAATATTAACTTTAAATGATTGTTGGCAAGTTAAATTATTCTGATGTGATGATTTTGGTGAGTCATGGGATGCCTTATATTCGGTGGTGGGTGTAGGTGACACTCTGAGTGTAGGTGAGGATGATGCTATGACTGTCTTATAACTGATAGTATTTAACTGGTTTCGTTTTTTACTATGCATACATTCAATACATTCCCATGAGATTTTCTTCTCTGGTTCCATTAATGTAAATAGCTTTTCAGACCTGTTTGCACATCCTATGTGAAGTATATTTCTACAGATAGAACATGTTAAGTACTGTCTGTTTTTTATCAACTGTTTGCATTTAGAACAAATTCTAACCATTTTTGCGTTTTGCAAGTGCAAAAAGACAATGTGCTATTGAGATCCGAACTTTGTACCTGTGGCTTGGTAAAGCAACGTATGCAACCGCTAGTCTACGAAGCTGTTCTGCTATTATGCGAAAATTTGTAAGGCTCTTCGCTCAAACTAGATTTTGCTAAATGCTTTGTGCTTATTGGTCGTTTCCGTTATCGTAACTTTGCACACGGCACTAGACTCACGCGCAAAAACTGTTCACTGTGTTCAATTCAAACGACATTTTTACGTGGAATTTTTAAAGATTTAGCACTAAATTCAAACTTTCAAATGTATTTAATTTCACTGAAAAGCTTATTATAACTGTATTTATTGACAGGTAAATTTTTATTCTGCAATTATTCACTTTTTGAGCACTTTTGAGAATTTTAATAACGGATAAAAAATATACGTGACTGCTCAGTTACGCGCTTCGAGCGAACCTCCTATGTATGTATGTTTTTCATAGTAATTTATACAATTACTATGAAAAACAAAGTTATGCTGACAAAAAATGATAGTTATAAAATTCTCTACTGTGTTACGGAACCCTACTAGTTCGAATACGACTTGCACTTGACCAGTTTATTTATAATTATTTTTTATCCAAATAGAAGTAATATTAAAAAATATTGATATGCATATCATTCCGAAACAACCTTTAGAAGAAAAAAATGGCCCATATTTAAATCAGACGCATATTCCTTATTGAATAGCGAAATATGCCGTACAAATATGCTGTACTACTTTTATAATATTATTCAATAATTCTGAAATGTTCAGTATCGGGTATATCTTTACATATTATAAAACAATGTCTGTATGCTTAGATCTTTTAAACTACGCAAAGGATTTTCATGCAGTTTTTATCAATATATAGAGTGATGCAAGCGGAATGTTTATAGCTAGGATTAAACGCGGGCAATACCGCGGGGCGCAGCTGGTATGTAATATAAAAAAAAATGTGATTAGATAAATAAACAGTTAAATATTTATACATTTATAAATATTTATAGGGGTTGTCAGAAACGCTCTGTATCTTCCGGTGGATGTAGGTGAAATAATGTATCGAGAGATCCTGAGGAAGGCCTCCGAATGAGGCCGAAACAAATGTCGATCGCTATATCGACATCGCGTAAGTTAGATTCGTTAAATTTGTTTTTTGTTTTAAATAATAAGTTACATATATAAGAATTTAAGCCTCATAAAATAACGGCAAACAAAAATCCGAACACAAAATAGCTTGACAAAGTTTCACAAGAAAAAAAAAAATCCGTCTCTTTTCTGAACTCTGTTTAATCTGTTGTCGTTTCCAAAAATTATCCTCATGTATAATTATGTTCAAATGTTGACATGTTTATGGAAAAACTCTTGAGAACGGGGTCACAGACGGGGTCGAGCAAGGGCGACATGTTACCCGTGGTCACAGACTACCCTCCGATAGATATCGTATAGACAATAACAAGAGATACTCAATACTCAATATTTTATTGCATTCATATGTATGTACAATGTACATAATACATAATAAATCATACATTATAAACCAATAAGAGTGAAGATTTGGTAACATATGACCCTGTTAGGGTATCGCAACAGGTACTGGAGCGAACAGACCGATTGTAAAATAATCAATATATTATCTCAAAATGTATCAGTTACATGCCCATCCTAAATGTTAGTACTATATTAATTTAATTATTGTTTATCATTTAAACATTTATCAAGAGAATAATATACCTTTTTACCCGACTGCGCGACGCAAAGGAGAGGTAATGTGTTTATCAGTCTATATATGTATGTATGTTTGTTCCTTTGTGGCACACTAGAGACCAAACGCGTGGGCCGATTTTGATAATTGGCACGTCAATAGATTTGCCATGGTAGCGCCAGTGTCAACGAAAACATAAAAAATTGAAAAATTCAAAATGGCGGATTTCATACGGCAAAATTTGGGGTTCAAAAAAAATTTTTTTTTTCAAAACCTATCGAGTGGGGTATCGAATTAAAGGTCTTAAAATTGAGATTCAAAATATATTTATAACAAATAATTTATGATCGTACAAATCGAAAAAAAAACGATTTTACATGCCGCGTTAGTCACTTTCAGTAACAAGTTTGCGGTGCTTATCTCTTAAGTTACTTATCAGATCTCAATAAAATTACAATGAGACCAAACGAAAATCATATCAACTCAAGCAAAAAAGAATTTTCCAAATCGGTTAAGAATTGATGGAGTTCTGAGGTAACAAACAACTTCTTCCTTTTGGTATAGTCGTTTAATAGTACAACTGTAAAGTAAGAAAGCTTACAAAGCAATACCCTATCTATTTCACGCATTTCGGTTTTTTGTTCAGATTACGGAATTTGCCGTCCTTTACTTAACTTAAATGTGTAAAATAAAACATTACAATAAAAAAAAACCCCACTGCGCAAAAAGTTAAGTGTTAAAAAACTAACTGAAAAGAAAAAAACAAGTAAGTCTAGTAGTTTAGACTTGTTCATCATCATGTACATTGTTATATGGAGTATAGAGACTTTAACAGTCGGGACACATTAATCCCTGCCATTAATGTGTCCCGACTGTTAAAGTCTCTAAAGTCTTTTTACTACTTACTTGTACTTGTTTTTTCTTTTCAGTTCGTCACAGACACTTCACTTTTTGCGCAGTCGGGTTTTTTGATTTTTTAATTTAATGTTTTATTTACCAAATACTCTTAAAGATTTTTGTAGAAGACTGAATTGTTGTCTTCACACTTTAACTCATCTGATAATTTATTGTAAACTTTTATCGCCATTGCGCTAGGTCCAGAGCTGTGCATTTTAAATTTAGAACTGGGTAAGATCAAATTATATTTATATCTAGTTTTGTCACCCCGAGAGCCGACGATTTTTTTTTTTGGAAAAAAATGTGAATTTTGCCATACGAATTTACATAGTTCTAAAATGTATAATAGAGGTAAGCGTGAGAATTTTAAATTTTTCAAAATGAGGTTTCCACGATTCTGGTATTTTAATGTTCACTAATATACGGATACATTTGTTTTGACATATGAAGAGGTTTTGCGCGTCCACACTATTACCCCACATAATTATTCCGTAATTTAACCATGAGAATGCATATGCGTAATATGCACTCAATTGCGCGAGTTTAAGTTGCTTTAGCGCGTATAAGAAACTCGATAATTTGGTCTTAATTTTGATAATATGTGTTTTCCAGTTAATATTACTATCGATGTCTAAGCCAAGTAAGGTAAATGTGTCAACTGAGTCAAATTTAGTATTATTAAGATTAAAATCTATGTTCAAAGGTTTTTTTGGTGGGGCCGAAATTGCATCATTTTTGTTTCGGAAAAGTTTATGTCAAGATTATGGTCAGTCATCCAATTTATTATGTTATTAAATATGTCAGTCAGATTTTGATTAAGATGAATATTATTATTACATGATGTCAAAATAAAAATATCGTCCCCGAAAAGAATGCAAGATTCATCAATATTTTTTGGTAGGTCATTTATATATATTAAAAAGAGGATGCATCCCAGGACACTTCCCTGAGGAATAGAGTGATTAATATGTACAGGATTCGATCTTACTGTTTGTATCTTACCGTTTTCAATATCAAAGTTTTCTATTTCAACATATTGTGTCCTGTTAACAAGGTACGATGTCATCCATTTATGAGCGTTGCCGCGAATCCCTATCCCATATAATTTATTTAATAATATATTGAATTGTACTTTGTCATAAGCTTTTGTCATGTCTAATAATATACCGATTGCGTATTTTATTTCATTTATTATGTCCAAGATATTATGTATGTATTTATAGACTGCCAAAGTCGTAGATCGATTTTTTCGAAATCCATTCTGTGCTTCATCGAATATATTATATTTTTCACAAAAGGATTCGAGGCGCCTTTGCATTACCTTTTCAAATACTTTTAAAGAAGTAGGCAAAAGCGCAATCGGCCTGTAATTATTTACTTTTTGTTTGAGGACTTCTTGTGAACCAGTTTAATTATAGCTATCTTCAATAGGTCTGGGAATGTACCTTCCATAAACGACTGATTAATTAATAGGTAGTAGGGTAGGGTTTAGTTAACTCTTTTGCACATTTTTTTATTAATATGGGAGGTAGTTTGTCAATACCGTAGATATATTTACTCGTTAGTTGTTTGAATATTTTATTTACTTCGTATGGGTCAGCAGGACTTAAAAACATAGTATTTTCTATGCGTTGAACGACTGGCCGGCCGGTTGGAGGTTCACCACTAACTTTACCTACCGACGCAAAGTAATTGTTAAACTCGTTTGCTACTTGTTGTGGGTCGGACGTAAGAATATTATGGATTTTTATGTTAATATTTTTCTTAGGCTGTCTAATAGTTTTATTAGTGCGTTCTTTAATCATTTTCCACGTGGATTTATTTTTATTAATTTCTTGAATAAATTGGTTCCTTTCTGATGTATTTATTAAATATTTAAGAATGTTACTATAACTCTTGTAGTGATTTCTTAGTATTGGACTTTTATAATAGGTAACACAAGTATTTAAGTGACGTTTATTTTTGCTAGATATTCTGATTCCTCGTGTAATCCATTTTTTTCTTTTATGTGTTTTTAGTTTAATAATTTTTAGGGTTCCGTAGCCGAATGGCAAAAAACGGAACCCTTATAGATTCGCCATGTCTGTCTGTCTGTCTGTCTGTCCGTATGTCACAGCCATTTTATTCCGAAACTATTAGGATTACAGTATTGAAACTTGATACGTAGATGTATTCTATAAACCGCTTTCCGATTTTTATACAAAAATAATAAAATATAAAAGTTTAAGGGGGGGCATCCCATACATGGAACTGGAACAAAAAAAAATGTTTTTCTTCAAAACTATACGTGTGGGGTAACACTATACGTCTATGGATAGGTCTTTAAAAATGACATTGAGATATTTCATATCTTTTTTTCTCAAAGTCAATCATTTAAAAGATATGCGCGTCTAAAGTGGTAAAATGTGTGTCCCCCCCCCTCCCCCCTCTAACTTCTAAAGTAAGGGAGTGAAAAATCTATGTCTAGGAAAAAATTATTCTGTAGATCTCAACAAAAACTTTCAACGAAAATTGGTTTGAACGAGATACAGTTGTTGAGATATAGCGACCGTAAGTATAACTTTGTTTTTTCATACAAACACTATGAAAAACAAAGTTATTTTTGTAGTTGCGAAAAATCATAGTTACAGAATACTCTACTATGTTACGGAACCCTACGAGTGCGAGTCTGACTTGCACCTGGCCAGTTTTATTTTAGGTATGTGCTTGTCGAGTATATACAATAATATTTTTGAAAATGTTTCATAGTTGTTATTTATGGGTTCATCAACTATAAATATATCTAACCAGCTAATGGCATTTAATTCACTTTTGAAACTTGCAATATTTTTATTGTTAAATTGACTTTTTTAGGGTTCCGTAGTCCTGACAAGGAACCCTTATAGTTTCGTCATGTCCGTCTGTCTATCTGTCCGAGGTTTTGCTTTTTTTTTTGCCGATGGTTTTTAAGATACCGTTAATACTAGAAAGCTGTTATTTTGTGGGAGTACGTATATAAATGACGCCAACAAAATTCTGAAATAAAATTTTGAAAAATATTTTTTTTTAGGGTATCTCCCCTGTATGAGAAGTGGGGATGCATTTTTTTTTATCGTCTACCCCACCGTGTGGGGTATCGTTGAATAGGTCTTTTAAAATGACTTCAGAGTTGCTAATACCATTTTTCGATTGAATGCTCCATTTACGAAATATTAAACTTTAAATTGCAAATTTTTGTTCCAGTAGGGCCCCCTGGGCCCCCTAAGGCCCTCCTGTTCCCCCCCCCCCCCCCCCCCCTCTAAAAGCTAAACTGCTGGCTTGAAAAATCTGGAAAACTTCGTGATATATAAAGCGCATTTCATGAACTTAAAAGGAAAATTATAGCGGTCAAGATAACTTTATTAGTTTAGCAGTAATAGTCGTTGAACTTGGGTGTTGGATAATTTTGTACCAAATACAAAATCCTTCGAATAAATCCTTAAGTGACAAAGACGAAGTACCTAGTTGCTTGTGTTAATATGTTAAATGTATCCATTGAAACTGCACAAATTTCTATGACATATTCTATGGACATGTCCACGATGTCCTTTCGCTCGGTGTACTCGAGATCGTTCCGTGACATTATGCATACCCCGCCACTTGAATAGTTTAAGTCTTGAGTACGACGACGCGATGTTATATCCGCTTCCGTTGATTCATTCCTGTTTGTTATTTTTAGCCAAGACTCTGTGATACATAGTGCGTGCAAAGTTGGAACGTTATCTAGAAATAATTCTAGGGCATCTAGTTTATTGCACATACTACGCATGTTCTGCAGCAGGATGTTAATTTCTGGGTTTTCAGTTGCGAAAATTATGATTTAATTTTTGCTGTGTTAATGTTTTTCTCCGTGAATCTGGTGTCCCAGGGCTTGATATTATATCTGGATCACGTGATGTGCGCGCCTGCTGTTGTGATTGTGTAATTTTTGATGATGTAGTTGGTCTGGAAGCCGTCTGGTCATGAAGGTAAGATTCAGTTATCTTATGCATGCATAGCATAAATAGAATCCAAGCCCTATGTATGAAGAAAATATTGAGATTATTGATTTAAAAACGGGAATTTAATGTGACTAACGCGATGTTGATATAGCGATCGATAATTGTTTCGGCCTCATTCGGAGGCCTTCATCAGGATCTCGAGTGCGGGGCGCTTGCCGACGCGTCCAGCCTCGCACTATTTCATCTCTACATAAAGCGATGGTTTTGCGACCGATACATATTATTTGTAAGAACGTTCTAGTCTCTAGGTGCTAGGTCTTAGTCTTAGTCTCTCAGACTCTTCTTTTATGAAATGTTTGCTTTGCAGAAAGCGTCGGCAAACTACATGGAAACTATCAGCCCGATGCATGTATTTAGTATTCTATCGCAATCGCGAAACAGAGAAATACGCAGCTAGAAACTTATTTCATTATTTTATCATGTGTTTAATGTCATTACGACAGTCTAGAGACTGACTCAAATATGCAATACGTTTAGTTTTCAATGCACTCAAAGGCACAGGTGACATTTGTAAAGTTTCGTTCCTCCTTATATCTTAGCGACCTTCGATAAACCTTTCTCAAGAATCACTTAATATATTACGACGGTTGTCTGGAAGAGATTCGTCTGTCGCTATTTAGCGATAAGACCGCCGTATGTACTTTTAGTTAAGTATTCTTTTTTGTCCTGTTTTCTTTTATGTGCAATAAAGTGTTTTCATTCATTCATTCCTATTACTGAAAACTGCATGAAAATAGTTCAGTACATTATTGACAGACACGGCGGGGACACTTTGTTTTATAATATGTAGTGATTATGCGGTATCTACAGGACTAGAATTATAGCATACCTATGTGTGATGTTAACGCGGTTGATGCGGTGATTAAGAATCGAATTAATATAAAGAAGAAGACAAAGAAATAATTTATAAGAACACATAATTCTCTTAAAACATAAACATTTTATGTATTATACATATAATACTAGTCCAGTCAACGAGGATATTTGTTGTATGGAGACTTCCGAAAAATTCTCCCGTCAATGAAAGTTGACATGTGATGACATTAGGTAATACAGATTACAGATGTACAATAATCCAACATTTTTTTAACGAGAAGTTAGGTGTTTTTACCTAAACATGAAAATCGCTTATAACTCTCTGTGAATATTTCCTCAGACTGAAATACTCGTATATACGTTCGTATGTACTAGTTAGAATATGTATATAAAAGAATCCAATACTTTTTCGATATCAGAGTACCCCAAATTTAACTTTGAACATTTTGCGCTATAACTTCTACTGAAAAATTGCTCTGCTCATTTTTATTTTTTGATACGTTTTTATATCGTTAAATACTATTATAATAATACTATTACATAAATACTAATATTATACTACATACATACAGTTTTAAACGTATATTTTTTATTTTTGCTTAATTACGTATGTGAAAAATTTCTCCGTCTATTTTCATTCCTTTATTAGTCATACGATTTTATATTAAAACAGATTTATCAATAATCCAACAAATATTCGAACGTTTAACATATTTTTACAAAAATTTGCTTATTTACGCTAGAGCGCAAGGGTTGACCTTGATTTGACCGTAGGCGAGTTTGGTGGCCGCCATTATATATTATTACAAATATTTTTTTACCTTATATGCACAAAAGTGTGTAGGTACAGTCACAGAATTATAATTCTTTTAAAATTATTAATTAGTGTACCGTCAGCACATCGACTTACCACAACTGCAAAATTTTCTCATTCTTGTGAACTTAACTGTTCTACATTTTATGGTTTCTAATCATTTGGGTATCGCAGATTTTTGTATGGCATGGCACCCTTCATATCCTATCGTCAGCCACCACTTTGATTGTTTTTCAGAATCACGGCGTACAACGAAGGTACCCCGTGCATATATGTTTAGATAGAGGACACTCATACATACAAACAAAACATGTCTCATGACATAATATCCTAAGGCGTCAGGTTTCAGAGTTATTTACAGTAAAAGCTCCTTATTCGCGCTTCCTTCATTCGCGTTTTCACTATTCGCGGATTAAAAAATTGTGACCCAATTCCTATATTCGCGGCTAAAAATGTCTCTCTATCGCGCCAAAAGAAGTATAACTTCAAAAATAAACAAACTAATCGAGATCCATCCGCTCACGAAAAATCAATGCAGACATAACATTAAAAGATTGACGTACACGGATACTGAGAGCCTACTAAAACTAATGCTGTAACTTTTAAGGGTAAGCAACCTATTATACAGTGTGGAAATTAAACTCAGGCCCTGGAGGGAAACTACTTTAAATCCTTAAGCTAGCTCATTTTACTTAAAGGAGACATTCCTTTATTTTTGAAAAGAAACAAATCTGCATTAAAAGATTTTTTTAAACTCGCTTGCTTCGCCCGGGACTCGAACCAACTAAAATTAAAAAAAATAAACACTTTATTTTAATATACTAATCGGTAGTATTAATATTCAGGATAAAGTTTCTCTAACAAACATTAGGTCTTAATAATATCGTTTAAAAACTAAAAAACAACCGACTTCAATGCCGCGCTATTCATTTTCAGTACCAATTTTGAGATGTTTATCTCAATATCTCTGGAGATACTTATCATACCTCGATAAAATTACCATGGTACCACACTTGGGATATCTCCTTTCGAAAAAAAAAAGAATAATCGAAATCGGTTCATAAACGACGAAGTTATCCGCGAACAAACATAAAAAAAAAAAAAAAAAAAAAAAAAAAATACGGTCGAATTGAGAAACCTCCTCCTTTTTTTGAAGTCGGTTAAAAATAAAAATAATCGTTAAATCTAACATCAACTTTATTTTACTATCAATTTTGTAACACTTAAATTATTTAACTGATAAATTGTTCAAGAATAACAACAGGGACCAACAATAACAACTGTTTCTGGGAACTGTTTCTGTTTCTGGACAGGGACTAATGTTAGATGGTAGTTCTCTGTCTGGATACTTCTCGCGATACCACTGCAGAGCTAAATCGTAGCTCTTGTTGCAAATAAAGTAAGCTTCTAATAACTCGAATTGTTCTTGATACGCCATTATGAGATAATTGAATTACGTAAGGAAAGCAACACTACTTAAATAAAATCTGTTGATAAAAATCATTCGAATTTTAAAATTATTGTCCCGCATTGCAAACAAAGTCAAACGTTCCATTTTTAAACTTCTCCACTGAACGCCTCGGATCATGTAAGAAGGAAATGTGCATAGAGGTATTACCACCATTGAACAATTTTCTTATCGAAGATTTCAACAAGGTACTTAACGATAAATTAGCAAGCGTGTACTTCATACGAAGTCTTTGAGTGTTGGAGAGATAACAGAACTGTTACGTGTCTTTTACTTGTTAAAAGTGAACAGTAACCAAACATTTTTTAGAGAAACTTTATCCTGAATATTAATACTACCGATTAGTATAATAAAATAAAGTGTGTTTATTTTTTTTAATTTTAGTTGGTTCGAGTCCCGGGCGAAGCAAGCGAGTTTTAAAAAATCTTTTAATGCAGATTTGTTTCTTTTCAAATATAAAGGAATGTCTCCTTTAAGTAAAATGAGCTAGCTTAAGGATTTAAAGTAGTTTCCCTCCAGGGCCTGAGTTTAATTTCCACACTGTATACTTCAACCACAAACATACAAGCACACATCCTAACATTCATAAACACATCCTCATATACTACGTACATACCACACACACAAAAAGTCGTCGAGTGTAGGCAGCGACGCAGCAAGTCGGCGCGTGCACCAGGGACAACGACCTGCGATGCTCTGCCACCCACTGCACCCGCACGCACCACGAGCTCCACTCCCAGCCACCTGAAACATGGAATAGTTGGTAGTCCGCTATGGATGTGTTGTTGAGTTGGGAGCGACGGAGCAGGCAGTCGCAGCGTCGTCGAGTGTAGGCAGCGACGCAGCAAGTCGGCGCGTGCACCAGGGACAACGACCTGCGATGCTCTGCCACCCACTGCACCCGTACGCACCACGAGCTCCACTCCCAGCCACCTGAAACACTTAACCGAACATTTAACCGAAATGTTTAACCGAAATGTTCAACTGATTTTTTTTTTTTTAACTGAAACTTTTAACTCAAATTTTTTAACTGAAACTTTTTAACTGAAATATTTAACTGAAATATTTAACCGAAATATTTAACTGAAATATTTAACTGAAATATTTAACTGAAATATTAAACCGAAACATTTAACTAAAATACTTAACCGAATATTTGACTGAAATATTCAACTGAAATATTTAACTGAAATACTTTAACCGAATATTTAACTGAAATTTTTAACTGAAATGTTGAACTGAAATGTTTAACCGAAATGTTTAACTGAAACGTTTTAACTGAAATATCCAACTGAATATTTAACCGAAATATTAAACCGAAATATCCAGTTATAAATATTTAAATACGGGACTTATCGCGCCTAAAACATAAATCTTATCTACTCGACGTTTCGACCAAGTTGCATTGATCGTGGTCACGAGTGATCACGACTGAATGTTGTGAGTGTCCGCACCGCTATTTATAGGAGAGATCGTTGGAAACTACCCTCAATGAATTTAATTTTTAATTTTTATCAGAGTTGCCATTGCGACACACAACACTGACAATATCGGCAGATTTTTGCTGCTTTGATCTTTGATTCGAACACTTGCTAATCACAGGGTTCCATGTTGCGGCCAACCTAAATCCATCCTCCAGGTTGAAATTGGGATGCTTCTTTATTTCTACCGCTTCACGCACAATACGGGAGTAATAGTAGCGGTCGGTCGAGAGGATCTTAGGGTCATGAAGTTCGATCCAGTGATTAGGTCCGGATTCCAGTAAGTGCTCGGCGATAGCAGATTTATTGACCTGGCAGTTTTTTACAGCTGCGATGTGTTCTTTGACCCTTTCTGCAATAGTACGCTTGGTCTGTCCGATGTACGATTTACCGCAGCTGCAATCGATTTTGTACACACCAGGTATCTGAAAAGGAATCACATCCTTCGGCGAACGGACCTGCGTTGATATCTTCGTTAGGGGAGTGAATACTGTCTTGATAGAGTATTTACGCAGTACAGCACCGATCTTGTCCGTCACTCCCTTCACGTATGGCATGAACGCTGCCTGCCGCTCAACGTCAGTGGTCTTCTCTTTATATCTGCGTCTAGAATGACCTCTTCCCGCCTTGTAGCCGTTTTTTATCAGAACCTCCTGAACATGTGCGATTTCTTCCTCTAGGTGTTCAGGGTCACAGAGGTCACGAGCTCTATCCATTAATGACCTGGCTACAGATCCCAGGTGACGGGGGTGATGGTGCGACGAGGCATTCAGATACCTATCAGTATGGGTCGCTTTCCTATAGACAGAATGTGATAATGAACCATCAGGTCTCACCATAACTTTGACATCAAGGAAAGGCAGTGTTTTGTTCGTTTCTAGCTCATAGGTAAACTTTATGTTGGTATGAATCGAATTCAGCTTCTTTGCCAGAGTGGCTACTGCCTGCTCATCACCCGTCATGATGCAGAAGACGTCATCAACGTACCGCTTCCACACCTTTACTGATGACGACTGTAGGTCTATGGCTTCTTCGATAAATTCCATCCAGATGTTGGCAAGGACAGGGCCACTGGACTTCCCATGGCAACACCGTCCATCTGGAGGTAGTGCCGCCCACTGTATAGGAAATAGTTTCCTTCCAAACAGTTCCTCAACAGCACAAAAAAGTTTTCTGGAAGGTCATCACTGTACCTTGTCCTTATCACCTCGATGCACTCCTTCACTGGAACGTTGGTGAAAAGTGATTCTACATCGAAGCTCACCATGATGTCGTCTGGTTCCAGTTTAAGTGCACCGAGGATTTGAACAATATGTGAACAATATTTTACTTTTGTTCCTATCAACTTTTCTATAAATTTGGTTAAACATAATAATAATCATCAATCATAATTCATAATCAATCTGAGTAAAATAATATAATAATAATTTTAGGCCTGGATAAAAGTTTTTGTGTGTATTTCTTATCTACATCTATACTAGTCTATACTATACTAATACTAATACTAATACTAATAATATTATAAAGAGAGAACATTTGTATTTTTGTATTTTTGTATTTTTGTATGTTTGTAATGATTTGGCTCAAAAACTACTGAACCGATTAAAAAAATTCTTTCACTAATACATAGAATGGACTTTCGGAATGAAAATAGGTTATATATTATCCCGTTTAAATCAAAGGTACATTCGTGGAGACCTAATTTGCAACCTAAGTCGGAAAAAAAACGGTCGAAAAAACACGTTTCTTACGAACGCTGCTTAATTGAAAATAGATAGAAGAATATTTTCTATGCAAGAGTTGTACAACTTAATAAGACCTACAAAAAAGTCCGCGACAGCATATGTCTATCTCTTAAGGTTGACTCACAGTAACCATTTTAATCTTAAAATTTTTGTTAAAAAATATTACATAACTTCCAAGGCTATTTTCAAGTATATAGTATTAATCCTTATCCAAATAATTACGTTAATTAGCTTGGCCACATATTATAGATTAAAATTGTTCTTTACAGTATATAATTCAAATGAAACTCTAGAAGATATCACGAATTTCACGAATTTCATACACGAATCGCAAAATTAATAAAATATTTGCAGTGAAACCACAGATTAGGTCATAGTTACTACGAAATATTATTATAAGCTTAGCTATGCTGTAGATCCCCACCGATCACAATCATTTTGAAGTCAATATAGTATAATAATATGATCTATTGTATAAAATAATATTCATCTATATATATAATAATATAATATTTTAAACCACCCAGACTGATCTATGTATAATCTTTTCATTAAAAGCATTCCAATGACTCTAAACACGACATTTAAAATCTGAGCTGTAAGTTGGTGAGGATTTGAGTATTCTGTAGAGTCCAGATGTCCCAGCATCAGGTCAATGCTTCCATGTTCTTACAATATCGTTGAAAAAGAAGATTTTCGAATTGATCAGACCTATGAAAGTTGATTTCATAGCGCAATTAACTAGAAAATAGCTCATAGTTTTATAACGATTGAACGAATTTTCATGAATCAAAGCTAAGAACACTCTCGATGAAGACATCTATCAAACAAAAAAAAAAACGATCAATAATAAAAACAAAATCGGTTCATCCTGTTAGGTGCTAAGATGCTACAGACAGACACACAGATACACACGTTAAACGTATATTACCCCTACATTTTGCGTCGGGTAACGCGTAAGGTTACGGCGGCAGATGTTCTCCTTGGTGGTAAGTAAGCTACTTTTTGGTAGGTTTAATGATCCCACTACCACTGTACGAAAACTCATGATTCATGAATGCACATAAAACTTTCATTGGTAGGTATATAGCTAGGATTAGAACCAACGACCGTCGGGTCAGAATCAGGGTAACTATCCTTTACGCCAAAGGGCCGTCCAATATCACTACGTAAGAATTATAAAACAAAGTCCATCACTGCGTCATCTGTCTGTCTGTTTGCAATAATCTCAATAGCTACTGAACGGATTGTCCTGCGTTTTTCACCAATAGCCAGAGTTTTTATGAGGAAGGTTTAGGTGCATAATTCGTTAACGTTTTGTGTAAATTGGTTGAAATATGACGATGATTGTTAAATATGTTAATATTTTATATTCGATGCAACAAACAGATGCAAATTTTGTAGGCATATATGTTCTACCCGTGCGAAGCCGGGGCGGGCTGCTAGTATATTATATTTAATGTACCTTATTTTATTTGAACCTTTATCATCCTTTATTACTTTGTACGAATGTCAATATCAGTTAAGACATTTACACGAATATATTGTATTTTTTTTAAATAAATATTTATCCTAAATCCTAATTAGAACGAAAGAGGTTAACATCCGAGATACAGTTTCTCTTGTCCGGTTGTTAACACATCATTCATAAAAGTGTACCTACCTACGTTAATATAATTGTATGCATGACCTATTTATTTTTAGTTTCAAATAAGAGTTAAAATGCATGAGTTTTAAATTGAGAATATTGTACACCAATTTGGACCGAATAAATTCAATTTCAATTTCATGTATGGGGACATGGAAATGAATATAAAAAAAATGTCATCTATCCTTTACGTGCGGTATGTCTATGAACAGGTCTTTGAAAATGACATTGAGGTTACAAAAGCTATTTTTTCTCAAAGTCAATCGTTTGCAAGTTATACACTTCTAAAGTAGTAAAATGTGTGTCCTCCCCCCCCCCGTCTAACTTTTAAACTAAGAAGTGCATAATCTGACGCTGTAGATCGTTTCCAACACTTCAAACAAAAACTAGTTTGAACGAGATATGGTCAGTAGTTTTTGAGATATAGCACATTTTCCGAACCGCACATATAACTCTGTTTTTCATACAAACTCTATGAAAAACAAAGTTTGTGTTTTGCTGGCGAAAAATAATAGTCGACATAGAATTACAATTTTAACTTTTTTCACAAAAATCTAAATTTGCCCCTATCTTGTTATCATGTTGACTCAGGACCTTGATTATTATACGCCTAATAGAAACTATACACGAGTATCTGGTATAAATTTCAACTTGCTAGGTCTCCTGTTCCTGAGAAAATCGGTGGTGATACTCGGACAGACAGATAAACGGACAGACGGACAGACAGACAGACGGACAGACGGACAGACGGACAGACGGACAGACGGACAGACGGACAGACGGACAGACGGACAGACGGACAGACAGACAGACGGACAGACGGACAGACGGACAGACGGACAGACGGACAGACGGACAGACGGACAGACGGACAGACGGACAGACGGACAGACGGACAGACGGACAGACGGACAGACGGACAGACGGACAGACGGACAGACGGACAGACGGACAGACGGACAGACGGACAGACGGACAGACGGACAGACGGACAGACGGACAGACGGACAGACGGACAGACAGACAGACGGACAGACGGACAGACGGACAGACGGACAGACGGACAGGCGGACAGACGGACAGACGGACAGACGGACAGACGGACAGACGGACAGACGGAAAGACGGACAGACGGACAGACGGACAGACGGACAGACGGACAGACGGACAGACGGACAGACGGACAGTCAGACAAGAAAGTGATCTTATAATGGTTCCTTTTTAGGGTTCCGTAGCCGAATGGCTAAAAACGGAACCCTTATAGATTCGTCATGTCTGTCTGTCTATCCGTCCGTATGTCACAGCCATTTTATTTCGAAACTATACGTGTGGGGTGTCTATGGATAGGTATTTAAAAATGACATTGAGGTTTCTAAAATAATGTTTTCTCAAAGTCAATCGTTGAAAAGATAGGCGCGTCTAAAGTGGTAAAATGTGTGTCCTCCCCCTCTAACTTCTAAAGTAAGGGAGTAAAAAATCTAGAAAAAAATTATTCTGTAGATCTCAATAAAAACTTTCAATGAAAATTGGTTTGAACGAGATACAGTCAGCGGTTTATGAGATATAGCGACCGCAAAGATAACTTTGTTTTTCATACAAACTCTATGAAAAACAAAGTTATTTTTGTAGTTGCGAAAAATCATAGTTATAGAATACTCTACTGTGTTACGGAACCCTACGAGTGCGAGTCCGACTTGCACTTGGCCAGTTTATTTGTTTTTTTTAAGTACCCAAAATCTTGCCCTTAATCGTGCTAACTAACAAATATAAAAGTTTAAGGGGGGGCCCCCTTAAACTTTTATATTTTTTATTTTTGTACAAAAATCGGAAAGCGGTTTACAGAATACATCTACTTACCAAGTTTCAATTCTGTAGTCCTAATAGTTTCGGAATAAAATGGCTGTGACATACGGACGGACAGACAGACAGACAGACAGACATGGCGAATCTATCCTTATAGATTCGCCATGTCTGTCTGTCTGTCTGTTCTGTTTTTTGCCATTCGGCTACGGAACCCTAAAACATCATATCTTAATAAAATAATATCGTTTAAAAACTAAAAAAGAACCGACTTCAATGCCGCGCTATTCATTTTTAGTATCAATTTGGAGATGATTATCTTAATATCTCTGGAGATACTTATCAGACCTCGATAAAATTACCATGGTACCACACTTGGGATATCACCTTTCGAACGAAAAAAGAATAATCAAAATCGGTTCATAAACGACGAAGTTATCCGCGAACAAACATAAAAAAAAAAAAAATATATATATATACGGTCGAATTGAGAAACCTCCTCCTTTTTTTGAAGTCGGTTAAAAACCGTGACACTTAGGACTTCGGGTCTACCGGGGAAAACTTACGCATGACCCCCGCAACCCCCCAAACATGTTTGTCGGTTTAACCACCAAACACTCTGTATATAAATGTTTTCAATATTATGTTTAAATTCTTTATCACCCTAATGAATATGTCAAATAACAGCTTTATATAAAACTAAGATAGACAGACGGAAGCACATCGCAAAATTATAACGGTTCCTTGTTGATAACGGAACCCTAACAACAACAAGTGAAACAGTAGGTTGTGGTGGGAGCGTCCATTACCGGGCCGGATATCACCGTGCTGGCTACGTGCCGGTGAGGTGGATAACCAGAACATCACCGCGAGCAGAGGTCACCAGGCGCCGCTGTGCTCGTAGGACCACACTGCGAGGGACACCTAACATCATACTAAACACCTGCTCGACGGTCTGATTATTGTGTAACATTATTAACAATTGAATGACCCAAGGCCACGCATATCACTGTCAACATATTTATTTTTGTACATCTGTTATCGTGGGATTTTTGAAGGTGACCGGGAGAATGGGTCAAAAGATAACTTTACTGTGAATAACACGATTATAATGATGGCCGATGTCGTCAGGTTTGGTAAATGCATGTAACTAGAGAGCGAGAGCGTGTATTAGTATCTTTTCTATGGCGAGAGTAAAGACTGAGAGTTGTAAGTGATAATGATTGGTTGTGGATAAATGCTAAATGGGAAAATATCTCACAGAAATGATGTATGGCTTCAGTGATTAAAATATGAATAAACTGGCCAAGTGTGAGTCGGACTCGCACACGCAGAGTTCCGATTGCACTAAATTTACCGGAAAAGTACGTTTTTAGGGTTCCGTACCCAAAGGGTAAAACGGGACCCTATTACTAAGACTCCGCTGTCCGTCTGTCTGTCTGTCTGTCTGTCTGTCACCAGGCTATATCTCATGAACCGTGATAGTCAGACAGTTGAAATTTTCACAGATGATGTATAGATGATGCCGCTATAACAACAAATACTATAAACAGAATAAAGTTAAAAATAATAGAGGGTCCCCATACAAGAAACGTGTTTTTTTCGGCATTTCACGCCATCTATGAACGCTTAGTTAGGTAGACGTCCCATAGATGGCGTTATATTGAAATGTCGATCCCTAACACCTTGGTTAGACGTTAGATGGCGTTAATGGCGTAAGAAATAAAATGTTTATTACTTATTATTTTTTGCTGGCGAAAAATTACAGCGGTATTTTTTGCTCGATCTTATAAAATACTGTAGTGTGGTACGGAACCCTACGAGTGCGAGTCCGACTTACACTTGGCCAGTTTATTTTTTGTATGGGGGACTATTACGGTTTGTACCATCTAGCATAAAACGCCTGAAAAACGTTTCTTGTTTGGGGAGCCCTTTTTATTTTTTACTTTATATTTTATAGCGGCCATAGTAATACATACTTTGTGAAGATTTCAAGTCTCTATCTATTATGAGTCATAAGTTCAAGCAAAATAACGCCATTAAATATTTATTATATCCTGTTTTTTAGTATTTGCTGTTATAGCGGCTACAGAAATACATCATCTGTGGAAATTTTAAGTGTCTAACCATCACGGTTCATGAGATACAGCCTGGTGACAGTGTGGTGGCACCATCTAGGTCGTGATCGTCTATTTATGTATATAGGTATATCGAGTGAGTCTTAACAGTTTCAGGTATCCCGTCGTATGGGAGAGTATGAGCACAACATCTTGTCAAATCTAGTTTTATAGTCTACATCTTTATCAGTACATTCGACCGATTGGACATGAACTGATCACCTTGCCATTCCATCTAAGCTTACTTGTACATGACAGTTCCTTTTACTTCTGAAGGTATTAGATAGGTCGCCGTTCTTTAATTTTAGCGTGTAAGACTTGTTAAAATTCATAGGTTTGTCATAGTAAGTGTTAGGATAGCGTGGGTTGGTGTATTAAGTTCCTGTGTGGGCTATTTCGGTCCACCGCTGACAGAGACCAGTCCAGAGCGATATCTAGGGAACCTACTTGCGGGACTTACCGCTCGGCAAAGCCGATGGGGGAATAAACCGTCCGTAAATTACCCTAACGCTGCGAAGCGTATATGTGTATCTCTTTCGTAGATAACGCTCAATAGCGTTCTTCCCCAGATTTTTCGGTACCTAAAGTTTACGTTTCATAATTATGGATTTGTGATACAGTTTGGCCAAACTGAGTGCAAGGACGGTTTGAGAGTGTGTGTGATTTTTGAGATATCCAGGCTGCAATCCCCCGCCACGGCCATGTACTGATTTCATTAATTTCAACAATGCCAACGAGTATACTAACGTCGTTGTATTTTCAAATTTTAGATGTGTATGCTCTCCTCACTAACACAACAAAACCCCAAATTCTGTCGTCAGACTTCTATACTCGAACACTCTGATTTTAACTACTATCAAAATACTTATTCGTAGTTGTCGTCGCTCATGATGTTCCCGCCATCAAAGCCCGCCTTCTAGTTCTGCAGCCAGCCTCTTATAAACTACTTAAGTTTCAGTTAGCTTACTAAGTTATGATTTTATCGATTACTACGTTATCATCCTCTCTGGATATTCGAACTTGATACCATCATTCAAGTGTCGTAACGTCACTTCCCATTTATCCTGCCTATACATTTATAGTTGTATGTTTATATATATTTATATATATCAACATGTATCGGGTGAGATACATATAGACCAACAGAGATAGCCATTAAATATATTCATTGCTTGTATTGCTAGTTTAGTATATAAAATTAGGATTATATAAAGTATCAACTTATGATAATCTCTGTTGTTCTTGTATCGAGAAAAAGGTCTTAAAATTAATTGAATAAAATCCAGTAAGTAGAATATTAATTCATATATTTCTGATCCACAATTAAATCAAAAAACTAAAGAACTTGTCAATTATTTAGATCGATCTTGTGTTGTTTTGTTTTTAATCGACCAGCTATTCTGTTCCTAAGGCATTTAATCGAGAGGGAAAACGAATAGCTAAATAAAAAACCCTCTCGGCCAGAAAAGCCACCATCAACAATCTCATCCTAGTGGACTTCGATGAAACATTTATATTACCACATTTACAATCTATTTACAACTAATCACTATCTCATTATTATTAACATCACCTCAATATTCCCAAAACTCGGCAAAGGAACACATCCCATTGAACAATAATAGACCCTCCGACATTCAAATCGTTGCTACCTGATCTCTCTATTTCGCAAAGCGTCATTTACAAGCCATATTCACAATACGTTAGAAATTCTCATGTCATGACATCTAGATTTAAACTGAATAAGTTTTATTCGTCAATTAATTAAGGAACCTATGTCCTTGTTTGCGTTCTGAATTTGAACTGGGATTGTTGTTGATGTGTTTTAATTTGGAGAAATTAAAGGTTATCTATTTCTTCACATGAATTTCAACCATATATACATTATATTTATATTGATAATAAGTAATGCTTCAAAACAAAAAACCCCGGAGAAAGTGAGGTAAGTATTTAGGCTGAATTCTATTCAAATCGTATTTTTCAGAAGCCATAATAATATACTTGATGTCAATATTATTATTTCAGACAAAAAGTGATCAACAACTAAAGTACTGTGAATAAATTACTTTTATATATTTTAATAGGGTACGTTACCACAACTGCAACGAATCGGTGTTCAAAAATAACAAAAATAAACGACACTTCATATAACACTGAAGTTACTCGTAGACTACGAAACCCGGAGTTTCGTGAGTTAAGATATTTGTTCCCTCGGTGGGTTTCAGGTGTTCGTTCCTGATTCGCGACTTCGTTCCAACTCCCGACCCTGTCTTCCAAAAGCCGAGTCCCAAGCTCGTTCATCCCCCCCATGATCTGAAAAAAAAACCACTGTGAAAATATGTCCATTCATCTCATTGACTACCTGTTACCATAGCGTTACCCAAAGGCGGTCAATTTTTAGACCCTCCCTATTTTTCCAAGAAGGATTCTACAATCTCGGTCTCACGCTCTTTTTTCCTCATTGCACGTGTTGACCATTTACAACCTTTACGGATTTTTTTCTTTGTTTTAAGCAATTTCACTAGTCCCTTTTAGAATTTTTTCTTCTTTTGTCTTATCTTAGAAATGGTTATTTGAGATTGACAAGAGTTGAATTTATTTTTATTTTTATGGCCCCGCTGAGTTGTTTGAAACTTAATGTCTTTGCAAGCCCTACGTAATAAAGCAGTTACTTTTTGTGTTTTATTTACGCTCTTCGGCTGTTCATGTGGTGATCACATGATCCACCTCACGCGCCCCCAAATAGATTTTGAAATGTCGATTCCTTTATATATAAATTTTCTTTCAATTAATCGTCGTTTTAAAATCTATTTCAATGTTAACTTTCCAATCCGGACCTAACCTACTGACATTCCCAGAGTATCCCTTCTGCTCTCACGCTCTCCCAAGTATTCCCACGGCTCTCTATTGTCATTCATTCCTTTATAACGCTCTATCTATCGCCCGTAACATGATACTATTATTCTGCTTTTGTTATACCTGGTTTTACAGTACGGTGATTTTTTTCTCTCTCTCTCTCTATTTTTTTTATATAGTTACGGTATCAATGTATGGCGTTGTAATTTTCTTAATTCTTCCCGTCACGTGTGTCTATTAACGTGTAAACGTTATTATATGGTATAGCCTTAATATTGGCCTCTCGTATAATCGTACGATTTTTTTTTGTTATTTTCCTGTCATCATCTAACTTCGCAAACTATTTTAATTATTATTATTATTAATAATATGTATATTTTTTATATCTTCTATTTCGAATCGAACCAACATATGGTTTTGTTTGTGATGCTTTCCCTGTTGCTTGGTATAAAGATACAATTTGATATATTTACTATATGTATCCTGCATAACAAAGATGTATTTGTAGCCATATCTCCCAGCAGATGATGGACCATATTTATCGCAAAATACTCGTCCTCATACATCGGTTGCTATACCGGTTTTAATATATTTTTAAAATAATATCGTTGTCTCATCAAAGCATTGACTTTGTAGCGCCCAAATGTCCTATCTCTTCCGTGTATACTAACAATCAAATCTTTTTGCAACCTTTCTGGAACATACATCCTCAATTTCTCTCCTTTTATACTCCTCTTATAATTAACTCCCTCCTTTAGAATGAAATAGCTAGACTCAGATGTACTCTCGGTCTCTATAAGTTTGACTATTTCACGAGCTACCTCATCACTATGTTGATGTTCGTCAATATCTTTCCAATTTTGATTTACCTTCCGCATCAACAAAACTTTAAACAAAATTATCTGAGGTCCTGGCATCTTATATGTTAATATATCAGCCGTTCTCTCTATGTCGTGACAGTACGTCAACTACAACATTGTCCTTGCACTTCACATTCTACAGTATAGTCAAACCGACTCATAAAATGCATCCATCGAATCATTCATGCGCTTAATAATTTACATGACTGTAAGAAAATCAAACTTTTGTGATCTGTTCTAATAACTAGTTGAGCCCCATGTAAATACGTCTCAACCTTGGATAACTATATATTATAGCCCACAAATTTTGTCCAGTAACCGTTCATCTACGTTTCGTTTCAGTTAAAAATTTACTACAGAACCCTATAACATTCTCCTTCCCGTCGCTAGTTAATTGATATACGTGACCTAATACCCCCATGTTGTTACTAACTGTTTGTAAATAGTAAACCTCCTTCGGATCTGGATGAGCAGTTTATACCATGTCTACAAC
This sequence comes from Cabera pusaria, assembly GCA_954871355.1. Lineage (NCBI taxonomy): Eukaryota > Metazoa > Arthropoda > Insecta > Lepidoptera > Geometridae > Cabera > Cabera pusaria. The sequence goes on from OX940912.1 coordinate 17,989,871, forward strand.
CAACTCTTTCATTCTCTCAAAACATTAATGTATCTCTTCCGTCCATGCCCATTTCGTCCCTTGTTTCAACAATTCACACAATAATCTAACCTCCACTGTATTTGATGAACCTTCGAAAATAATTTAATAATCCCAAAAATCTCGTAATTGTTCTATCGACTCTTTATGTAATGGTAATTGCAAATAAATGTCGTTATAATCAATCTTTCTTTTATAATGTATCCCATGAAATGTAATATTTCAGATGCAATTTGAGGCGATCCTGCATCACCCAATATTTTGTTAGTTAGTTCTCGCGTCTAATAAGAGCCTCATCGACCCATCCCGTTTTTTGTTATAAGTAAGCGGACTACATTATAGTGTTGCTTTCTTGTTGGATAAATACCAATCTTTCTAACTCGTCTAATTTCTCCTTAACTTGCTTCCTATATCCCATGGGTATCGGATAACTACGTTTTACTAATGGATTTTCATCTACTAGTTTGATAACGTGCTCGTATTTATTTGTCAATCCTAGCTTATTAGTGAACACCTTACGATGTTTTTCTAATAGAGGCAGTAACAATCCCTTTTGCTTGCGATTTAAGTCGATCTTGTCAAATTCCATTTTCCAATTGGTTTCGCAGTTTGACTCACTATTTGAATTGGAATGGTCTGTGTGTTGTGCGTCTTGGTCCAAAATAGAATTTATTATAGCGGCATTCGACGCGCCCCCTAACTTTTCGATTTTACAATCTGAATTAATCCTAAGCCCAAACGTTCATTCGTCAACATCCGTTCACTACCACAATCTACTACATCCTTCACTCGTCCTAACCAGTCATATCCTAATAACAATGATCTAGGTAACTTACGCATAATCAGTACCGGTGCTTCGACTAAGTGCTACCTAACCTGAACTCTATCAATACCATACGATTTGTGCTTTCACTTCGTGAACCAAAAGCCCCTTGTACTTGTACAGCTGGAATAGCGATCTCAGGTAATATAGAATAGAATTGCCGGATAGAATTGTATAATTCCTCAGTGATACCGCTAATCTGACTTCCTGTATCTATCAACGCGTTCATACACTTGCCATGTAACCTCACACACACCTCCGGCAACCTAGGTAATGAGTAATTCATTATTCATTTCATCTACCTCGTCTTCCTCATAAAACATCATACACAATACCCTATCTTCCCTTGTACAAAATTTACACGCTACACAATTCTTTTCACATACTGTACTGGAATCAAACTGTCCCTCTAATAAGATACCTATTCTATCAGCTAATATCAGATAATCCTCTCGGTTGCACCCCGTCTTGCCTAAAGGTCGTAACAAACCCTTCCCGTTAATACCTAACTTCTCTCCTGCTTTCCATCCTTGTTTCACGAGAATATTATAAGCTACATTTCTCTCAGAATATACTCGAGTCCCTTCACCTTCTCTAACATACATAACCTGACTATTCGGACTCACTTGTGTAAGGGACATTAGCTTTTGTTTGTTTGTCCGCCCCCACGAGTTTGACCGGTGTAGGCGTCTCAGCTTCCTTAACGAAGGTAATAGCTGGCCTTCCTACATTCGACCTATCTCTCTCCTCTGTATATGGCGCGGCCCTATTATAATTTAGCCTGTATCCACCGCGACCTCGTGGATCTCCCTCTAAATGAACCTCGATTTCTTCCCCACGCCCCTGCAGTCATAGTAGCTATAGTTGGCTTCCCAACGTATCTGTCTTGTCTACTATTCTTATAAGATTTATTTACTGGCGTAACCGGAGTTCTTGTAACAATATTTTGTTCTAATTCTCTAAGAAAGGTGGCGCCATGTACTATTGTTGCCTCTCCTGCCCTTGTAAACCACCGTTGTTGCAAATCTACCGGATAGTGTCGCATTATCGAATTCACTAAATCTCTCTCGCTAAAAGCAATTGTCAATGATTGCATCGATTCTACCTCTTGTGCGAAATGTTCAGTCATAGTTAATCCTGAACTGCGTGAATATACCCCTCTGATTAACTTATATCTCACGGATTCTTGAATTTGCTCGGTCCAATAGTTACGTCTAAAATCAGTTTCGAAATCGACAAACGTGGCCCAGTCTTTCGAATATAGCTCCATTACTTTGCGTACATGTCCCGTGACACATTCGAGCGCTATATCGACTCCCCTATCTTGTGCGTTCAATGAATTAATATATTTCTCTAACCTTTTCAAAAATGTGATCGGATTAATCTGCGATTTTCCGTCAAAATAGGTTTACTCATCGTAGGTTGAACCACAAATATATTACGAGTGCCCGAGGACCCCGCACTACCTCCCTCTGATGTGAAACTAGTGGTTTCTCGCGAGTTTGTACCAGCCCTAGCATCACTAGTCCCGTCTGCCCTGTCTAATGACAAATTGTCATTTACTCTACCTTCGATACTACCCGAACCTAACAACTCCAATTTCTCATGAAACACATTCATCATCTGCAACAACAAATCAAGAGTCGTACTTTCCGTTGCCCCAGTACGCCCCCTTGATTCACTTTCATTCATCCCCACATTTAAGCCACGTTTTCTCAAAATACGTCTGTCTCTACCATCAGCCGTTTTTATATAAAGCAACTACCGTTACACCCTCGCGCAATAAGATACAACCGTACCTAGTCTAAGCAATGTGCAATATCTCTACCTAAAATTTTACGACCCTCCGCACCGCGTTATAACAATAGCATTCCTATGAACAAAAAAGATTTTTTTTTTTCTCTTTAAACCCCGCGAGCAATTTAAACGTTTCCAAGATAAGACAAATAGTAAACTTTCTAAAACTTTTTGTTTTGAAATTTGGAGTTGATTAATATTTGTTATAAAGTAGGGTAACAGTGATACGTTATATCCTACACTCTGACGCTCTGACTTCTTCCTGGTAACCTGTAAAATTGGTATTAATGAGTATACACAATATAACATAGTAGTTCGCAAGTAAGCAGGTCATGTACAATAAAATATCATCATGCACAGTGCGCCTTCTCTCCTTCCATTTTGGTATCTCTGAAAACATATTTTTAAACACTCGATACATGTGATTTCTACGTTGTGTTTTGTATTATTAGGTTCTAATCCAATCGCATCTTATTTGAATACGTAGTTGGAGTATCCTGGTCACGGCACCATTTCTGTAGTGGCACCATCTAGGTCGTGATCGTCTATTTATGTATATAGGTATATCGAGTGAGTCTTAACAGTTTCAGGTATCCCGTCGTATGGGAGAGTATGAGCACAACATCTTGTCAAATCTAGTTTTATAGTCTACATCTTTATCAGTACATTCGACCGATTGGACATGAACTGATCACCTTGCCATTCCATCTAAGCTTACTTGTACATGACAGTTCCTTTTACTTCTGAAGGTATTAGATAGGTCGCCGTTCTTTAATTTTAGCGTGTAAGACTTGTTAAAATTCATAGGTTTGTCATAGTAAGTGTTAGGATAGCGTGGGTTGGTGTATTAAGTTCCTGTGTGGGCTATTTCGGTCCACCGCTGACAGAGACCAGTCCAGAGCGATATCTAGGGAACCTACTTGCGGGACTTACCGCTCGGCAAAGCCGATGGGGGAATAAACCGTCCGTAAATTACCCTAACGCTGCGAAGCGTATATGTGTATCTCTTTCGTAGATAACGCTCAATAGCGTTCTTCCCCAGATTTTTCGGTACCTAAAGTTTACGTTTCATAATTATGGATTTGTGATACAGTTTGGCCAAACTGAGTGCAAGGACGGTTTGAGAGTGTGTGTGATTTTTGAGATATCCAGGCTGCAATCCCCCGCCACGGCCATGTACTGATTTCATTAATTTCAACAATGCCAACGAGTATACTAACGTCGTTGTATTTTCAAATTTTAGATGTGTATGCTCTCCTCACTAACACAACAAAACCCCAAATTCTGTCGTCAGACTTCTATACTCGAACACTCTGATTTTAACTACTATCAAAATACTTATTCGTAGTTGTCGTCGCTCATGATGTTCCCGCCATCAAAGCCCGCCTTCTAGTTCTGCAGCCAGCCTCTTATAAACTACTTAAGTTTCAGTTAGCTTACTAAGTTATGATTTTATCGATTACTACGTTATCATCCTCTCTGGATATTCGAACTTGATACCATCATTCAAGTGTCGTAACGTCACTTCCCATTTATCCTGCCTATACATTTATAGTTGTATGTTTATATATATTTATATATATCAACATGTATCGGGTGAGATACATATAGACCAACAGAGATAGCCATTAAATATATTCATTGCTTGTATTGCTAGTTTAGTATATAAAATTAGGATTATATAAAGTATCAACTTATGATAATCTCTGTTGTTCTTGTATCGAGAAAAAGGTCTTAAAATTAATTGAATAAAATCCAGTAAGTAGAATATTAATTCATATATTTCTGATCCACAATTAAATCAAAAAACTAAAGAACTTGTCAATTATTTAGATCGATCTTGTGTTGTTTTGTTTTTAATCGACCAGCTATTCTGTTCCTAAGGCATTTAATCGAGAGGGAAAACGAATAGCTAAATAAAAAACCCTCTCGGCCAGAAAAGCCACCATCAACAATCTCATCCTAGTGGACTTCGATGAAACATTTATATTACCACATTTACAATCTATTTACAACTAATCACTATCTCATTATTATTAACATCACCTCAATATTCCCAAAACTCGGCAAAGGAACACATCCCATTGAACAATAATAGACCCTCCGACATTCAAATCGTTGCTACCTGATCTCTCTATTTCGCAAAGCGTCATTTACAAGCCATATTCACAATACGTTAGAAATTCTCATGTCATGACATCTAGATTTAAACTGAATAAGTTTTATTCGTCAATTAATTAAGGAACCTATGTCCTTGTTTGCGTTCTGAATTTGAACTGGGATTGTTGTTGATGTGTTTTAATTTGGAGAAATTAAAGGTTATCTATTTCTTCACATGAATTTCAACCATATATACATTATATTTATATTGATAATAAGTAATGCTTCAAAACAAAAAACCCCGGAGAAAGTGAGGTAAGTATTTAGGCTGAATTCTATTCAAATCGTATTTTTCAGAAGCCATAATAATATACTTGATGTCAATATTATTATTTCAGACAAAAAGTGATCAACAACTAAAGTACTGTGAATAAATTACTTTTATATATTTTAATAGGGTACGTTACCACAACTGCAACGAATCGGTGTTCAAAAATAACAAAAATAAACGACACTTCATATAACACTGAAGTTACTCGTAGACTACGAAACCCGGAGTTTCGTGAGTTAAGATATTTGTTCCCTCGGTGGGTTTCAGGTGTTCGTTCCTGATTCGCGACTTCGTTCCAACTCCCGACCCTGTCTTCCAAAAGCCGAGTCCCAAGCTCGTTCATCCCCCCCATGATCTGAAAAAAAAACCACTGTGAAAATATGTCCATTCATCTCATTGACTACCTGTTACCATAGCGTTACCCAAAGGCGGTCAATTTTTAGACCCTCCCTATTTTTCCAAGAAGGATTCTACAATCTCGGTCTCACGCTCTTTTTTCCTCATTGCACGTGTTGACCATTTACAACCTTTACGGATTTTTTTCTTTGTTTTAAGCAATTTCACTAGTCCCTTTTAGAATTTTTTCTTCTTTTGTCTTATCTTAGAAATGGTTATTTGAGATTGACAAGAGTTGAATTTATTTTTATTTTTATGGCCCCGCTGAGTTGTTTGAAACTTAATGTCTTTGCAAGCCCTACGTAATAAAGCAGTTACTTTTTGTGTTTTATTTACGCTCTTCGGCTGTTCATGTGGTGATCACATGATCCACCTCAACAGACGGACAGACAGACAGACAGCTATGGACAGCGAAGTCTCAGTAATAGAGTTCCGTTGGTACCCTTTGGGTTCGGAACCCTAAAAATAATGTCAGTTAACACACGACGTGTGACACGAAGGATGAGGGGGGTAGGAACCGTTGGAGGGATGAAGAAGTAAGGGAAGGCGGAAAAGGAAGAATTACAGATATGAACATTCATTGCAACCATAAGTGGGCGGCTCATATTTTGCAATCGAAATATCTGAATATCTGTCCGTCTGTCTGACTGTTTTCGCCTACACGTCGAAGTTTTCAACCGATTTCAAACCGATAACAAAGTCAAAGTCAAGTCAAAACATTTATTCAGTATATGGGCAAATTAAAAATTAGCACTTACACACGTCAAATAACATTAAATAGATCATATTCAACAAAAAATATACAGATAACAGAAACATAACGCTTTGAAATTACAAAAAAAAAAACAAAAGTATTGAGCCATTCAGCTTTCATCTAGACGTCGAAGGTCACACTTAAAAACGCGAGTAATCGCTAAAATGTATACCTCAATTTTGGCAAAACTCTGATGAAGGACTGTAAAGCTCACAGTTACTTCGATAGCATAGGTTGAAGGTATTTTGTGCGTCTATCCGACTTGCCTGTTGTTTTCTAATTAGAACTGACACTTACATTGTAACCGCACTGAAAGCAACTACAGGAACTAATTAATTATGTGCCAATCTGGCTGTATAGAACACTGCTTTCACATATTGCACTTTTATTCACTGTTAAAAAGCTTAGCGTGTACTTCACAATAAGATTTAAGACTGACTAGAGACTCTGAACACAAACAATGTAGTAACCTATGTTCATCCTCATGCTATAAAGTCGGTATCTCCTGGCTACATTTCAGTAAGATCGGGTCGTCTGTTTAGGCGTGATTAGGTAACAAACAGACAGAAAGACAGAGTGATAGAGTTGCAAACGTTTTTAGGGTTCCTGTAGCCGAATGGCAAAAAACGGATCCCTTATAGATTCGTAATGTCTGTCTGTCCGTATGTCACAGCCACTTTTTTCCAAAACCATAAGGTAGGTGCATGAATTCTGTGATCCGCTTTACGATTTTTAAACAAAAATAAAAAATATATATCATTAACTGGGCTACATGGAACTGATACTAAAACAATATTTTTTCATCAATCATAATAGTGTGGAGCGTCTATAGATAGGTCTTCAAAAATGACATTGAGTTTCCTAAAACCAACCAACCAACCAAGTTAATCATTTGAAAGATGTGTAAAGTGGCAAAAAGTGTGCTCTCCCCCGTCCCCCTTCCTCTACCGTTTAAAGTAAGGCAGTAAAAAATCTAAAAAAAACGAGTACGAGTGCGAGTCCGACTTGCACTTGGCCAGTTTTATTATAAGTATGGATAATATTCGCCCAATTATTCTAAGATAGAATAAGTGCAACTATAGTATATTTCATTACAAGTGCGGAAAGGCTGTCATTGCAAAGAGTTCCGACAAATGTCTACCCGAGCCGAGGCGCAGCCGATGGCGAGTGTTGACAGTCGGAACAAGTTGCAATGACGGTTCCGCACATGTACTGAACGACTATTTTTAATACAGTTGCGATAAAATGAAGCAATTTAATAAAATAATAAAAACACAATAAACTCAACTATTTTTTTTTTTCTTTTTGGGCTCAATTGATTTGTCTTGAAGAGAACTTTTCACCTAGATGATATCCAGGGTCTGATGATGAAGCTGGAAGGTGGCCACGGCATCTCTGTGATAAATCAACATAACCCTACCGAGCTTGGGCTCGATTGATTCGTCTTGAAGATAACTTTTCACCTAGATAATATCCAGGGTCTGATGATGAAGCTGGAAGGTAGCCACGGCATCTCTGTGATAAATCAACGTAACTCTACCGAGTTTGGGCTCAAATGATTCGTCTTGAGAAGCACTTTGAACGCAAATGATAGCCAGGATCTGATGATGAAGCTGTAGGGTGGCCATGATTTCTGTTGTAAAGCAACATATCCCCACCGCGTTGAATAGGAATAGTCGAGTCGGAATATTTTAAAACATCATGCCTTCTCTTAAATACTTAGGTAGTAGGTAGGTAGTCGGTATCTGTAACTACCTACTAAAAAGTTAAAAATAAATTATAAGTAAAAAATATTTTTCAAAACATGCTTTTATCTGGGACAATGAACTAAAATGTTAAAAATAAATTCTAGTAAGTATTTGGCGTGTAGGTACTTACCTATATTTTTAAAAGCTTGAGGCACTGAAGTATAGTAATTACCTAGCCTAAAAAACGGGTAGTGCTTCAAGCTTTTAAGAATATAGGTAAGTACCTAAACGCCAAATACTTACTAGAATTTATTTTTAACATTTTAATTCATTGTCCCAGATAAAAGCTTGTATTTTAAAATATTTTTTACTTATAACTTATTTAAATGTATTCTGTTTTTGGTATTTTTTGTTATAGCGGTCATAGTCTCTATCTATTATAGTTCATAAGTTCAAAAAAAAACATGCTGAAAAAAACACGTTTCTTGAATTGATTAATTAATTGGTGAATCTTTTTTCGACCGACTTCCAAAAACAAAGGAGGTTCTCAATTCGTCTGTATGTTTGTGTGTGTATGTTACTCGATTGCTCCGTCAATTCTGAACCGATTCGAATGATTCTTTTTGTTATCGTTAGGGTACGTTTCAGAAGTAGTTCCATTGTAATTTTATCGAGATTTTATCGATCTGATTAGTATCTCCAGAGATATGACGATAAACGTCTCAAAGTTGCTACTGAAATTGACTCGCGGGGCATGGAAGTCGGTTGTTTTAGTTTTTAAACTATCTAAATTATTATACTACAATAACTACTATATACTACTATTATACTATACTTGAATGTTATATATTTAATATCTAAGATAGCTGCTGTTAGCTCTTAGGTCTAATAATAGGTCATTCACAATTATACAGCATAACAGAATTAATTGTAATTTACCAAAACTGCATCGTCCTTCGTAGCGTAATCCGTAGCACGTGCAGCGTAGACCGAAGCTTGCGTAGCACAACTCGTAGCGCGCGTACCGTAACCACCACTCAAAGCTTGCGTAGCACAACTAGTAGCGCGCGTACCTTAACCACCACTCAAAGCTTGCGTAGCACAACTCGAAGCGCGCGTACCGTAACCACCACACAACGCTTGCGTAGCACAACTTGTAGCGCGCGTACCGTAACCACCACTTAAAGCTTGCGTAGCACAACTCGAAGCGCGTACCGTAACCACCACTCAAAACTTGCCTAGCACAACTTGTAGCGCGCGTACCGTAACCACCACTCAAAGCTTGCGTAGCACAACTCGTAGCGCGCGTACCGTAACCACCACTCAAAGCTTGCGTAGCACAACTCGTAGCGCGCGTACCAACCACTACTCAAAGCTTGCGTAGCACAACTCGAAGCGCGCGTACCGTAACCACCACTCAAAGCTTGCGTAGCACAACTCGTAGCGCGCGTACCGTAACCACCACTCAAAGCTGGCGTAGCACAACTCGTAGCGCGCGTACCGTAACCACCACTCAAAGCTTGCGTAGCACAACTCGTAGCGCGCGTACCGTAACCACCACTCAAAGCTTGCGTAGCACAACTCGTAGCGCGCGTACCGTAACCACCACTCAAAGCTTGCGTAGCACAACTCGTAGCGCGCGTACCAACCACCACTCAAAGCTTGCGTAGCACAACTCGAAGCGCGCGTACCGTAACCACCACTCAAAGCTTGCGTAGCACAACACGTAGCGCGCGTACCGTAACCACCACTCAAAGCTGGCGTAGCACAACTCGTAGCGCGCGTACCGTAACCACCACTCAAAGCTTGCGTAGCACAACTCGTAGCGCGCGTACCGTAACCACCACTCAAAGCTTGCGTAGCACAACTCGTAGCGCGCGTACCAACCACCACTCAAAGCTTGCGTAGCACAACTCGAAGCGCGCGTACCGTAACCACCACTCAAAGCTTGCGTAGCACAACTCGTAGCGCGCGTACCGTAACCACCACTCAAAGCTTGCGTAGCACAACTCGTAGCGCGCGTACCAACCACCACTCAAAGCTTGCGTAGCACAACTCGAAGCGCGCGTACCGTAACCACCACTCAAAGCTTGCGTAGCACAACTCGAAGCGCGCGTACCGTAACCACCACTCAAAGCTTGCGTAGCACAACTCGTAGCGCGCGTACCGTAACCACCACTCAAAGCGGTCAAAGTTTATTTTGGAACGACTTCCAAAAGGAGGAGGTTCTCAATTCGTCTGTATGTTCTTTTGTGTGTATGTTACACGATTACTCCGTCAATTGTGAACCGATTTGAATGGTTATTTTTTTATCGATACGTTTTCGAGGTGGTCCCATTATAATTTCATTGAGATATGATACGTATCTCTAGAGATATGACAATAAATGCCTCAAACTTGCTACTGAAATTGACTCGCGGGCATGGAAGTCGGTTGTTTTAGTCTTTAAACTATCATAATTATTATGTGTTGTGATCACAGATTTGAATTTTTTCTGTTCTGTTTTTGGTAACGAGATATCCAATAACTCTGCTATTGATTATGATCCCAAATAAAGTCAACATAACTGCATTTTAATTACCGAAACAACATTTGTTCCGAATTAAAGATAAATGATAAGTTAACATTTGAACATTTTATTTTGAACAATATTGATATTGCAAGCTGTAAAAACAATTTACTAACGCTACATAACAAGTTAATGAAAAAAATAGCATAACTAAAAAAAGGAAAATGGTATAAAACATTTCCGTGTTAGCTTTAAAAAAAGTAATCGGCATTTTTAACTTGACTTGGGATTGAATTTTTACATTTATTTATATATTTATATATTAGTTAAAATTGCATTCTGCGCCTGCTTAGCATATTAAGGGTTAAATTCTAGTCAGACATTAGATGGAAACAAGAGTGAGACAGATAATAAGTAGAAGAAGGAAATATTGATAGGCCATTTCTTAGTTCGATGATCTGTAATTTTGGATAGAGTTGTATGTCTGACGAGACCACTCGTAGAAGAGACGGCTACTTCAATTTGCATAACCTGCATTCTCGGAGATCTTAAATATGATGCGACAAACCGTCAGCATCTCAGTACAATGTCAGATCAACCTGTGGACTGGCATATTGAACAGTCAAGTCATTGGCCATTTGTACTGCCACAGGCGGTGCAAACTATTCACATAACCTTACGGTGTTCCGGCAGCACACAGCTCTTGACAGTCAGACCACTCTAGAGCACAGGTGGTGGGAGAATATTGTATCGATGTTCCGCCTGACTTGCTATCAAGTAATTTAAGATTGTTTGCAAAACTAAAAAAAAGGCCTTAAAAAGCCGCGCAAGTTATTATTATTTCCATATCTCTGGAGAATCTAAAAAAAATTTGATATCGGCCATGAATCTACATCAGATCAGCTCCATAATACCAATGTCTATACATTGGTATTATACTGTCATCCGAGCTACATATACAACGTTACAGTTTCACTTTGATACTACAAATGGATGTAGGTTTAAATTGATTTCTTAGATTTTATAACATTGTTTGTTAGTTTCAAGTGACGCTAGTGAAAGCGTGACAGGTATATATTTACCTAATTATTAAAGGAAGAAATAGGAATTGTGGTGTTTTTAATTGATTTTAAGTCAACATTATTTATTTATTAATTAGATCGTTAACATAAATCACACCGAAGGTTTATTACAAGTAGGATATAAGTGAGAATGTATCATATCTGGAATGTGTCAACACGGATTTTTTCTTGGGTAAAATATAGTCATCATCTCTGTACCCTTACCCCACACAAGTGGGCTCGGCGCAACATGTCATGTCATTTTCTTCCAATTTAGTCTATCCGCAGTCATTTCCGCATCCACTCCTTTCACATCCATATCTTCTATCAGACAGTCCATCCACACATTCGGTCTTCCTCTTCCTCCATAGCCGTCCACTTTCATGTCTATTGCCTTTTTAGTCACGTGGACTTCACTTCTTCTCGTAATATGTCCATACCAGGTTAGCCTGTTGCTTCTTTTCTGTGACAGGTGCCACTTTCAAGCTTTCCCTCACATACTCATTCCGCATTTTATCCATTCTTGTGACTCCACACATCTATCTCAACATTCGCATCTCTGCGACATGCAATCTCTTTTTAACCGACTTCACAAAAATAAGAAGGTTCTCAATTCGTCTGTATGTTTTTTTTTCTTTTTTTGTGTGTATGTTACGCGATTACTCCGTCAATTTTGAACCGATTCAAATTATTCTGTTTGTAATCGGTAGGGTACGTTTCCGAAGTGGTCCCATTGTAATTTCATCGAGAAATGATAAGTATCTCCAGAGATATGACGATAAACCTCTCAAACTTGCTACTAAAATTGACTCGCGGGGCATTGAAGTCGGTTGTTTTAGTTTTTAAACTATGTTATAATTATCATCCCGCTTCTTCGTGGCCCAACACTCAGATTCATACATCAAATTGGGTAAAATATTATAATATACTTAAAATGAAGTAGCAATTAAATGTTTCTACAGAGTTACACGAACGCTCTATTATCACTCCGACATTATCTGGAGGGCACATGAAGGCCAAGAAATAATATAACAACGCGTGCTTTGGCTCTTACTTGTATTATTTATGTTGAAAATATTAAAACATCAGCAAGTCAGGCGGAACATCTATAATAATGAGCAACATGTGAATTAAAGTATGTCGCAATTTGTTTTAGGTACCTACTTTTCTATTGCGCAATTTTGTTTCGTAATCAAAGTAAAAATCTTTATTACGAAACAAAATTGCGCAATACAAAAGTAGGTACCTAAAACAAATTACGACATACTTTAATTACATGTTGATCATTGTATAGATGTTCCGCCTGACTTGCTCCAAAAGAAGGCCAACCACCCTTAAAGAAATTTACCGCCATAACTTTACGGGGATCCGGCAGGACACAGCCTTCGAGAGTCATTTCATTCCTAGCGTGTTCACCATCTTTAACCACATCATCGCTTACCAGCAGGCGAGATAGTGGTCCAACGCTGGCCTATCAGATATATAAAAAAATAAAACACACATACATAGACTGACTAAATACATTACCACAACCCCACCTTTTGTATTTGCCGTAGTCGGAGAAGTATGTCGGTGCATCAGTATCAGTGTTCACTCTGACGCGGCTGTATCGATACTTGTAGTCACACTGTGATCTATGTAGAGCGGTCAGTGAGTGTTTCATCTACACTGATACTAGCTGGCCCGGCGAACTTCGTACCACCTAACAGACAATTAATGTCGTGTTGTTTTAGGCTTTTATGAACGTAATACATTAATAATACAAAAGATATATTAAGTTTATTAATGTATTATGGCAATCCAGACATAGAATAAAAATTGGTAAAAATGGTCTTTGTAAATATACACTTTTATAAGTTACTTGTAAGCATACATTTCTGAACGCACGCATATTTGACAATCAATAAATATGTCAAACAATTATCATTACTGACAATATTTAACATTTTTAAAATCTACATGACTTGAATTCACAAAAACTTGAAGAATTTTTACTTGACTTAGTACTTGACATGGGCTAAATACACTAATCGTGTGGAGCCATAATTATACCAAAAAAAAAAAATACGCGATAATCCGATACTTAAAAACCGGATCTTAAAAAAATCTTCCCATTCATATGAATTGGAAGAATGTTTTATTCTTGACACTGGCTAAATACACTTATCGCGTGGAGGCATATATATAAAAAAAAATACGGTGGCATAAACGATTGAATGGCAATTTTTTAAACCCAGGAACATTTTGGCAAAATATTTTTTCTTATAATATTTTTTAGGTCAATTATTCATTGTTTTTAATACTTACTATCCTATTCCTGACAAAGACAATTCCAAAAATACAAAAATCATAAAAATTGGCCGAGCCGTTCTTGAGTTATAAGTGTAGTAACTAACACGACTTTCTTTTATATATATAGATTATATAAAGAGAGAACCTTTGTATTTTTGTATTGATTTGGCTTACTGGAGCTGGATTGCAGCGAAACCACAGATTATATATATATAGTATCTCATGGAACGGTCCGGAGAGTGTGAGTATTAAAATAACAGGAACTAAATAAACATTATTACAAAGCAGCTATTTATTTACTTTGTGACGTAGTTGTATTTATTACAAGTTTATAGTTTCACCTGTCCCGGTGTCTGTAATCAAATTCTTCCCACTTCCCGTTGTTTCATTGAGCTGAAAATGCTGCAACTCATACATACATTATGTAATCTGATGACAATACAATGTCAAAGGACCATCGAGCTCGTCTGATGATGGATCCGGAAGAAGGGTTTAGGAACGTTAGCCTACACATAATAAACCCGTCATGTTTGGGCTCGTTGGATTTCACTTGTCAACTTCAAATAACGTTCAGTTCTTATTAACCTAAACATTAAGTTCGTCATGCATACCTTTAAGATAGATTCGGTATTATTTTGTGTGGTTGTTGTTTTAACATCCGGCTAGAAAACTGATTTCTTATTAAAATATTTAATATAGCCTTCATCATATTACATCAGAGATGTTCCCAGTACGTGGTCACCTAGCAGTGCTGTACACAACAAGATAACAGTTAATATCAGGTCACAGCTGTAAACAATTTTCCCCGGTAGGTATCTGTGGGGATTTACAATTGACGTGTTTGTAAAGTCTTATCTCATGTTGACGGTAAAATTCCCAAGAAGCAGTAGGTGCCTACTAGGTACCTACCTACAGTAACACATTTGTTTGATTTTGTTCACGATAATTTAATCGCTGGACTACGCTCTCACATAATATCACATGACGAGCGTCTAAAGTAGAACCTTACTTTTTAATAACAGACAGACAAGCACTTGACCACTTTCGTGCTTCTCTGTATATGTAAAACACCACGTAGTGACTATACCAACCCGTCTGCAGAGCTGGCTGCCACTGAACGTTGTGCCAGAACTCAGCAAACTGATCGGTAAATTGTCTTTGTTCAGTGGATTGTTCGAGCCAGGCTGAAGTCTAAATACATTTTTTTTAAATACTTTATAGGCTAGCGTTTGACCACTATCTCACCTGTTGGTAAGTGATGATGAGGTCGAAGATGGAAAGCACGCTAGGCCTAGAATGGGAACTGGCTCTCAAGGATAGCTGCCGGAACACATAAGATGTTTTGGTGACAGATTTTCTAACTTGAGGGTGGTAGCGGGCCAGGCGGACATTAGATAGTGTCCTACCACCATGCGGGGGTTGTTGGTTTCTTAACGATGTTTTTTCCTTCACCGGAGGGCCACTGTGAGAAGCGCACATAAATTTTTCGATAGAAAAATCCATTGGTGCACGGCGGTTTGAACTCGGTACCACGGCATCAAAGCCGACCGTTCTCCCAATTACGCCACCGGGCCCTCATATTTTGAGCACCTAGTCTAGTCATCTACTAAAGCACCACCCAGGAATCACTTGTATGATTAATCGTACGGACGCGCGAATAAAAAAATGACCCTCTCGTGGCCACTTTCACTTGTTAACCTTGCTATGAGATAAGACGCTGGACACTGACTGTGTCAGTACTCCAACTCTTCTACCCCATGGAGGTTATTCCGAGGTCCGAAGCAATCCGATGGCATTCATGAATGAACTTACTAAGCTCATGGTCCAAGGTTACATAATTGGTCAAATTTAATTTAGTATCATAAGTGCACCAGGTCCTGCTTTGTCAACATAAGAGTAAACATATTTAATGTGAACGTACCAGCTTTACACCGCGTTGTATTTATTATGATTTTGGTCCGACCACGTTTCGGCCCAGTACGTAGACGCAACTTTGCGCTGGTAAGCGCGGACGACACGACGTGGCTCGCTGCCACCCTAGCCGCTCCCAGACGGTCACCTACGTATTAGGTGAAACCTGCAGGTTCTTCTCAACCGTTCGAAAGCTAATTAAGATTCAAAACTGCCTTTAGTTTGACTTGGATCTTTGCAATTCACAATGCTCCGATCGGTTACCTTTGATATTTTAATTCGATAAAATCTTGGAAACATTTCCGAGACAAAATAGCTCTCGGATTTATTAATACTCAAAATTACAAATGAAGCTATCGAGCCCGAATAGGTTTCTGAATGAATAGATTGAAGGCGCCGGTCGGAGCATGATCTGAATAAATATCACGCGGTAAAAAGCCGGTTCAGTACGTTCTCATCAAATATGAATAATTCTCGCGAAAACTTTCAAACTTAAGGTATTATACAACATTGCATAAAATAATAAAATCCAATAAGTCATAGATGTAACATTGCATATTTTTTTTATAAAAATACTAGCTGAGCTCCGCGGCTTCACACGCGTGCATACTGATGTGTGGCGAGTGGAACTATATCAGATTCACACACACTTATTTGCGCATTTATAATAATTATGTACCGAGTTTTCAGTGAATCGGACCAAGTAATAAAACTTTCCATGAAAACTTTATCACCCTGTTTAACCATTTGAAGGGATGGTTTTTACACTAGCTTCATTTTCATTCATTATTTCATTCGAATGTATTTAGTAGCACGGAGATACGTGAAAACAAAAATTAACAAATTTTCTTTGATATTACAAAACAAAATTATTTTACACACCCCATAGGAGAAGATTTGAAAATATTAAAAATATGTATTTCATTATTTGTGTTAGGGTTTATTAATTGTACCGAGCTCTATGTAAATCAGACCAGGTGTAACATTTTCTATAGAAACTTTATCAACCTAATTAACCTCTTTATGGGATGATTTCCGAAAATAAGATTAACCTATAGCTATAGCCTGTTCTTGTCTTATTCCAGAGCCTACCCTATCTACGTTTCAAATTTATTAAAATCAGTTAAGTGATTAATGGCGATACGCGGGAACAAACATTCTTACACACACACATACACAATTTTGCAATTAAAGTATTAGTAGGATAGTCAACTAAATATGTAGACCTTGATGATATAGAGGTTTACATTTTGTTAACGATATGAATTACTTCACTGGACATAACTATATTTGTTCGATAAATGGGAGTGGTAGTCGTGTCAGTCGTATATAGGACGAGATCATGTAGACGATACCTGCAGTACAGGCTGAACACAGTATGGGGGTTAGAGCCTCCATAAAACACTTCAGATGGCAGCTCGCTCGGGCCGCGTTGTTGACAGCGACACGTGGAACTCTGAGGATGAGCTGGCTAACGTCGCCACTATCACAATAGTGCACAATGAGTACGGTGCTGGAGGCGGTTGTCCGCATACCAGACACAGCCAGACGAACTAACAAATAAATTGACTGGTGTGACTGACCTGTTGGTGTTGGACTGACTGGTTCGTGAGCGTGTCCACGAACCAAATGTTGTGGGTTCGATTCCCGCACGAGACAATTCTTTGTGTGATCCACAAACAATTGTTCCGAGTCTGGGTGTTATTTGTGTCCGTGATCTGTATGTTTGTAAAGTCCCCCGCGACACAGGGTATCATAGTGCGGGGAGTTGTCTTTGAAACAAACAAAAAAAGTTAAGCAACTATGTACAATGAGTCATCTGTCTATATCAGTTACCAGAAGATCCTCGGTCGCTGCAGCCACATCGTGCGTCGACAAACAGACAAACCTTATCGAAGATACAAGAGAGACCGACTAGTCGGTCACCTATCTAGACGTGTGACCAAATAATCTCGGTCACTGGACTGTAGCCACCGCAATGAGACAAGTTGAAGTATTGGTGACAGTTAATACAACAAACTACAAAGGATTCTCAAAGACATACACTTTCATTAACGAACACAAGAACAAGAACATATCCACAATGACTGGCTGTAGCGAGGCGCACGTCACTCACGTAGCTCGTAGCACGCGTAGCAGAGCTCGTAGCGTGCGTGTCGTAGCCACTACTCAGTCGAGTTCATATACTGAAATGTTCAAGATTACGCTTAAAAAAACAAAGTCAAGATTATAATGTCATTATCATCATCATCATTATGAGCCAAATTCAGTCCACTGCTGGACGTAGGCCTCTCCCAAGAGACGCCACTGAGCCCGATCTTCGGCTTTTTGTTTCCAGTCAATGCCCACAGCTTTGCGAATGTCGTCGCTCCACCTGGTTTGTCCTTAGCTACGTTTGCCGATTCCCAGAGTTTGCAGTCTCCCAGAGATTATAATGTATCCTTACCAATGTAAGATAATAAAAAAATATTGAATGTCTATATGGCTGAGTACAGAGCACTTTCTTAATCATCTAAACGAACATCTTGTATTCATATAACTGTATTTTCAATAAATAAAGAAGAAGAAGAAGAAAAAAAAGCTGTCGGTGTACCATTTGATAATCGACTCCACAAAAAGAGGATTCGTATGAATTTAAGGACTCAGACTACTTTACTCATGTGTGTGTGTGTGTGCTCACACCTCGAACGAAAAATAAAATATGTATATAGCTTAAGACGCTGTTCTTTGAGGAACATCCTTATACATTCATACATACACACATAAAATTACGGCTTTTTCCTGTTGGGGTATGCAGAGACTACTTCTTTCCACATGCTACGGTCCTGACATACCTCTTTCGATTCTCCCACGTTCATCCTTATACTGGTGTATATTAATTCACAGATAGATATATAAGATACACTCTTTATTGCGACACCAAAGATACAGACACATACAACTTTACAGCTTACATTTAAAATATCACAATGGGCGGTCCTATCGCTAACAGCTATCTCTTCCAGACAACCTTTCTATGGAGAGGATCGACAAATACAGTAGCTTAATAAGCAGGGCGCCTAATTTAAATTAAAATGAAAAGAATAACAATCATATGTATAACTAAACTAACATAATCATACCTACTTACCTATAACAATAAACACAGATTAGTTACATATATTCCTACACTCGCATTCATTCAATTTAGAACAGATAGCTGCAGCTTGACACTAGTTATAATGAGAGATATAAATCTTTTAAACCGCTCTTGAAAATATGAACAGCCTGGACGGTAAAAGCTTTATCATAAAAACTGGAACCATGTGCGGAAAAGTTCAGGGTAAAGTTTTCTGATGACCTTAGAGAAAGATAGTTAAAACTGTGGAAGTCAAAGCGTTCGTTAAGATAAAGCGGAGTAAAGGGATTGATTAGAATTTCAAAGAGAAGGGAAAGAATATGAGTATTCCGGCGAAGGCTAATAGGAAGCCACTTGAGCTTTGTACGAAACTGAGATACATGATCATATTTACGCAAACCAAATGTGAATCAATACATACATTTTGTGGACGCTCAAGTGTATCTAGCTAAACTTACCTAAGATCTAGACAGCAGACGTCAGAATAATCAAGAATAGGAAGTAGGCGAGATTGGGCGAGTGCTATTTTAGTGGCTGTACGAAGAAAATTGCATAGCCTTTTTAGTGACGCCTTAGCTGCATAGAGCTTGCGACTGGTGTTTTGTATTTGTAAGTGCCAAGTCAAGCATTGATCTATACGACCAAGATGTTTCAGAGACCTGCTGGATGGAGTATCTATTCCACCAAAATTAACGCATACATCATCATCAAAGGTTATTTATATTATATAATAAAGATGTAGGTAATATTTTTTATAATAACTGCGAGTGTCAGAATATGCCGCAATTATTGACCGGCTTCAAAAAGAAGGTTCAATTAGTTTGTTTCGTCACGTCCATCTTAAACGCGTACATACCTATGTTTTTTTTTAATTTTTTATGCTTGATAGGCAAGCGTTTGACCACTATCTCATGTGATGTTAAGTGACGATGCGGTCGACGATGTAGCACGCTTACCTAGTAGATACCTGTTCACTCGCGATTTGAAGACCCCCGGTGAGTACCATTAGATTATTGTTGTTTGTTTTATATTTGTGGATGAACAATAAAGAGTTAATGTATCTATCTATTTACATTTATATTGTGAAATCGTAATTATTACATCCATGGTGAGTAGAGACATCGTTGGCTACCGACTACTGTTCGATCTCCACAGACCGACTGTACAACTCCCCAACATTATTTGTACATATACTTATTACCATTCAACGGGGGAATACAGTCAGCATTTTGCGACCTTTATCTACTGGTAGTGGTTTGGTGGACTACATTTTAGTTTTTATTGTTTTTGTTTAGGTTTAATTGTTTCTTTAAAGTTAGGTAGTTTTAACGTTAAATTGATGTACATAGTCCATTATAAAAATAGTTTACTCTTGTTGGATGTTATTTTGTTTCATATACTTATTTTTGTAAATTGTTAAACACAATTCAAAATGTCATCGTACCGACGGGACTCCAACCCGCACCCCTCGGATAACACGTCCAGGTGCTCTGCCAAATAAGCCATGGTTCGATCTATCGATACGACGAAATTAGTGGATTGCAATATTTAACCCAAATATGCATTGGTGGCGCCCTCTACTACTTATATATAAAGTGTGTAACACTCCAAGAAACATAATATATCACATACATATTATTTTGTTCTTTAAATAGATAGCATATTTAGTTATAGGCACGTGATGAAAACATGATATTTGTGTGTGTGCGCGGGTTAGACGAATAGTGGACTGTATATTTGATTTTTGGTTGATGCATGTGATGGACGACAAAAACTGCGCGGGAGTAGACAAAAGAAAAAGGCAGTTTTCGAAAGGAAAAGGAGTGCACATTACCTTGAGTCCTTGGGGCTGGCCTGCGTAGATAGCTTCACAGTATATTGTACACTTCACAGCAATTTGATAACACAATTACATAGGTATTTCAATTTAAAAGCACGAGAGCGGTCGCCTCCATTGCGAGTTATTCGACCAAACTTGTTCCTTCTACCTCCGCGAGAGGCAGCACTGTCTATAGCGATCCGAAACGAGTATTTTCGGTCTCGCTCTTACATATGCGAGTAGGTATGTGCGGGAGCGTGATAAAGGAAGGGAAATTTTAATCTTATTAAATCGCTGTCATCAAAAATATTGAATTGGCGCAAACATTGTGTTATCTACACGTTGTGATAACTTCAAAGCAGAATATTAAAGTCAACATTCTATATAAACGCAAATAACAGTTATCTTATAACTTGACCCCGAGCTCTAACTACTAACCTACTAAACCTAACTATAACAATTACCTACTTACCTTAATTTTATGTTGATACATTAGAGTACACACTATCAAGCAAGTCGTCCGTCTGATGTTACCTACATGTCTCTCGCCACCCTCGTAACCTCGGGTCGCGTCCCTGCACTGCGCCCGCCGCCCTGACACTGTCGCTCTCTGTGGGGACAACACGTCCCACACCCTGACACTGTCGCTCTCTGTGGGGACAACACGTCCCACACCCTCACCTGATGGAAGGTGTAGCTGTTCCACTCATATCTATATCTGTGAATGCACACACGCAGTGATGTCCACGTTACACACACGAAGAGAGAGCTCTTTATTGTTAACTAAATATAAAATAGTTTTCGTTTCACAGACATGCTCTTGACCGCTAAACCTACCACTAGAAGTTCCCCATTTAGCACTCACCATAGATCACGTGTAGGGTACATTAAGATCTAAGCTAAGTTGCTGAGCTAAGTGTGAGGGTCTAGTGTGGCATCGGTTTTGACGCCAGCGATAGTGGGGTCAAAATCTGCCGTGCTTCAATACATTTTTCCATCAAAATTGTATGTGTGCATTTTTACAGTGGCCTCCTGGTGGAAAAAATACCATTATCGACCTAGGATACTCGACTAGTGTAGTAGTGTCTAGTGTCTAGTAGGAATCTGTGGTGAACATAATGAAGCCATGCAGAATATTGTGTACCTACTCTATATCTAAGTCGCATGTTATACATATGTTTACTAGGTATACCACGCCTTACCAATCATTTTCTATTCGTTTCATGTAAAGGTTTCTAGCGCTAAGACTGTTCAGTTTAATAATGTATAGATGTGGTGTAATATTTAATAGTTTATTCTACTAATATTATAAAGGCATAAGTTTGTAAGTGTGTTTGTATGTTTGTTACATCTTCACGCTCAAACGGCTAGACCACTATCGATGAAATTTGGTATATAGGTAGCCAAAAGGGTGTTGGCTACCTCTATACCAATATATATGTAAAAAACACATATATACCTACAAATTTCATTAACACATTCAAGTCATCATCACCGTCATTGGCGTTTTAAAACTGTGAAAAAGATCTAATATTAAATACTTTCTCCGAATCATATTAAGATACTGACTATGAAGAACAAGTCACCCTCAATGATCATGATCATCATCCACATCATAATGTTTCACCGCCACCGCAAGGAAAGAGTAATTCTATCTCATCCCACTAATATTATAAACATTATCAGCCGGTATCAGTCCACTGCTGGACGTAGGCCTCCCCCAAGACACGCCACTGAGCCCGGTCTTCAGCTCTTTGTTTCCAGTCACTGCCCACCGCTTTGCGAATGTCGTCGCTCCACCTGGTCACAGGGCGTCCTACACTACGTTTGCCGATTCGCGGTCTCCACTCTAGAACCAGTCTGCCCCAACGGTTATCGGTCCTACGGCAGATATGACCAGCCCACTGCCACTTCAGTTTGCTAATCCGCTGAGCTATGTCGATCACTTTAGTTCTCTGGCGAATTACTTCGTTCCGGATTCGATCCCGCAGAGAAACACCGAGCATAGCTCTCTCCATAGCTCGCTGAGCGACTTTAAACTGGTGGACTAGTCGAACCGTGAGTGTCCACGTCTCGGCTCCCTATGTCATGACAGGTAGGACGCACTGATTAAAGACTATATATTTTGTCTTTAGGCACTGTGGTATAGGCGACGAGAAGACTCGACGGAGTTTCCCAAATGCTGCCCAGCACAGCTGAATTCTTCTCTGGATTTCCTTCTCGAAGTTGTGTTTGCCTAGTTGGAGCGTCTGCCCTAGGTAAACATACTTAGTGACAAATTCGAGTGGGATTCCATCTACGGAAATCGGTTCCGGAACAACGTGCTCGTTGTACATGACTTTGGTTTTATCCAAATTCATCCGGAGACCGATGCGACGAGAAGAATCAGCTAGGTCATTCAACATCCTTTGTAGGTCCTGCAGCGTCTCTGCCATAATGACGATGTCATCTGCGAATCGTAGGTGAGAGACTTACTCTTTCTTCTCTCACTTACTAATAATATAAACATTGTTAATTCTTCACGCAAAAACTTCTCAACTGATTGAGCTGAGATTTAAAATGTAGGTAGCCTAGATCCTGGAATAACACATAGGGTCATTTTTATCCCGATTTTCCCACTGGAACGATGTGTATGCGGGTAAAACCGCGGGGCACAGCTAGTCTATCTATCACGCGCGGACTCTCACTTATCACTCACCTGAGTGCATGCGCATTTATTTCTACGTGGAAAATAATTAAACGATCAGAGCACAGTGAGAGGTGGATACTCGATAGCTCATTAAAATAATAATAACCATTGAGGTGTAAGAACATATTAAGTAACGGTAATGTAGAATAGAATAGAATAGAAAAATTCTTTATTGCACACCATTTCAAAAAACAACAGACAGCAAATTAACGTACTTAAATTACTATAGGTAATACAATGGGCGGTCTTATCGCTTAAAGCGATCTCTGCCAGACAACCTTTGGGTGGACAGAATTTTTAGAAGGAGTTGCTGGTGGTACAATGCGTAACATAATACTAACTACAGTGCTAATAAGTAATGTAGTTAGGTTCTGAACGATAGTAATCCAGTATAAATAAGTCCCTCATGTATTATAGTGTATGTAGAACGGCCCGAGGTATCAGGTTACAGTGGAAGTTACAGTTAGTTGTTGTTATGTTAACTACAGTTAGTGAGAAGTGGAGCTGAAGTGGTTGCCACTATATGAGGCGACAGGAACGGTGGCTTGTAGTGAGAAGCTGTCGGGAGAGAGGAGATCAAAGACTGTAGGTAGGTCTGGAGGTCATAATTCGGGCAAGGATCGTTAGATTCTTTCATGTTATAGCGTGAGGAGACGCTCAGTTTTGTGACGTGACGATGTGTCTACATCTAGTGTGGGGCCTGGGGAATGAGCTGAGTGAATCTTTATTACAATGTTAGTAAACTGATTGATGAATACAATCACTCTGTTAACTGCTCGCTGCCGGGTAGCTGGTGTGAATCTATGACTAACGTTACGAGTAGAATTCAAATAGAACCTGCAAAAACCTTCAAAAAAAAAAGAAGAGAAAATCAAGATAATTAGATATATTTATAAGAACTTAAAGTCAGATAAACACTTGCACAACTGCATCTGATCCCAATAAGATATAATATTTAAATTCAACATATAAAACCATCCCCGACTGATCTATGTTTTATTATGTTCCTAGAGACCATTCCAATGAGCCCAAACACAACATCTCTGCTGTAAGTTGGTGAGGAGTCATCAGGTCAATGCTGCCATGTTCTTACAATATTACTGAATCTGAAGTAAGATACTGAATTTCGAATTGATCAGCCTGATATAAAAGTTGATCCCATAGCGTCATCGTCTAGAAAAATACTTACATGTAATAATTTATGATCGTACAAAACGAAAAGCCGGCCAAGTGTGTGTCGGGCCACGCGCAGAGTAGGGTTCCGTAGTATAATATTTAACATAATTATTTTTTAAATTATCCTACACCCAAGTTCAACTATTACTGCTAAACTAAAATAAACTAAAAGTTCATGAAATGCAATATTATCATGAATTTTTTGCAGATTTTTCAAGCTAGGTTTTGCTTTTAGAGGGGGGGGGGACGCCCTACTGGAATACTGGAACAAAAATTTGCACTTTAAAGTTTAATATTTCGTAAATGGAGCATTAAATCGAAAAAAAAGGTCGTACAAACCCTTGTCATTAAAAAATACCTATTCAACGATACACCACACGATGGGGTCGAAGACGAAACAAAATTCATCCCCACTTCAGATGTAAGGGAGCTAACCCAAAAAAAAAATTATTTAAAAAATTTAATTTTACCACTTTGTCGACGTAATTGATTTACACAGCCCTACAAAATTTCAGCTTTTTAGTACAGACGGACATGACGAAACTATATAGGTTCCTTGTCAGGACTACGGAACCCTAAAAACCGACTTCACATGCCGCGATAGTCATAGTACTGGCTAGTTATAATCATGGTCATCTAAGTATTCAAATTTTCTTATATTGTTTGTCTCCATATATCTGGAGATAATTGTCATATCTCGATAAAATAATGAGACCAAACGGGAGGCATAATATCTCAAACAAAAAAAGAAATGTTTAAATCGGTCAAGTCAATTTGACGGAGTTCATTTCTGAGGTAACAAAAACAAACAAAAAAACTCCTGTTTTGTGAAGTCAGTCAAAAATTACCCCCGACCGATCTATTTATAATTTGTTCATTGAGATCATTCCGATGAGCCCAAACTCGACATATCTGCTGTAAGTTGAGGCGAGGAGTTGAATATTCTGCAGATTCCAGGAGATGTCCCAGCATCAGGTTAACGCTATCAAGTTCTTAATAAACTGGCCAAGTGCAAGTCGGACTCGCACTCGTAGGGTTCCGTAACACAGTAGACTATAACTATGACTATTCGCAACCAAAAAATTAATTATGTTTTTCATAGTTTTTGTATGATAAGATCGTTTAAAAACTAAAAAAGAACCGACTTCAATGTCGCGCTATTCATTTTCAGTACCAATTTTGCGGTGTTTATCTCCATATCTCTGGAGATACTTATCAGACCTCAATAAAATTACCAAATTACCAAAATTACCACACTTGGGATATCTCCTCTCTAACAAAAAAAGAATAATCAAAATTGGTTTATAAACGACGAAGTTATCCGCGAACAAACATAAAAATATATATATATATATATATATATACGGTCGAATTGAGAAACGTCCTCCTTTTTTTGAAGTCGGTTAAAAATTGCGAGGAAGATAGTAGAAACAACAATTTAATTTTTCCCATTTAAACTGTTCTACCTACTTTCCTGTCGTTAGACATTTGAAGTTCGTCCCTTCGGTACGGTAGGGTTAGACTCTGTTCAACTCCCGAATCGAAATTTGAAGCACGTATGAAATTAATGGTTTTGAATCGACAACATAATATATTCACATGTCAGTAAAACACCTTCTTCCAATTGAAACATCGTGTAATGGGCGCAAACTTCGTATAATATACATCCGACCAATGTCGGTACATCACAAACTATACAATAAATGTCGAGAATTTAGAGGTACTTTTATAACCACGCCCTACTAGTTTAAACGCCAAGACCGAACTGAAGCCCGACTGCCAACACTCTACCGCGTTAACTTTCTTGTTTTCTTTTTAAGGTTGGCATCCATGCTTAGAGGCCACAGACAATTCTCATTCGCGGTAGTTTTGAAGTTGGCAGGTTGGCACCATCGATTGACACTGACAGTGTGAGTCAAAACGTTTCCAATGGCAGTTTCACAAAACATAAGTCAAATGAGCACAATTCATTATTAAAATACATCAATATAAGTAAATTTAACTTATAAAAATAAGAAATCATGACACTCGGCCATCCGACAACGTGATGCCTCCCGGCATACACATAAAAATAACTCAATCATATTTTAATAATAATAGAAACATCAAGAATATAAAACTATGATTCTAATATTTCATCGCTATAATATCATATTACATTATTTCTGATAACATAAATTCCTACAATATTTATCAAATAAACTTTTCCACGAATATTAATTCCAAATTAATGTTTATTTAACTTAATATAAATTTACTATGTTTACTAATATTTCACACGAATTGAAAAATAATTACTTATATGTATGAACAAAACTAATTAATTAGACAAATTCGCTTTACACAAATTATTTAACTATGCTTTAATTAAATCATGACACAAAATATAATGTGTGAATAAATATATAACATAAAACCCTGGTTTTGTAACCTCAGTAGCTGAAATCATGACATCAGACCTTATTTCATACCACCAGTAAAGATGCCATCATCATAGCTTTGTACATCAACGGATTTAATATATATCCAAGGTCGGATTCTATTGAATGCAGTAACCGCAGTTACTAATAAGTTTAAAAGTATTATTTAATCAAGTTATTTTAATCTAACAAAATTATCAAAAACTTAGTAAAGTATGAAAAGTCGTTCGAAAGATTATTTATGAAAATAAAACATGACTACGGCTTTTAATAAATGCTGAAAAAGGCACGGAACAACGTAATATATTCAGAACAATAAGGAATACGTCTAAGCCCATAGATTTGACAAGATCAATAAATAACAAGAGCATAACTGCTGATAAACAAAAACATAAGCAGTGAGTTCATAATTAATCACCAAAAGTATATAAATCACTAAAATATCAATTATAAATTGTAACGTTACAAAGGTATCAAGCACCTAAACAATAAAATATTTTTAATCCACTTTTGTTTGAAATACCTTCGACTCCAGCCAAAATAAAATAAATACACTTTAATACGAAACGTTAATTTCGTCAGTCGCCTGTAAGAATCGCTGGCAGAAAGGTTAGCGTTTTTGATTTGCAATCTGCGTGACCCTGATTCGAACACCGTCATTTATCGTTTTCTTTTTTGTCGCCAGCGCAGTAACTTTGAATAGCAACATCAATGTTAGTAAAATGTCAGCAGATAACCAAGATAGCACCACTTGTAGTTTACCTGATTATTTTGAAAATGAATTTGGAACTCCCGAAATAATTCCAGGACTTTATATTTAGACATTAGAATGAAATTATAGTATTACCTCTTGAAGACGAAACTTTAAAAGGCAAGAATGAAGAATAACCTCTTTGAAACTAACTATATAAAAAGGTATTTAAAGTTTCATTAAATCGAAGTCATTAACTACATCTCAAAAGTAGTAAATCTTCAGTAAAACATTGATGTGTATTTTCGGGCTGTTGCCCGAACTAAAACAATTATTGATAATATAGACTCCAAAAAAACATTCAACGTATAATAAGACAGCGTTGACATAGATGGAAAATTACTATGAAATGAACCCAAAAACAAATATTTCATAATTATTTCAAGTCATTAGAAATAACCCAAGTATCCACTACATGTCTAAAGAAGGAAATATCACTTGACATTACCAACAAAGAAATTTGTGTTTAGAGCTTGAAATATCAAATAAAGATAGTAACGGTGGCAGAAAATAATGTACCGTATCATAAAAAGACAGATAATATGTTACTAACTTGTCGTATTCATCCAGTAGTATCTTATGTATGTGTGTATAATAATGTATATGGCTATATATATGTGTATGTATAAAATGTGTGTGTAATGTACATTTAGTGTATGTATTTTATGTATTATAAATATTGTTATATAATTTTATAGCTGTACACCCCTTTCCCTTGCAACATGAATATGTGAAATCCTGTCCACCCAAAGCTTGTCTAATAAAGATCACTCCAAGCGATAAGACCGCCCATAGTATGAACATTATCTTGTTATGAATTATTGTCTGTATATTTTATTTGATGTGCAATAAATAATCATTCTATTCTATTCCACCTTTAGATTAATGTCAGTAGCAACAAGCAGCTTGTTACAGATATGGATAAGAAGTTAGCGAAATTACGGAGAATGATTACTGCATTAATCCGCGAAAAGAACTTCAGAATATCAAGTGATCACTTTGGTATATCCATGTAATACATAGTACACTTATAAATATTATACATACTAATAGTTTACCTATTATGTCTACCAACTGTTGAATACTCAAGACTTACAATTGAAGAGTAGAATATCACAATTCCTGAGCTTGAGCTAAAATCAATCACAAGGAAATAATCCAAATAGGAATATAAAGAGAACAAAAAAAAAATCACAATGGAGTAGTAATCCTCATGAAAAATATTTGTAGCTTAATTGATCTTTTCTTAATTAGAACAAATATTTCTGTTTTCCTGTGTAATGAAATTATAATTATAGTAATAATGATTTCCATATAGACGTACAAAATTAACATCGCTTTATACTTTAATGATTTGTTTTTTAATGGATTATAGATTTTATTAGCATTTTTCAATTTTCAAAGCATTAGCTTTTAAACAACAGACTATATAAAATAGGAACCAAAGTTGGTTTTATAACTCCGTGCATTGTTTTTTTAAAAAAATTACTGTAAAACTGAACTGTTGAAACTAGCACTCTATGAACACACTGCACAGCTGATACGGTGTGGAGATTGAAAATCAGTAGTAAAAAGCAGATACTTTTTACAGCACATCTACACTCAAATCTACAATGACAAATAGAAAATAAAAATTATACTCTAAACTCCTATTAAACATTTTATACGCATGTCACAAAAATAAAAATATCGAATAATACATCGAAAACGTCGTGGTGAATACGTAAATATATCAAACAAAATGTTATCTTAATTCGCAATTATTTTAAGTAAAATAACTTTAAAGTTACGTATGAGTAATTCATACTGAAGAAATATCCTACATCTTAAATGATTATATTGTAAATAAAGTCATACCAATATCTACCACAATTAGGAAACAATATAACAACATAAGGAGCAATACAAATTGTTCATGTGCCCTTATATACCTTACCTCATATATCATACAATATATTTTAAAACTGAAGGTCACTGAAAAATACCAATTGTGTCGGCTATATTTGACATTGTATTTCATTAATGTTAATTTTATGTTCTTTCACATGTCATGACATGGCGAAATAGATGGTCTTATATGATTTCTTCGAAAACCTTTTAAACTCTATTTCATGTGAAATAAATTCATTTCCATTTATTTCATTATCATGCGATTTCTTATAAAATAATAAAACGTGTCATCATTGTCGATCACAGCAATGTGTTCATACACATGATGCTATCCTATGCTATGATTTGAGTCATATTGATGCTTTAAACGAATGCGACGAAAAGGTAACCTTTTCGATAAATCAGGTATATATCCAGACAATAAAATAGAAAAAAATTAAAATATTTTTATACAGATATCCAAAGAAAGCTGATTTTTAGTTCATAACTACCGATCCATAGTAATAATGCCAATAATATCCAAAATATTTGAAAAGTATGTAATATAGATATGCATATATATATATATGTATATATATATATATATATATATATATATTTTTTTTTCAATCTGACAATTAATAAATGCTATAATAAAAATATATATATCTATATATTAGTCAAATAACCCGCCCCTGAGCGCTCCGGGTGCAAAGGTGCCCATCACACTCGCCGCATTTCCACGTTGAATGGCGATGCTCATCCTTTGCACCAGGAACGAGCCGGCGCGGGAGTCACCTGTACTGTCCCTAAGCCTGTGACCTACTTCATGGACGAACTTCTTGGCCTCTGTCCCCCAACAACCCAGGGTCTCCACTGCGATAGGCACGAAGTGGTAAAGCGGCTCCATAGCAGCGTACTTTAGCCTCTTTTTACTAGCCGCGTCTTCTGCTGCTGCTGACGGGGAGTGGACGGTGCGACTGAGGTGGCTGGCAGCTAAAGTGTTAACGCAAGTCGCGTCCCAAACTAGGCACTTGCCGTTTTTCCAAGGCACCAGAGTCAACCCGTCCTGCCTCTTACCGTCAGATCTGCTCAGACCTGGAGGCTCGAGCACGCAGGGAACGTTTGCCGATATGAGAGCTCTACGGACTATGTCATTCAGCGCATGGTGACGAGGAAACCTCCCTGTGCAACGCCGACAACTCAATGCGTGATTGCCATCGGCCTCCACCATGGAACCGCAGGTGCATATGTGAGGTTCACACACCTTGCAGCCCAGACGGAGAGCCACCGCCACACGCAGAGAGTCGTCATCCAGTAAAGTGCCCAGGTAAGGTGAAGGCAGCGCATGTAACCATGCACCGGATTCAGGCTGTGACACAGCCCGCAGTCTGGCCTTATCTGCTCCCGTGGTACCCTCTAATAATTGCTCCTGGAGCCGCTTCGTGCCTACATCGTCCCATGCCCGCTGAACGTGCTTCAATACTGGGATAGTCGCATCCGAATTGAAGCCAGACCAAGCCGACAACGCGTCAGACGCAAAGGGAATGCTCCCCCAGTCACCATTAGAATTGAGTAAAACAGTGACCAGGTTTGCAACCCCATGCACCGACGCTAGAAAAGCTGGCAGGCCAACGTCACGTACGCAACGCACCCCAAGACCACCATATCGGATTGGCAGAGCCGCCTGACTCCACTGATTTTCATCTAGGGAGACATTAAGGACAGACTCCACCACCGATTTTAAGGCATTATCAAATGAAGATACTTCCTCAGGACACAGCCAGGTAGGGGTGGTACGCAACAGGTATGTGACTTTTGGGAGAGCAAAGCACATGCGTAACATGATAATCGCAACGTGTGCGGAAAGATCTCTTAAACGTTCATGAGCAGTAAGGAGAAGCTTGTTACGAGCATTGATGGCCTCTGGAACTGCACTGAGAAATATTGGAGATCCTAAAATATTGAAATTAGATGCTGATAGCTCCTTGAGGCCAGGAAGAAGAGTATCAAAGCGAGGGTAGTGTACCCGAGCCTCAACACTGCAGGGGAATAACTCACACTTCGAGGGGTTCACTTCCAGACCCAGGTCTTTAAGGCGAGGAATGAGGGCCTCCAGATCCTGGAAAACGTCTTCTGGTTTACCCCCAATAGTGCCATCGTCCAGATACCATATGTTTAAGGGCGATTTGAGCTCAAGAATTACTTTATGAATGGCCAAACTAAAAACAAGAGGCCCGAGCGGATCCCCCTGCTGGGCTCCTACTCGTGAAAGAATGAGACTATTGTCGAAAAAGAGATTTGACGGAATCTTGTAGACCTGGTGAAGAAAAGGATAGAGAGAAGGAATTTTTTCCTTAACCTCATTCAACAGAACGTCTCTCTCCAAAGTATTGAACGCGTTGCGAATATCAAGCTTAAGCAAAATACAGTCTTTGTTCTCCGGGTTCATCACAAACGTTCGAGTTGCGTGGATTGCCGCTTCGCATCCTAGGCGTGTACCGAAACCCAATTGGTGTGGCCGTAGGTATCCGGTTATGTCATCTCTCACGGCGCGGCAAGCCAATTTGGCAGTCAAACGACGAAAAACACTACCAACGGCAATAGGTCTTATGCCGCCATCTTTCTTGGCTAATGCAAAGAGCGAGGCACCATACAGATACGGACACACCAATGGATTCAGCTGGCCACTTAACAAAAAATTCGAAAGCCTGGTTAGGCATCCTATGAGACGTCTACCGTTCTCTCCTGCCGATAGCGACGTCATTTCCCTAAGATGTCCCGGCCGTATCCCGTCCAAGCCCGCTGCTGAGCCAGTATGGAAAGTGCCAAGCGCCGACACCACGTCCTCTACAGTAACTGATATCGCAGTATGTGATAAATCCGGATCTGAGGGAAAACTGAGAGGACGCGAAGGACTCGGATGTTTAAGCTTCAAAGCAGCCAGCGTGTCAGGATCTCGCTGTGCATAAGAGTCCTCCGACACCAAAAGGCGAACGGCCCCCCGTAAGTCACCCTCAAAGACCTTGTGTTCGATAGTTTTTTTAATCGAGTGCACTTTGGATAATGACCTCGTGGTGGCAAAATCTTCATAGAGACAAGCACCGGACGACAGAATATTCGCCTTGACTTTAGCCGTCATGTTCCCAGGTAGTTCTTTTGATGGCACTCTTAGAGCTGTGTATGCGAAAAATAAAAGAGCGCTCCACTCGTCTACCCCGTTACATGAAACACAAGAATCAATAATGTCACACAGTTTGCCGGCGGCTTGATTCCGTGCATTTTTAGGGACGTGCCGAAGGACAGGAACGCGTCTCTTCAAAGCTGAAAGCCTATCTAAGGGACAGTGGACGGGTGGTGGTGAAAGTGGCAAAGTACTCGCCCCCACTGATGGCGTACTCACTCTATCTGTTGGACAGACCCGTGAAGCTGCAACCTGATACTGTACATTTTTGTGCATGCGACCTATATGCACTCTAAGCCCGTGTTCAGAAAAAACGCGTGTGGACCCAGGGCAGTGGGGGCACGTCATATTGCTAGGCGTACAACTCATGATAAACGCTCTGAAATTAAATCGATACTTACTTAAGTATATTACTAATTAACAAACAATATACAAAACCTAATAATACAAATGCATTGTATAAAGAAAGCTAGCAATAACAAACAAAATAGCCAAATCAAAATGAAATCTAACTTAAAACTTGGGTAACTAATTAAATATACAATAACCCAATTGCGCCCAACAAAAAAAAACTGAAAAATAATAATAATAAACTTACTAAAAATTATAATTTATTAAATGTCAAATTTATAAAGATTACATATATTGACCATATTTGACCTATATTTTAAAGTTCAATAAAGTTAGGTCACAGGCAAAATCTATTACAATATAAAATTTAAATTATGTTTAATAAAAACTTAGCGTAGCTACCTAGGCGTAATGAATAAATAAATAAATGTCAAGGAATAAAATAAGTCAAAACACTAATTAAAATAATCTGTAGTAATGTGTACTAAGAAGTACACAGCTCAAAAAAAAAACTATTATATTAATTTAAGTACATAAAATACAAATACAATGTCAACAACTAAAATTTAGTTCACGACATATGGTCTACTAGATGTTTTAGTACATCTATCTATATTCTACACAAAAATGTTTATCTTCTTACAATACGACTCCCAAGCAGGTTCCGCCATCTGTGTAATAAATCAGGAAACCGACCGAAGCGCACCAGTGCGCTCTGTTTCGCGAAGATAAAAATGACGCACCCGATCCTGTCGTCTAATCGATTAGAACGTCTCACAGCCGAGTGTGCTGCGCGTTGACGAAGTGTTGCGTCCAAAAAACAGATGGCGATGTATGTGGGAAACTAAAAGGGATTAGATTTAGGGAAGACCAAATGTTCCCATAATTCCCCAACAGCACGGCACAGCACACACTCGACACTGTAGTAGGCTCGAAAACACTGTAGCCTGTAGAAAAATGCGCGAACTACAGCGGCTGATCTTGACGGTTGGTGCCGGGAGACGGCGGTGATTACAACGCTGAATATCCAGGTATTCCTGTTGCCAGCCACGGGATAACTTGTTCACACATGCAGCGTCGCTCCCGGTACACGGATATATTAATTATTTTGTCCAAAAGTAACTAAAAATAATTTAAAATATAAATAATTTACGGAGTGGTAAGTGTTGTTGAGGGCCTACCTACCCTCTCCATAATATTCTATTTAACCCATTTTTCAATTCATATTTACTTTAGTAAGCTGTTATATTTTTATAAACATCACCATCATCTCCACCATCATCATCACTTCCATCAACACCATCACCGTTATCATTATTGCCACCATCATCACCATCATCATCACCACCATCATCACCATCATCGCCGTCATCATCGCCGTCATCATCACCGTCATCATCACCGTCATAATCATCATCATCACCATCATCATCACCATCATCATCACCGCCATCATCACCATTATCACCATCAGTACCATCATCATCATCACCATCATCGCCGTCATCATCGCCGTCATCATCACCGTCATCATCACCGTCATCATCACCATCATCACCATCATCATCACCATCATCATCACCATCATCACCATTATTATCTCGCTCGATTTACCAATAAGTACAGCTAGTCCTTTAACTGATAATCCGACGTGTCTAATCGACTCAACCAACGTACAATGTGACACTCACGTGCCAGCTCAATTAACCGATGAGTACAATTAGAACGCCCCCTAATTAACAATTCGACGTGTCTAATTAACTTAACCAACATCCAACGTGACACTCACGTGCCCGCTCAATTAACATCCAACGTGACACTCCCGTGCCCGCTCAATTAACATCCAACGTGACACTCCCGTGCCCGCTCAATTAACCATCCGACGTGTCTAATCGACTCAACCAACATCCAACGGGACACTCACGTGCCCGCTCAATTAACCGATGAGTACAATTAGAACGCCCCCTAATTAACCATCCGACGTGTCTAATCGACTCAACCAACATCTAACGGGACACTCCCGTGCCCGCTCAATTAACCGGTGAGTACAATTAAAACGCCCCCTAATTAACCATCCGACGTGTCTAATCGACTCAACCAACATCCAATGGGACACTCCCGTGCCCGCTCAATTAACTGTTGAGTATAATTAGAACGCCCCCTAATTAACAATCCGACGTGTCCAACCAACGTCTAGCGAAACACTCAGGTGCTCGCCCAATTAACCGTTGAGTCAACTGGCATGCCCTCTAATGTATCCAATAATCTGACAACCAGTCGACCCATCCATTAGAAAAACAATATATTATTTTAACACACTTGTAACTTTATATTCTGAATGCTGTTAGACTTTCTGTTTGAAACGTTTGTAAATATTAAAATCAAAACTTATAAAGTTCAATGACTTTCAATGGTTTAATACTTTCTTATAGCACGCGCAACCACAACATAAAAATAAAAATAAAATGTCAAACGTGTTATATGCTATCGGAGGGTGGCCCCGACCAAACACAAACACGCCCAACTCAAAAGCGTACGAAAGCATGCGCTAGGTTCTACCAGAGGGTAGCCTTGGCCAAGAACCCACGCACACCACCGCACACGAATGATCTTGATTTAAGCAGCACATCACCAGAGGGTTGCCCTGACCAGACACGCTGCACAAATCCAACACAATCATGTAAATTGCACGTGATCCAGTTCAATTTTCAAATAAATGTCAGTTACTTCTGATAAATTACTTTAGTGGACGCATATCAAGCATACCAAATATAGGAGAAAAAAAAAACAATCTATTAAAAGCTATCAACATACCCTTTGGGTTATCCCGCTTCTGAATTGTCAGTAAAACACCTTCTTTCAATTGAAACATCGTGTAATGGGCGCAAACTTCGTATAATATACATCCGACCAATGTCGGTACATCACAAACTATACAATAAATGTCGAGAATTTAGAGGTACTTTTATAACCACGACCTACTAGTTTAAACGCCAAGACCGAACTGAAGCCCGACTGCCAACACTCTACCGCGTTAACTTTCTTGTTTTCTTTTTAAGGTTGGCATCCATGCTTAGAGGCCACAGACAATTCTCATTCGCGGTAGTTTTGAAGTTGGCAGGTTGGCACCATCGATTGACACTGACAGTGTGAGTCAAAACGTTTCCAATGGCAGTTTCACAAAACATAAGTCAAATGAGCACAATTCATTATTAAAATACATCAATATAAGTAAATTTAACTTATAAAAATAAGAAATCATGACACACATTACTCGAATTATGGCGTAGGTAGTAGTAGGTAGTAGGTATTTAAATTTTAATATTTTGAATTATGGCTTTTTATGCTCGATCTTACAAACCTTAATAGATAAAGACCTAACATTTACTCATGGTGTGTATTACAACGGTTGCAAGATCAAATAATAAAAACAATATTAAATTAAAAATAAACTGGCCAAGTGCAAGTCGGACTCGCACTCGTAGGGTTCCGGAACACAGTTAAGTATTCCATAACTATGATTTTTCGCAACTACAAAATTAACTTTGTTTTTCATAGTGT
Organism: Cabera pusaria; assembly: GCA_954871355.1. NCBI lineage: Eukaryota > Metazoa > Arthropoda > Insecta > Lepidoptera > Geometridae > Cabera > Cabera pusaria. Next base: position 18,026,489 of record OX940912.1, read on the forward strand.
TTGTATGAAAAACAAAGTTATCTTTGCGGTCGCCATATCTCTAGACTGCTGACTGTATCTCGTTCAAACCAATTTTCGTTGTTACTTTTTATTGAGATCTACAGCATATATTTTTTTTAGATTTTTCACTCCCATACTTTAAAAAGTTAGAGGAGGGGAGGGGGGACACACATTTTACCACTTTAGACGCGCCTATCTTTCAAATGATTGACTTTGAGAAAAAATGATTTTAGGAACCTCAATGTCATTTTTAAGACTATCCATAGACACCCAACACGTATAGGTTTGAAGAAAAATTTTGTTTTTTGGTTTCAGTTCCATGTATGGGATGGAACTGAATGGGTATGGGATTCCCTTAAACTTTTATATTTTTATTTTTGTATAAAAATCAGAAAGCGGTTTACAGAATACATCTACCTTCCAAGTTTCAATTCTGTAGTCCTAACAGTTTCGGAATAAAATGGCTGTGACATACGGACGGACAGACACAGACAGACAGACAGACAGACATGACGAATTTATAAGGGTTCCGTTTTTTGCCATTCGGCTACGGAACCCTAATTAAAGGGGGTCCCCATACAAGAAAATTATTTTTCCGGAAAAATTGTTCAATCGGAACCCTGCGTGTCTGACTCGCACTTGGACAGTTTATTTATATTCGCGGTACGAAGTTCGCCGGGTCAGCTAGTCTTATAAATAAAAATCAATTGCTGCTCGTTAGTCTCGCTAAAACTCGAGAAGGGCTGGGCGATTTGGCTGATTTTGGTTTTGAAATGTTTGTCGTAGCCCAGGGAAGTTTAAAACGGTGAGAAAATATGGGAAAATTGCGAGGAAGATAGTAAAAACAACAATTTCATTTTCCCATATAAACTGTTCTACCTACTTTCCTGTCAAACATTTGACGTTCGTCCCTTCGGTACGGTAGGGTAGACTCTGTTCCACTACCGAATTGAAATTTGAAGCACGAATTAAATTAAGGGTTTTGAATCGATACCATAATATATCCACATTACTCGGATTATCGCGTAGGTATTTACAAGCATTTACAAGCATACAATTAAAATACAAGAAACGTATTTTTCCGGCAAATATTGTTCAATCGGAACCCTGCGTGTCTGGCTCGAATATGGACAGTTTATTTATATTCGCGGTACGAAGTTCGCTAGGTCAGCTAGTGTGCAATAAACATTGCTAGTAAGCTTTTAAATAAATAAAATAACAGTTGGATGCCCGAATAATAAATCCTTTTTTGATTTTTTTAGTTCATTTCTTTACAAAGTAAAGTAATGGTAACCTTGAGTGAATATTTTATTTTTATGTATATGGAAAACAAACAGCTTCAAATGTATGTTTAGGAAACAAATTAATCGTTAATTAGTTTTCACTTTATACATCCACCATCAAGGAGTAATCTGCTGCCATAACCTTACGTTATTCCTACAGCACACACCACTTGAGAGTCAATTTATTCTAGGCCTATGCTTATGCTTCGCTATACTAGACCTAGAATAATAGCAGAATAGCACTAAACATTTGAGTGGTGTGAGTTCACCATCTTCGACAACATCATCGCTTACTTCCAAGAGAGATAGTGGTCAAACGCTAGCCTTTAAGATAAGAATAAATAAAAAAGTGATGTTGGCAACCACTGTTAAACTGGACGTTATAGTTATCTTAGTAAACATTTAAAGAGTGTAACTCACGACATGGTCCTGGCTGTTAGGATCGGCTCCTTGTTGCAGCAACAGTTGCACGACCTCCACGTGACCCTCCGCGGCTGCGCGCTGTAACGCCGTGCGGCCCACCTGCAACAACCATATTATTTATTTATTTATGTATTAGCTGCAACCCGCGGCTTTGCCCGCGCTTAATCTTGGTTATAAACCTAGAGGAATCACTATCTATTGCTGAAAACTGCATTTAAATCCGTCGCTTAGTCTAAGATCTAAGCGTACAGACTGGAAGAAGGGAGCGACTTTATTTATACTGTGTAATGTAATGAAGATAGAATGGTCACAGATCATACTATATCACTAATTAACTAGATACTAAAATTTCACATTAAATAGGATCAAAATAGAGTAGGTAGGTATGTCATATCAGTTTAAATCTCACAACATTTCTGAGAGGCAGTTAAAACTATTACATTATTTATATAATAATTATATCGTAAAGGATGCGTAAAAAGGGCAGTGACTGGAAACAAAACCCGAAGATCGAGCTCAGTGGCGTGACTTGGGAGAGGTCTATGTCCAGCAGTGGACTGATACCGGCTGATTGAACCACTTCGGAAACGTACCCTACCGATTATAATATCGTTTAAAAACTAAAAAACAACCGACTTCAATGCCGCGCTATTCATTTTCAGTACCAATTTTGAGATGTTTATCTCAATATCTCTGGAGATATTTATCATACCTCGATAAAATTACCATGGTACCACACTTGGGATATCTCCTTTCGAACAAAAAAAGAATAATCGAAATCGGTTCATAAACGACGAAGTTATCCGCGAACAAACATAAAAAAAAAAAAAAAAAAAAATATACGGTCGAATTGAGAAACCACCTCCTTTTTTTGAAGTCGGTTAAAAAACAAAGTTATATTTGCGGTCGCTGTATCTCAAAACTTCTGACTGTATCTCGTTCAAACCAAATTTTTTTTAAAGTTGTTATTAAGATCTACAGAATATATTTTTTCTAAATAGAGGGGGGAAGGGGGACAAACAATTTACCACTTTAGACGCGCCTATCTTTGAAATGAATGACTTAAAAAAAAAAGATTTTAAGAATCCCAATGTCATTTTTAAAGTCCTATCCATAGATGTATAGGTTTGAAGTAAAAAATTGTATTTTGTTTCAGTCACATGTATGGTAAGCCCCCTTAAACTTTTACATTATTTATTTTTGTATAAAACTCGGAAAGCGGTTCGCAGAATACATCTACCTACTAAGTTTCAATTCTGTAGTCCTAATAGTTTCGGAATAAAATGGCTGTGACCTACGGACGGATCAGACAGACAGACAGACAGACATGAAGAATCTATAAGGGTTCCGTTTTTGGCCATTCGGCTACGGAACCCTAAAAACTAATAAAAAATCAGTTCATTCGTTAGGGCGCTACGATGCCACAGATAGACACACACATACACAAATACACAGATACACATATACACAGCACACGTCAAACTTATTACACCACTTCTTCTTGCGGTCGGGGGTTAAATAAACTAACCAAGTGCAAGTCGGACTTGCTCTCGTAGGGTTCCGTAATACAGTAGAGTATTTTATAACTATAAGTTTTCGCCACAAAAAAAGTGACTTTGTTTTTCATAGTGTTTGTATGAAAAACAAAGTTATATTTGCGGTTGCTATAATATCTCAAAAACTGCTAAATATATCTCGTTCAAACCAATTTTCGTTAAAAGTGTTTGTTGAGATCTAGAGCATATTTTTTTTTTATTAGGGTTCCGTAGCCGAATGGCTAAAGTCGGAACCCTTATAGATTCGTCATGTCTGTCTGTCTGTCTGTCTGTCTGTCCGTACGTATGTCACAGCCATTTTATTCTAAAACGATTAGAACTACAGAATTGAAACTTGGTAGGTAGATGTATTCTGTTAACTGCTTTCCGATTTTTATACATTAGTACATTTGTTTTTCATACAAACACTATGAAAAACAAAGTTAATTGTTTGGTTGCGAAAAGTCATAGTTATAGAATACTCTGCTGTGTTACGGAACCCTACGAGTGCGAGTCCGGCTTGCACTTGGCCAGTTTTATTAAAAACCTTTTTTATATATTTTATAGGCTAGCGTCTGATTACTATCTCACCTGCCGGTAAGTGATGATGCGGTCGAAGATGGTAAACTGTGTGGGGGTTGTTGGTTTCTTAACGATGGTTTTCTTTCACCGGAGGGCCACTGTGAAAACCGCAGATAAATTTTTCGATAGAAAAATCCATTGGTGCACGCGAGGTTGAACTCGGTACCTCTGGCATCTCAGCCGACCGTTCTCCGAGTACGCCACCGGGCCCTCAAATCTATAAACGTCCCGCACGTATAGGTTTGATTATAAATATATTTTTTAGTTTCAGTTCTACGTATGGGGATTCTAAGTTTTGTATTAAAGTCTTAAAACGATCCACAGAATACCTATCAAGTTTCAACTGTGTAGTTCTAATAGTTTCGGAATATTGTAGCTGTGATATACGGACGGACAGACAGACATGACGAATCTATAAGGGTTCCGTTTTTCGCCATTCGGCTACGGAACCTTAAAAAGGAGCACGAGAGGGTTTTACAACTTGTAGATAGATAGATAGACTCTTTATTGTTACACCTTCTTAAAACTAACTTGCATAGTAAACTTAACAATAATGTGTTACAATGGAAATATCTTGTTCTTATAGCACGGGATGCCAGCGGTATATAGCGCCACCTAGTGCCGCCGCGTGGAGGCTTCAGGCCCTTACACGGCAACACAACCGATTTCAGAGCTCGATAGGCAGAGGGTGACTCCTCAGTCATACTTCAGTATGTATATATTATTGTATGTTTAAATGTACAGTTTCACAGAAGCACTGGAGCTATATATTTGATACTAGATAGTTTTAATGTGGTGGTTAGTATAATTATAATATTACAACAATCTGTGATAGTAGTTTTCTTTCAACTCTGCGACAATAAAGATAAGGTTCCTATGACATCAACAAAGCATTCCACCCTTTGAATGTCTCTGTTCAGCCAGTTCACTTAGTAGGGAGGAGCGTATAATGTAAATGAGGATGAATACATACTATTCAATCAATGATAGTAGCTATCTCTGATAAGGTTCGCGGCAGAGTCGTAATACATTATGTCCGTCACAAGAACTGTATCTTCTGAGCCGTAATAGGTAGACACTTTACATATTTACAATACGTGTAAAACTATTGCATATTATGATAATTAAAATAGTTTAAAATCTAAAACAACCGACTTCCAAGCCCCGCGAGTCAATTACAGTAGCGAGTTTGAGACGTTTATAGTCATATTTCCGGAGATACTTATCAGATTTTGATAATATTACAACAGGACCACCTCGAAAACGATCGATTTGAATGATTCTTTTTACTCGATATCGAGTAAAAAGAATCATTCAAATCGGTTCACAATTAACGGAGTACCTAATCGCGTAACATAAAACAACAAAATAAATAAAACATAGATTAATTGAGAACCACCTTCTTTTTGGAAGTCGGTTGAAAATAAGTTAATGTGAAAATAACAGACACACAATAAAAGTGTATTTCGGTGTGTTCTGCTCGATCTTGTGAACCGTATTAGTTGGGTACCTGAACAAACAGTGTGTACAAGAAATCGTTTAAAAAATTAGTTAAACAGACTTCAAAGTCATTTGCAGTATCATTAGATGTTTACGAATTTTAAAAAAGACAATTTTGTAAACTTATTTCAAACAAACAATAATTTCGCAAACCTGTCCATAAATGACGGAGTTATGCCTAAAAATGTAAATATTATGTTATAAAAAAACAGAAAATTTGACTCCCATTACCCCTACGTTGGTGTAATGGGAGTCAAATCTGTTTTTAACCGACTTCACAAAAAAGGAGGAGGTTCTCAATTCGTCTGTATGTTTTTTTTTTTTTTTTTTTTTTGTGTGTATGTTACGCGATTTCTCCGTCAATAGTGAACGGATCCAAATGATTCTTCCGAGGTGGTCCCATTTTAATTTTATCGAGATCTGATAAGTATCTCCAGAGATATGGACATAAATCCCTCAAACATAGGAGAATGTACTGGATTTAGTAGAAGAGTCCCAAGAAGATTATACACAATGGAGGTTGCTATTGGATATACTTTTGAAGACTAAAAAATATGACCTTGAATAATGTTTTTACATCTTTCTTCTCGTTGATTTTGGTTTTTGACAGATATTCTTACGGTAACTGTGAGCGAGATAGAAATAAAGGTGGGGATAATAATTTTTTTTTTAAATATCTTATAGGCTAGCGTTTGACCACTATCTCACCTGTTGCTAAGTGATGATGCGGTCGAAGATAGAGAAGTGGACTAGAATTGGAACTGGCTCTCAAGGATAGCTGCCTGTACACATAAGATGTTTGGCGACAGATTTTCTAACTTGACGGTGGTAGCTGGCCAGGCGGACACTAGATATGTCCTACCACCATGCGGGGGTTGTTGGTTTCTTAACGATGTTTTCCTTCACCGGAGGGCAACTGTGAGAAGCGCACATATATTTTTCGATCGAAAAATTCATTGGTGCACGGCGGTTTGAACTCGGTACCACGGCATCAAAGCCGACTGTTCTCCCAATTACGCCACCGGGCCCTCAATAAATAATTATATATTAATAATTATAATAAATAATTATATATAAATATAAATAATTTGTCTTCACAGGAATGTTCTACCGGGCAAAGTCTTGTTAGGGTGCAAACTTTTTTAAACATACCTATGATTTTTTGACATGACATGACGTTTGCCGAAGATGGCGGCCATTTCAGTCCCGCGACACTGCATACATTATTAAATAACTCAGAATTATGAACGTACTTTGTACCAACCAACACTGCAAAAAAATAATTTATAAGCATAATACCACAGATTATATAATAGTTACTACGTAAATAATACTCTCCGTTGTTAGGTTGGCTACACAGTGCTTTCATAATTCGGGTTTCAACAATATAGGGAAGTGCCTCTTATAACGTAGTAGAGTGATTCAGTACTCTGTTGGCCATATGGCGGCAAGTAATGTTAATAATCGCAAATAGTACTTTTTTATATTCATTTTGGAATACAACTAGTCCGTGTTATAAAAGTATTTGGAATGATTGTAATAAAATAGACAATTAATTATCGTGTGTGTCAGATGCTCCATTTTGGACATTGTCCTTTGATACCTTGATGACATAATTATTACTAGTGAATATTATCACTTTAGCAAGGCATTTAAAGTCAATTTTTTTTAGGGTTCCGAACCTAAAGGGTACCAAATGAACACTTTCTGAGACTTTGTTGTCCGTTCGTCCGTCCGTCCGTCCGTCCGTCCGTCCGTGTGTCTATACATATGTGTGCACTTTACAGATCTGTATCTTCTTAACCGTTATAGGTACATACTTGAAATTTTCAAAAAGTATATATCCGTCAGTGTATAACGGCCCAGACACCAAATGTAATAGATGCATGTATTTTAAATAAAACTTGTTATGCACTAAAAAGGGTAAAATAAGTTATTTAAAAAAAAAAAAAAAAACGACTTCATAATCACAAACAGGCACTCAAAAGCGAAAAATAAATTACTTAAAATTATTATAAGCGCTACCCACTTATCTATTTGAAGTCGGTGCCAGCCAAGTCTATTGGATAGTAGATAGATACTATGTATGTAGTAGTAGTAAGTAGGTACATGTAGGTTAGTAAGTAAGTAGATACATGTAGGTATTATATATCTACTACCTATTAGACTTGGCTGGCACCGACTTCAAATAGATAAGTGGGTAGCGCTTATAATAATTTTAAGTAATTTATTTTTCGCTTTTGAGTGCCTGTTTGTGATTATGAAGTCGGTTTTATTTTTTTTGAAAAATAACTTATTGTTTTTAAACTTTTATAATTTCCAAAGATGATTGCCAAAGTGTCTGAAATTGATCACTAATGATAGTTTAATAAGTAAATTATGTTTACAGGCGGTTGCAATAAATATTTACTTTTTAATTATTATTTTTTTTGAGTTCTCGCTTAAGTGACCCCCATTACCCTCTTTTACCCTAATTGGGTATCAGAGCTACACTGACACTCCTGTTACTTCTCTGGCTTCTCCGTCCTCCAACTAGAGAGCCAGTGAACTTACACGGTGTGTGACACTGAAACAACAACGTTTGAGGTTGTTTCAAACACGTTTTATATGAAGACGTACCTACCAGACCGACTATGAACGGAGTTTTTCCCTTTCTCTTGTATAGACCACATACTCGTACATATGCTATACATGTAGGATAGTACATATATAGCACTGGCAGGTTGTTAGACAAGGACACACTGCCACCTGGGTTCCTTTTGTTGGGGCCGTTTTGATGTACATAGCGATTACAACCTCATGTGTACAGCATACGGATTACATTGAATTTGTAAAAACATCTGCTGTGCACGATCCTTATATTGTAAATCAATGGGTTGTTTAGGGTTCAAATATTGTTTTGTCTGTGGGCTATACCTAGACAATGTTGTTGATGGTAACAGTAGGCTTCGGCCATAGGTAGCTCAAACTGGGCACCAGACAAAGTCATGTCAACAAGCGGTTAAAGTACAGTGTTGATGTGCAGCCGATACGGGAGATGCGTTGAAATAGCCATCATCATAATCAGCCAGTGTCAGTCCACTGCTGGACGTAGGCCTCTCCCAAGAGACGCCTCTGAGCCCGATCTTCGGCTCGTGGGAGATTATGCCCTAATCGCCACGATGGTCAGGCAGGTTGAAATAGTAGCACTATGTACACTGGAATAAAGTAAGATTTCCAACTCACCTCTTCCTTACGTCTTCTCACTAAAGTGTTCACTTTCAGACAGGATCGATTCGAATGTTCTATTACGCAATGAAATGTGTAACAGTAAAGTATATCTAGTTTAAATATAGACGCTATACATGTCACAGACAAGCCGAGTACAAGTTTGTGTTGTTTGTGATCTAACCTTTGTGTCCAAGGACACGGAGCAGTTAGAAATGTATAGTGATCAAATGGAAGTGGTGATCAAAGTGAATTTGTTAATATTATAGTACACTTTTTTACAAGCTTTTTTTATCTTATAGGCTAGCGTTTTGACCACTATCTCACCTGTTAGTACCTCATGATGCGGTCGAAGATGGTAAGCGCGCTAGGCCTAGAATGGGAACTGGCTCTCAAGGATAGCTGCCGGAACACATTATTGATTAACGTTGTAGTAACAGTAATGCACAATTAAAGGTTACATATATTATAAAATGTATAAATTATAATTGAATCTACCAGTTGTTTTAGATTACTACATAATTACTCCTATATTGTCGTACATTAGATCTCACATAGATTCCTGCTCTCACCGATGAGACAGTTCTACAAAGAACAAAACATCTAAGCGCTGATAACTATTGGAAAGAGTGCTTACAAGTTAAAGCTCTATACGGAGAAGCAGGTTGTAAACTATGACCTCCAGCGCCCTGAGTCTCAATCATTGGAAAACCTATTCGGCTTCGGAAGCTTTATTTTTAATGTTGAATATAGATAATTCCTTGAGTTATTATGTTGCGGAAACATTTCCAATTAGAATAATCTATTTTTGGGGCTCCGTAACCAAATGGCAAAAAACGGAACCCTTATAGATTCGTCATGTCTGTCTGTCAGTCCGTCCGTATGTCACAGGCACATTATTCCGAAATTTCCGAAACTTTTAGGACTACAGAGATGAAACTTGGTAGGTAGATGTAATCTGTGAACCACTTATTGATTTGTATACAAATGTAAAAATAAAAGGTTAAAGAGGGGGAAAGGGGAGGGATGGGTTAATGGTTATTTTCTCCTCACACATAGAACTGAAAAAAAAATCATTAAACCTATACGTGATGGGGTGTTTATAGGTACTGTCTTTAGAAATGGCATTGAGGTTCAAAACAACGAAAAAAATTGGTTTGAACGAGATAAAGTCGGTAGTTTTTGTGATAAAGTACATCTTCAAAACCGCAAATATAACTTTGTTTTTCATAGTAATTGTTTGAAAAACAAAGTTATATTTGCGGTTTTTTTTGCTGACGAAACATGATACTTATGAAATTCTCTACTGTGTTACGGAACCCTACTAGTGCGAGAAGCACTTGGCCTGTTTATTTCGAATTGAAATATCAAAAGTTACCGATCGGAGCATTGTAAATTGCAAAGATCCAAGTCGAAGTAAAGGCTGGTTCCGAATACGAATGTGCTTTCGAATGAATCAGAATCAGAAATAATTTATTGATGCTGACTATACAATAATGATGCTAGGTCACATTGCAATCGTTGGTAATGTCAGTCTACCCACATCGGGCATTCAATATAACTACAATATTTGTTTTTGGTACATTTTTATAGATAGGCCTTCTGAAAAAACATGTGCGACATTATAAAACTCCTAGAATCGATGTCAAATTAAATTCAATATAGGTACACAAAATATCCGAATGTCAAAAAACTAACAACTAGTTATTATCATTATTTGTCGTCAGCTGATTTATTTCTTAACAAACATTCTTTCAAATCATAAAATACATTTTTAATTAGCCACCGTTTGAGTTTTGTTTACACTAATATTATAAAGAGGAAAACTTTGTTTGTTTGGTTGTAATGAATAGGCTCAAAAACTACTGGACCGTTTTTAAAAATTCTTTCACCATTCGAAAGCCACATTATCCACGAGTAACATAGGCAAAATTTTAGGGTTCCGTAAGATATTTGGGTTTTAGCAAAACAACGTTTGCCGGGTCAGCTAGTCTTAAATATATGATTACTAGGGACATCCTTCATGTTTTTCTGTAATGAATTGTATGTTTGAATTGCACTAATGTATGCACTTTTCTGAAAAATCATTGAATGAATTGAAGGAAGATGTAAATAGTCATATTCTGAGTGGAGCAGTTCTCATGAAGTAGTTCATGACTGAGATGAACCCTCCAGTATTGCAACTAAGCATCGCCGCACACTCGTATACATTATCTATCAACTTTCTGTCGGATACAGTAAGATGAGCGTACACACACTGGTACTATTATTATATTCTGTGCCTACACACACACACATCTCTATTTCTGGAGTGTCATTTGTGAGTATATTAGCTTCATTATTGTTCAATATATTTCACCAAATGTTCTGATCACTGCCAAGGATTTAGAACCTGATGTGTGCAATATTGTGCCCTTTGATGGTCAAGAGAGTAGGTAGTGTTTAACTTATTATGTATTATTAGGTGTTTAATCAAACAACATCCACCCCTGCTTTTAACGCCTGTGCTGATTGAGATACTAAATCTTCGCGGCTAATTCATTTTTATAGCGTTTTGCTATTTATTTGAAATGAGTAATCAAATGTATATAAACTGGTAACTCTTTCAATCGTCAAGATTTACGAGATATAAATAAATCTTATATTTCTCCTGTTCTATGAAATAAACACTGAAAATACACCCAGCAGTTTCATTTAGTTCCATACATTAATATTCAAATAATTATATGCAGAGAGGAGCCGCGTCAGCTGTTCATTGTTGCAGTTAGTACTAACTTATTAATGTAGTTACTATACATATACCTACATTACTGTACAATGTAAGTCACATTGTTCACTCAGCTCGTATCCAGACAGTGTAGTTACAATCAGGTGCAGCGTGCAGACTATGCCTAGTGTTAGGTTCCGTGGCTGTCCGAACTACGAACACTTGGAGCACTGAGCTGTTGTAGCTCAAATAAATAATTCATCAAAATCGAATAATAATATTCAGATAAGTATACAGACAGATTAGTATTCAGTGGTAATGAAGTGCAATTTGTTAGAGATTAATGTTAAAATGTTTCCAGTCCCACATCCGTGACCGCGCGTACAGATACAGTCGGTGACGTACATTAAAACATTCAGCGCCTGAAGAAAACATCCGGTGGTGACGTGGGAGGAGAGCCCGCGGCACGGAGCGCGTCTATTAATTAACACATACTGCAGCTAGCCGACCGGCCGCAGCTTCGCGTGGACTGCACAGATCTACCTGGAACTCCGGTTCTACTCGATCTACACACACACACACACACACACACACACACACACACACGCACATACACACACACGCACATACACACACACGCACACGCACACGCACACACAATGTGAGATAGGAACACTTCAAATTACAAAACATAATTATACTCTAATTTATAAATTGTACAAATTTTAAATGTTAATTTTGCTCGTACTAATTTTTATTGCTGTTATTAATTATTATTTTTTTCATCAATAATTTCACAATCGTGTACAAATTAAGCACGAAATTGTCACTAACAATAAATTACGTAAAATTATTTATTGTCACTGTAATGGGGGTAAACATACCTCTGCAATACAGGCTTTTAGTCTAGCGCAGAGATAATTATGTTGCTTTAGCAATAATAATATTTATAAAGTCTCATAAATATAATGAATGTATATTAACTATTGTTATTTGCGTTTCGGCGCTTTGTAATTGCTGGTTCGATGATTTCTATCCTTTCGAGTGGGGCGGAGGCGATGATTGTATCCAAAAAACGGTGTTTGAATGGCACAAGTTTATTTTCTTCCATATATATATATATATATATATATATATATATACATGCGACAACAATCCTTACAAAATGCAATGGTCGCAATACTTGCAATGGCGACAGTAAAAAGGCTTGGCCGCTAGCCACGCCAGTCATAGTTCGAGTTAACCGGAAGAGGGTTCTCATCACGATCACTATACTCATAGAGTTGCTATTTTTAACCGACTTCAAAAAAATTGAGTTGAGATCAATTGAGAAACCTCCTCCGGTTTCTCAATTCGACCGTATATTTTTTTTTTTTTTTTTTTTATGTTTGTTCGGGGATAACTTCGTCATTTATGCACCGATTTTGATTATTCTTTTTTTGTTCGAAAGGAGATATCCCAAGTGTGGTACCATGGTAATTTTATCGAGGTCTGATAAGTATCTCCAGAGATATTGAGATAAACATCTTAAAATTGGTACTGAAAATGAACATTGAAGTCGGTTCTTTTTTAGTTTTTAAACGATATTATATGTCTCTCCACACCTTTCTAGCTTAAGGAACGCTTTATTTTCTTATGTCGTTCAAACACTGATTCACTTCGGTCATCAGAAAATCTTCCTTTGTTAGCGCCTTCGCATCGTAGTTCCTTCTATGATAGTTCATTTACAGTTGAATCAATTGGTCTATGGAATAAACTGCCTATTGAACAGGTAAAAAAGTTTTATCTTGCCAAAATACCACATTAGTAACCATTCACAGTTGATCTTATGTCTGCTAATTTATAAACCTTATTAATGTTAATAATTGAAATATGACAACGCATACCATAGAATAATATATTTATATTGTGTAATATTATGTATGATATTGTATATTTAAATATGTGTATGTGTATGTATGTGTAGTATATGTAGTTTAAAAATAGACATATTTATATTAACTAGGCATATAATATGTATTTATCATGTGATTGTTAAGTGATAAAATATCCTTTTTTACATTTAAATGACACCGCCGTCTATCTGTCTAATTTTAATCTATTCCATCCAAAGGTAGTCTGGAAGAGATCTGAGTTCTTTTAGCGATAAGACCGCCCATTGTACGGTTCATATTATATTTAGCATTTTATGTTTGTATATATCTTATAAGTTGTGGTGTACAATAAAGAGTTATCTATCTATCTATCTATCAGATAACTATATCTAACGCATTATCAGGAACCGGTGAATGTGGCCCATAGTTTTGTAAACAATATCCATCACCAGGGTAACTTCGGCGACGTGTACAAAGCCCGTCTAAAGACTACAACACAGGAGGTGGCAGTGAAGACTTGCCGAGTAGCTCTACCAGAGGAACAGAAGAGGACCTTCTTGCAGGAAGGTCGGATATTGAAACAATACCAACATCCGAACATAGTGCGGCTGATCGGCATCGCTGTGCAGAAACAACCCATCATGATCGTTATGGAACTTGTATCAGGTAAGCGATCATTGAGTACTTTTTATTAGTATTCTTATTGCCTATTTGTGTCCATTATTTTCTAGATACATCTTTTGAGGGCCCGGTGGTGTAAGTAGGTCGGCTTTGATGCCAGAGGTACCGAGTTTAATCCCCGCCGTACACCAATGGATTTTTCTATCGAAAAACTTATGTGCGCTTTTCACAGTGTTTTAGTAGTTTTCACAGCTTTTCACAGTTTTCCCTCCGGTGAAGGAAAAACATCGTTAAGAAACCAACAACCCCCGCATGGTGGTAGGACACTATCTAGTGTCCGCCTGGCCAGCTACCGCCCTCAAGTTAGAAAATCTGTCGCCAAACATCTAATGTGTTCCGGCAGCTATCCTTGAGAGCCAGTTCCCATTCTAGGCCTAGCGTGCTTACCATCTTCGACCGCATCATCACTTACCAACAGGTGAGATAGTGGTCAAACGCTAGCCTATAAGATATATTAAAAAAACTACACCTATGTAGGAAAACTTGCCTACCTATAATTAAACCGCCAAGTGCGAGTCGAACTGGCTCGGTCGGACTCTCATACAAAGGGTTCCGTAACACCGTAGAGTTAAAGAAACTTTTAAAAAGATCCTGCAAACAATGCCGAACATGGTTCTTGTTTGAGGACCCCCTATATTTTTATTATTTTATTGTTATAGCTGCCATAGTGAAACAATTCTAATTTCTCATTATTTGTGAAAAATTCAAGTTTTCCTCTTACGGTTCAATAGATATAGCCCCGTGACAGACGGACGGACGGACAGGGGTGTCTCAGTAATAGTCCCGTTGGCACCTTTTGGGTACGGAACCCTAAAAAGTCTCAAAATAACCTATTTTAAGACTATTTAAAGCTCCTATGTACGTAGATAAGCTAGCGTAAAACCTTTTAGCAAGCGACGGCTTGGTCGCGTATGGTACGCAGTACTACAAGGTGGCGCAAAATTAATCATCCAATTTTGTTTTTGAATAATTTTTATTAAAAAACATTTTTATTTTGGGTAATGGAAATGTTAATTTGGACCTTTATATTTTTTCGTTAAGAGGAAAAAATGATATCCGTCAAGTGGCTGCCGCCAATGTTAATCTCTGTGCCCTTTTTATCGTATTTTCTATGACTTTCCGCAAGATTTCCGGTGATACTGTTCGCATTCCTGTCGCATATTCTCCTTAAGAGCTGCAATTGTCTGAGGCTAGTTGGCCCACGACTTCAAGTAACCCGAGAGAAGTCTGGGAAGGTTAAATCGGGCTATCTTGCTGGCCATGCCAAACCGTGCCAACGAGAGCTTACGCGACCAACCCCCCTAGACAAAATCCAATTTCTGTCACTTCACGCTAACGCAAGTTCAAAATGTATGGATTTATGTTTTTCATTCCCATACATTTTTAAGTTGCGTTAGCGTGAATGAAAACAGAAATTGGATTTTGTCTAGGGGCCCAGGAAACGCTTCCTTCACATATATTCCACCTTGCGGAGTATAGCGCAGTATATATTATGTTACTCTTTGGTATAGCGCTGTCTGTTTGTATTCTGCGTCTGTCTAGTTTACAAATGTCAAATATGATTGACGTACGACGCCATTTGCCAAAATTATAACATCTACTATATAGTCTATTCTTCGTGCATCTTCCGATAGGGTGATTAATTTTGCGCCACCTTGTACTTGTACCAATCAATTCATTATCGCGTGGCAGTACGCAGGCTAGGCACGACTATTATCTTCATTATCGCGTGGCAGTACGCAGGCTAGGCACGACTATTATCTTCATTATCGCGTGGCAGTACGCAGGCTAGGCACGACTATTATCTTCATTATCGCGTGGCAGTACGTAGGCTAGGCACGACTATTATCTTCATTATCGCGTGGCAGTACGCAGGCTAGGCACGACTATTATCTTCATTATCGCGTGGCAGTACGCAGGCTAGGCACGACTATTATCTTCATTATCGCGTGGCAGTACGCAGGCTAGGCACGACTATTATCTTCATTATCGCGTGGCAGTACGCAGGCTAGGCACGACTATTATCTTAATTATCGCGTGGCAGTACGCAGGCTAGGCACGACTATTATCTTCAGTAGGTGGTTATTGGGTGTTCTACTCCAGCCACATCTGTTGATTAAACGATATACCCAACTGCGTTCGCTCCGCTTGCTGCGCTCACTTGTTGCAGTTGGGTATATCGTTTAATCAACAGATGTAGCTGGAGTAGAACACCCAATAACTAAAAATTGATTATCTCTCACCACTTGTGTTTTAGAACTCAAAGCCTCCGGTGTAATAATTTTGATCGACGTGTTTTAGAACTCTCAATGACCCCGGAGTAATAGTTTTGATCAACTGTGTTCGTAACACATACGGTTGGATGATCCATGGTAAGTATCATCCTGAGAGCCCAAGGTAGGATTATCTCTCACCGCATACGATGTCTCAGCACATACGGTTGGATAAAACCTCCTCCTTTTTTTGAAGTCGGTAAAAAAATAAAAAAAAAAACATTCTCCAAATCCACACACAGTTAATAAATGATGAGGTTCTGAAGTGACACAAAAATTAAATTATACAGACGAATTGAGTACATCCTCCTTTTTGTGAAGTCAGTAAAAAAAAAAAAAAAAAAAAACAAATCAGTTCATAAATGATTGAGCTATGATATAATAAACAAAAAAGTAATTCGTACAAACGCTATCTGTTAAGTCCTCGTTTTGTTAAGTCGGTTAAAAAGTAATTTGTCCTAAGGCCGCTACACACCTTGAGTTTAAACTGCTCGTTTTCACTAAATAGTGTGACTATACATATGAATGATAGTTTAACTGAATGGTAATAATTATAATTTAAAATCGTTAATAAACCAAAAGAACCAACTTCAAATGTCGCGCTAGTCATGTGCCAAGTTTGATGTGTTTGTCTCCATATCTCTTGAGATAGTCATGAGATCTCGATGAAATTTAAATGAAATTACTTGGAAAGTATGTCCTTTCAAACAAATATAAAAAATATTCTAAATCGGTACAGCCATCTTTGAGTAATCGAGAAGCATACATAAAAAAAAGATTCCGACGAATTCAGAACCTACTCCTCGGTTAGGTGTCGGTTAAAATAGCATTTAATTAACTGTACAGTGCAAACTTAATGGTATAAAAATTTATCTGTACCTACAGAACAGTTCAATCGCAGAGTTAAAAACGAACGTGTATGCGAACCCTTAAAAGAAATGCTTACGATGTACATAATTGTTATTCAATCCATTTTACCTTGATACGTTTGTACCTACTATCTAGCGTGTGAACAAAATCATTCATTATATAAGTGTACGGTGTCGGCTGTGGTGTCGGTGAGTGTATCGGTGAGTGTAGTTCTGTAACTATTTGGAAATAACAAGTAAGTACCTAGCTTTTATTGTATAATATTTTGCAACGTACTATTTTTTGGTTGATTCGGAAATAAAATTAAAAACCAAGTTTCTGACGTATTATATAATAAAGATTTTCTCAATAACTAGAAATCGAAAAAATAAAATAGGTCTTCATACGACAAAAAGCCCTATTAACCGACTTTAAAAAAAGGAGGATGTTCTATGTTTCACTGTAAATTTTTTTTTATTTATTTTTCTCTGTCAATTGTGGTCCGATTTTTTTAATTATATATTTATTTCAAAGATTATACTTTTGTAGTTGTCTCATTGTAAATTTATCAAGTATCTCCAGAGATATGGCGATAATAACTGCAAACTTGCTACTCAAATTGAATACAGTAGCATTTGAAGTCGGTTTTTTAAACGATCCTAATTATTTTGAACATGTTATGTAAATGTTATGTAAAGAAAATAATATTAAAAAATTACATAAAAATGATTATTTTTCGATTGCTGTTTATATTAACTACACACTGATTTAATGTTTAGTTATTTCCAAGTTTAATTTGATTTATTCTGAGTAAAGATTTTTTTAAATTAAATTGTGTATTCTTAGTTTTAAACTAATGTGTACCAATTTATATTTTACAGGAACGACAAGCAGCAGGGACAATGAGATCTTCATGAATTTAATAAATTAAAATCCTTTAGATGAAAATGGTGAGTGACTACGCTTGAATTTTTATTAACGTATATACACACATTTCTTTAAAGCACAGAAAATATAAAAGTTGGTGCTTTAGGGGTAGCAGATTTTAATTTTGTAATATTTTTTGGTTTATCTGACTATACGATATGCTCAAAACACAGGTAGGTTAGGGCGCGATAATTTATCGTAAGTATTCCAACAAAAAGTCATTACGGCTTTAGTAGAAGTAGTAGAACAGGTTTATCTGACTATACGATATGCTCAAAACACAGGTAGGTTAGGAATCGCAATCGGTGGAGATAATCCGACCTTGGGCTCCCAGAGTGAAACTTACCATGGATCACTTAACCGATTGTGTTTAGACATCGCAAACGGTGAGAGATAATCCTGCCTTGGACTCTCAGGATGATACTTACCATGTTTTATCCAACCGTATGTGCTGAGACATCGTATGCGGTGAGAGATAATCCTACCTTGGGCTCTCAGGATGATACTTACCATGGATCATCCAACCGTATGTGTTACGAACACAGTTGATCAAAACTATTACTCCGGGGTCATTGAGAGTTCTAAAACACGTCGATCAAAATTATTACACCGGAGGCTTTGAGTTCTAAAACACAAGTGGTGAGAGATAATCAATTTTTAGTTATTGGGTGTTCTACTCCAGCTACATCTGTTGATTAAACGATATACCCAACTGCAACAAGTGAGCGCAGCAAGCGGAGCGAACGCAGTTGGGTATATCGTTTAATCAACAGATGTGGCTGGAGTAGAACACCCAATAACCACCTACTGAAGATAATAGTCGTGCCTAGCCTGCGTACTGCCACGCGATAATTAAGATAATAGTCGTGCCTAGCCTGCGTACTGCCACGCGATAATGAAGATAATAGTCGTGCCTAGCCTGCGTACTGCCACGCGATAATGAAGATAATAGTCGTGCCTAGCCTGCGTACTGCCACGCGATAATGAAGATAATAGTCGTGCCTAGCCTGCGTACTGCCACGCGATAATGAAGATAATAGTCGTGCCTAGCCTGCGTACTGCCACGCGATAATGAAGATAATAGTCGTGCCTAGCCTGCGTACTGCCACGCGATAATGAATTGATTGGTACAAGTACAAGGTGGCGCAAAATTAATCACCCTATCGGAAGATGCACGAAGAATAGACTATATAGTAGATGTTATAATTTTGGCAAATGGCGTCGTACGTCAATCATATTTGACATTTGTAAACTAGACAGACGCAGAATACAAACAGACAGCGCTATACCAAAGAGTAACATAATATATACTGCGCTATACTCCGCAAGGTGGAATATATGTGAAGGAAGCGTTTCCTGGGCCCCTAGACAAAATCCAATTTCTGTTTTCATTCACGCTAACGCAACTTAAAAATGTATGGGAATGAAAAACATAAATCCATACATTTTGAACTTGCGTTAGCGTGAAGTGACAGAAATTGGATTTTGTCTAGGGGGGTTGGTCGCGTAAGCTCTCGTTGGCACGGTTTGGCATGGCCAGCAAGATAGCCCGATTTAACCTTCCCAGACTTCTCTCGGGTTACTTGAAGTCGTGGGCCAACTAGCCTCAGACAATTGCAGCTCTTAAGGAGAATATGCGACAGGAATGCGAACAGTATCACCGGAAATCTTGCGGAAAGTCATTAGGTTAGGTTAGGTTAGGTTAGATGTTATAATTTTGGCAAATGGCGTCGTACGTCAATCATATTTGACATTTGTAAACTAGACAGACGCAGAATACAAACAGACAGCGCTATACCAAAGAGTAACATAATATATACTGCGCTATACTCCGCAAGGTGGAATATATGTGAAGGAAGCGTTTCCTGGGCCCCTAGACAAAATCCAATTTCTGTTTTCATTCACGCTAACGCAACTTAAAAATGTATGGGAATGAAAAACATAAATCCATACATTTTGAACTTGCGTTAGCGTGAAGTGACAGAAATTGGATTTTGTCTAGGGGGGTTGGTCGCGTAAGCTCTCGTTGGCACGGTTTGGCATGGCCAGCAAGATAGCCCGATTTAACCTTCCCAGACTTCTCTCGGGTTACTTGAAGTCGTGGGCCAACTAGCCTCAGACAATTGCAGCTCTTAAGGAGAATATGCGACAGGAATGCGAACAGTATCACCGGAAATCTTGCGGAAAGTCATTTAGGTTAGGTTAGGTTAGGTTAGGTTAGGTTAGGTTAGGTTAGGTTAGGTTAGGTTAGGTTAGGTTAGGTTAGGTTAGGTTAGGTTAGGTTAGGTTAGGTTAGGTTAGGTTAGGTTAGGTTAGGTTTTTTTTTTTTTTTTTTTTTTTTTTTTTTTATAAGTAAAACTTCAAGTCTACAGACTCTGTGGTCCGTACTCTTTTTGGATTTGTTTTTTATTCAAAGTGCAGTTTGTTTTATTTTTCATGTTATTACTCCATACATCAAGTTCTAAAGCTAGTGTTAGTTGCCTATTCTAAGTGAGTCCATAATATATATATTTTTTTTTTTTTTTTTTTTTTTTTTTGTGTTATTGGTTTATTAACTATATATAACTATTTATTAGTATTACGACATTCATTTGTAAAAACACTAAATTTTTTCCTTACAAGCTATTGTCCCGATGTCCCTGCCTCAGACTCCGCTGGCCTTGGTGTATTTAATAGAGATTTCACGATCTCTTCGTCCCTATTTTTAATGGCCATTTTCATGTTGTGGTCGATTATGTGCCGCTCGCTGGCTTCGGTCGCCCGCCGCACAAACCTGCCTATGGCATCCGAGCTGTCGTCCGTGTAGTAGGTGCAACTGGCTGTGTGTCGCGACACGGCCACCACAGCATGGGGGACGCTGTTTCGGAGCTTAGTCGACCGTTCCCTCGTCTGTACTATGATCACCGATTCATAGTTCAGTCCCTGAGCTTCGTGTACGGTTAAGGTGCAGGACCCCGTTCCGGACCCGTATCCTTTGCTGATAAGGGAGGTTTTTTCCTCCTGTGTCAGCACTAGGAATAGGGTTTGCGGAGGGTCAGTTGGTATGTTTGCACCTGTATACCTTTTCAGCTTCAGGGAACGAATACGGGATCTTGACGAGTACATGCCCGGGTACACTTCGCTCAGAGCGTATGCCACGTCCATGGGGTTTCGGTGCGTGCAAAACATCTCCTGGCTGATGGATGCCAGTAAAGCGGGACTGCTGTACCTTATGTCGAAGAGGTTCTCTCTTTCGACATAAGGCAGCTGGTTGACATCTCCCACGATGACGACTTCCTCCGCCCCCAACAACCGTGATGCCATTACTATTGCCCCGAAGTGGTTCATGAGAGCTTCGTCTATAAGCAGACGCTTTTCACTCCGCTCCATGAAACCATTGGCTAGTACGGAGGCCATGGTGCGCACTTTGGATTTGACTCCATCGCCTATGCGTTGCGCTACCTTGCCTCTCAGGTCTTTGGCTGCCTCGGTTGTTGTGGTGATTATGATGTCGTTGTCAGCGTCGAATTTGTCAACAATCCACGATGTTTTGCCGCATCCAGGTACCCCGTTGATCCAGGTGACGTTTGGCATCGTCCAGGGCTCGCTTCCCGCTGCAGGTTCATGTGGTCCCGAGATGGTTTTCGCCATCTCGAGAATTTTCTCCTGCAGCATTATCTTTGTGCACCGGGCTATTACGACAATGGGATCGTTAGGGGGAGTCAGGAATGTTAGTTTGCCCGTCCGCTGTGTTTTCCTTTCGTTCAGGGGAACGAAACCACCCGTCGAGCTGAACGCAGCCATATACTGTCCTGACATTTTTCCCTTGATGATTTGGGATTTGTCATTGTCGTATATGGCCGCTTCCGCCTCCGCGAGTTGCACGTTCAACAACCCCTCGTTTTCCCAGCGATGTGCTTGCAGGATGTTTTTGCAAGTTTTAAGGTTAACTTCCCTTGTTGCTTTTTCGATCGCCAGGAATTCGAGGAGTGCGTTGGTCGCGTTGTCCGTTGGTTTCGTTGGTGGTATGAAGCTGGGCGGGCTGACTTCCCCTTTGTCTGCTCTCGTCCTTTTGGGATGTTTCGTCTTTTCGGGTTCTGAGCGAGGTGATGTGAAGTCTCGGACAGCGGCTGCCTGTCGTTCCGCTATCCTGGAGACTTTGTCTTTTTTGCTTTGGAAGACTGCGCTTATAATGTTCGTGAGAGCCCTTTTGCGTCCCGCTTGGCCAGCTGCTGCGCCCCGGTCTGCTCTCCTTCTCGCGATGGTTTTTCCGGCTTGGACTTTTTCCTGAAGACGCTTTGACCCTGTTTGTGTAATCGAGAGCGAGTGGAGATTTTCACTGGTGTTTGGGGTAGTGGTGGGGGTGGGTGCTTTGAGGTAACTTAGGTCTTCGCCTCTGTCCTCGTAAGCAACAACGTGGTGATGTGCTGAGGCTTTTATGCACCCGATGTGATCCCCCACTTCCCCTCTCTCGTACTCGACTACCATCGCGTCTACGCTGATTATGCGAGGTGTCAAAGCTTCTTCGTTGACCGCCTGTCCAATCTTTGAGAGCACCGCGTTTGCCAGTGAAAAAGGTGTTCTTGTGTCTTTGTCGATTAGTACGATCGTTTTGTTCTGTGATCGCACTAACCGACATTGGCATCCGGCTATTGTTGTTAATGCCAGCTCTTTGTACCTATTCCATTTCATGGTGGTCTTTGTGGTGCTCCCATTGAGAAGATTTGCTAGTCCGGGGGAAATTGCGACGCGGTTCTTTGCGTTTACGTTGCAGTAGCTGATACCAAGTCTTTCCGTGTTGTTGTCCATGAAAAGAGCCACTCCCCTTATACTGATGCCAGGCTCACCCCTCTCTCCGAGCTCCAATAACCGGTGTATTGGGGTTCGGTGTTGCGGGGCTCGCCGTTCATCGGGTGGGTTGTCGGTGATGGTGCTGGTGTTGGGTGGGATGGTGATTGGTGTGGGTCGTGTGGGTGTTAGGGTGCGGTGTCGTTTTGCTGCTATGGTGAACACTTTTTCGGCGTAGTTGAGGAAGTGGGTCCTGCTTCTCGGGTCTGCAATTATGGTTGACAGATTTTCTCTGGTGACATTTGAGTCTATCTGTGTCTCCAACTCATATTTTGCTGCCAGAAAGCGTGGACACTCCAGAACTACATGCCATATTGTTTCGCTGATTGTGGGATCGCATTCGCAACCTGGGCTTTCCAGTAACCTGAACCTGTGCAGATACTCGGCTATCCCGCCATGCCCCGTCAAGACTTGCACTTGGGTGGGTGTCAACTTGGTCGTTCTAACTATTCGGTATGCCTTGTTGACATCCGGTAGGAATAGTTTGGTGACCCCACCTGTGCTTG
The DNA here is from genome assembly GCA_954871355.1 of Cabera pusaria. NCBI lineage: Eukaryota > Metazoa > Arthropoda > Insecta > Lepidoptera > Geometridae > Cabera > Cabera pusaria. Next base: position 18,049,663 of record OX940912.1, read on the forward strand.
AAGAGTCGTACCTGTCTTGCCATCTGCGTACCGTCTCTTCTCTGATCTTTCTCTTGACGTAGGATAACGGGATCTTGCCATAGTCCATGGTTGAGGTTGCATGCAGGGCCGCGGATTTGGCTAGCTCATCGGCTCTCTCGTTACCCGCGGTGCCTACGTGCGCTCTCAGCCAGAATAGCCGTACTTGTCTCCCCTCTGCTTTCATTCCGCTTATGCACTCTTTGATCGTTTTTGTCAGGGGATGGGTCAATCTGGGGTTTGCCAGCAAGTCGAGCGACGATCTTGAGTCGCTCAGGATGTTAACTGTTTTGGCCTTGCTGGATTTCGCCGATTGTACCGCCCTGAAGAGTGCATAGAGTTCCGACTGGAATACTGTGCATGAGGGGTCCAGACTGAAGGTTGAGAAACATGATTCCTGGCCATCCTCCCACCATGTGAGGGCTGCGCCAACTTTTCCCTCAATTTTGCTACCGTCCGTGTAGATTTGTGGACCGGTAATTTGGTGGGAGTTCAGGGTTTCCTGGTTCATGTCCTCTAGGAGCTCGTACTCAGTTGTTTCGAGTGTCGAGGGGTGAGGTTGGTCGAGGTAGCTCACATTTTTCTCCAGTTCCCTTCCAGGTGGAATGTAGTCTGTAGACAAGCCTTTTTTCGCCATATACAGACTTGCGGCTTCCTGAATTCTCAGGTCTAGCGGCAAAGTTCCCGATAAGGCGAGTGCCGATGTGAGCGATACCGTGCGATACGCCTTGCAGATCTTCTGTGCGAAGCCCCTTTGCAGTGCTTCTAGACGATCTCTGATCATCTGAAGCTCTGTCGACTTGTACCACGCACTGGAGGCGTACATCACTATCGGCTCAATGACTGCGACATAGATGGTTCGGATTATTTCGGTGTTCAAGCCCCATGTGACTTTTGCTGCACATGCCAGTTGTTTGTATATTCCCGAGACTTTTCTGCAAGTTGAATTTACATGTGGGAGGAAATTCAACTTGCGGTCTATTATGAGGCCTAGGAGTTTCACCTCGTCGACGAGGTTCAGCCTGCAGCCCGACATGTGAATAACTGGGGGGTCGTAACGCAGTTTCTTCGTTATCAGCATCACGTTTGTTTTGTGCGCTGCGAAGTTTAACTTGTTTATTTTCCCCCAGTTTGCCACTGTTTCGAGTACTGAGTTTGCTGATTCCTCCAAGGCGCTGACTTCGTGTCCGGAAAATACGATAACCCCGTCGTCCGCGAAAGCTTGGCAGTATACTTCCTCGCCAGATAGTTTCTGCAACAGCGGATCTAGAATTATGTTCCAGAAAGTCGGTCCACCGATGGAGCCTTGGACACATCCTTTCGTGGTACATCTCTCGCTTGTTGCTCTGGCATAGTTGACCACGATCTTTCGGTCACTAAGGTAGGAGTTGATTACTGCGTAAAGATTTTTTGGACATTTCTTGGTTATCAACTGGTGCTTCAGAGCTGGCCACCACGCGTTATCGAATGCGCCCTCTATGTCCAGTGAGACTATTATGACGATCTTTTTGTTGTTCACTTCAGATCGTATGTGTCCCAGCAGGTCATACAGGGCGTCCTCGGTGCCGCGCTGCGGCATGAAGCCGTACTGTTTTGGACTAAGAGTGGGTAGTATGTGCCATTGAAGTCTACATATCAGGAGTTTTTCGACGATTTTTCCGAGGACTGAAAGCAAACCTATCGGTCGGTAGGACTTTGGGTGGGTATAGTCCTCCTTTCCCGGTTTCCTGAGGATCACGACATGTGCGATTTTCCACTGTTTGGGGAAGTGCGCGAGCGACAGGCATTTGTTCGCTATCGTCGTAAACACCTCCCTTTCACTGTGGATGGCCTTTGTGCATATATCGGCTGTCAATCCGTCCATTCCCGGGGCTTTCTTTGAATTCAGTGATCTCAACACTAATTCCAATTCTGCCCATTGGAATGGTGGATCGTCGTCCGACAGGCCTTCGATCTCCTCAGGTTGCTTATCTTGAGTCAGTTCTCGGATTAGCGTGTGGTGTGGGCTGTCAGTTGATACAGAATCGTCAGGATAGAACGTTTCCGCCAGAAGATTCGCCGACTGGACAGGGTTTAGTGTCTGTCCATCGGCGCCTCGAAGAAGCATGTCTTCTTGTCTTCTGGCCGTTTTCCTGATGACCCTGTATATCCCATCCCACAGGCTTTCCCCGTCTTGTGTTGTGCAAAACTCCTTCCAGCTCTTAGTCTCGGCCTCATTAGCTCTTTCGGCATAGGTCACTCGCGCGTCTTGGTATTCTTTTATGACCGCCTTTATTCGTGATGGAGCAGCGTTTTTGATACGTCTCTTTTTACGAAGAACGTCTTTCTTGAGGTTTTCAAGCTCTTTACACCACCACGGAGGTAGTGATGTTTCCCTCCTTGCGCCGATTTTCGGGATTAATTCATCACAGGTCTTTTGGATGATATCCGTGTAGGCGTCGATCATGGCTTCCAGATCCCTTCCGGACATGATATTCCGTATGGTGACAGGGGTTATGTTGTTTTCTGCTAGCTTTGTCCTGAACAGCGTCTCGAAATCCTTCCACTTTGCCTTTTTGGTGTTGTACCTTCTTGTCGTGATGGGCTTTAGCGGCTGCAGGCGCCCTTTCAGACGTACTTCGAAGGTAATGGCATTGTGGTCTGAAGTGGTTAGATCTCGGTTTACTGTCCAGTTTTCGACCTTATCTAGCAGTGACAAGCTACAAGCTGTGACGTCTACACAACTTGTATAGAGCCTGTCTCCCCTGTACTCCTCGAAGGTTGGAATATCTCCCGTGTTGAGGATCTGCAGTTCCATTTCGTTAAGGAGGGTATTATAGGCTTCTCCTCTGGCGTTCTCCGTTCTGCTGCCCCACCAGTGACTCCAGGCGTTCACGTCTCCGCCGACCAGGATGTTTTTGGTCGGCAGTTTCCCGCTCGCTGCCTTTATGCGATCCAAGTATGGCTCTATGTCTTCTTTCCCGTCCAGATAGACTGACACTACTCCTAGTTTCAGGTGGCCCGCCACCAGTAGCACAGCGACCTCCGTCTCCGTCACCAGCTGTGGGTCATGAATGACTTCCAGCCGATCGCCGAAGACGATGATCGCTGCCTTCACTGGTGTTTGACGGTTTAAGGTGCACTGGATGACTTGAGTGCCTGGGTTTTGTTTCAATACGCCACTTGCGCCAACGTATGGCTCCTGTACTAGGGCGATTGAAATACCTTTTGCCTTTGCCACCTGATGGAGTTCGTGGGTTGCTTTTTTGCACCGACGCAGGTTAACCTGGATGATCCGTAACCTGCTTGTGCCAGCATCTGGGAGGGTTGAGCCGTTTTGGTTGTTCTCTTGGTCGCCCTTAGCAGTAGTTGATGCGGGTTCGCGCTATTGCATCCCACTTTTGTTTTTCCATGCAGCTTGCGCTGAACGCATTATGTGCCGTGTCCGCTGCTGGACCGTGCGCCTTTGTGCAGTTCTTGCATTTTGGGGGTTTCCCCTCCTGCCTGTCCTTGCACTTCTCCCAGGAGTGTTTACCTCCGCAGTGGCTGCAGAGGTTGTCTTTCTCCTGGCAGATGGCCTTTGTGTGTCCGTAGCCAAGGCATTTAGTGCATTGGACCAGAGGGGATTCAGGGTCATATACTGGCCGCCGTTGGAGTCCAATATATACCTTACCCTCCTCCACAAGGCGCTTGTGGATCTCCGGGGAGACCTCCAGCACCGGATGGCACTCCAGATTGTTCCTAGCCTGTTTCCTGTATTTCACCCGGATTGTGCTCTCCTTCGTTCCGACGCCTCGCAGTATATGTTTGTTTTGAGATAGCAAATTCTCTACTATCGCTGCGTCGGAATGATATTTGAGCACATCCCTTATGATTACTAGGGGGTTCATGGCTCTTGCCACCTCCACCTTGAGGGTTTCGCTCCTCTGGACCTGCTGCTTTACGAGGTTCAGGTCTTCCCTCGTACCGCAGCTGAGGATGACTTTTTGGTTCCTAGCCTTTCTCACCCTGTCTATCCTGGCGCCTGTGGTCTTGGTGTCTATGGCGTCTCTTATCTTCTCAATTACATTTTCCCCGGTGTTTTTGGGGTCTGTTGAGGAGATAATGAGGGTGTGATTAGGCCTTAGACTGGGTGAGGGAGGCTTGGCAGCCATCTTGGCGTAGGTGGGTTTCGTCTCTGCCGATGCTCTTTGGTGTTGTTCGGTGTGAGCTGGGAGTGGCCGGTCCGTAGTGTTCAAGTCTGCCACTCCCTTCTGTATTGAGGCCAGTACTTGTTTCACTTCCTCCACCGCCATTTCTGTCTCGATATTCGGCACTGGAGGTGCCGGTTCTTTCGAGCACTTATCTTGCAGCGAGCGGAGGTCTGACCTCATTATCTCTATGTTTTCAGAGATCGGCTTGAGGTGGGGCTCTAGGTCCAGTGGAGGTTGGGGTGGTGGTGGGACGCACGTCGGTCTCTCAAGGACTTTTTTGATCAAGTTCCTTACTTCCTTGATCTCCCCCCTAAGCGCAGAGACTTCTGACGGCTCCGGGAGTTGGTGTTGGGCAGGGGGTTCTGGCACTGACGGTGGGGCTTTGATATTTTCCCCGAGACTTTCCACTGTTCTCCGGAGGGCATCAAGTTGGTTAGAGATGCTTTTCGTGTGGGTGTCGAGCCTGTTTATGCCCGCCTCTATGTCGACCCACTGTTTGGCATCTGATACCTCCGGTTGGGCTTTCTCGTGGGAAATCCCGGCGCCCAGTGCTTCAATGGCCTTTTTTACTTCCTTTATCCCCCTGAAGGGTTCCTCGGTCTCGTAGCCTAGCCAGCTGCGTATGGCCTTGGTCTCCTCCAGGGTACCCGAGATGTCTTCCCTCGCTATTCTCACCTGTTCCGCCAAGCCCTGCTTTAGGGCTAGCATCTCCTTGGTGTGAGCTCTCTCGGCACTTAGAAGCTCCTGTGCGTGCCTCGAGAGAGCTCTCTCCAAGTTGAGCTTATGGCGGGCCCGTGAGTCAGCGAGGGACAACACCCGTTCATAAAGGCCTTGAAGGCATTCCAGTGTCGTGGCCTTGATATCCCGCCTTATGTTTCCCCCCTCTTCGATGGCATCCTTGCCCCGCTGCAAGAATTCGTTCGCCTCCCGGGTCTCCTCGCTCATACACGCTCCGGACATTCTTCTCCCCATCTGTGGAGACGAGATGAGGCTGTGTCTCCTACTTGGGTGAATGTCCGAGTTGACGGACGAGTTATCTCCATCCCCGAAGTCCGCCATGCTGGGTGTGGCGGAGCGCCTACTCAGCTCGGTTGCTGCCTCAAGATGTGCCGCGACGTGTTCCACCGAGGAGGAAGTAGAAACAGATCCCTCTGTTGCAGAGGTTTGTTTCTGCCTCCTCCTCGGCGGGTCCGCGGACCTGTCCTTGACGGCTGCATCGGACTTTTCTTTGGGCGCGTCCGTGTTGCGGGGCGATGTCTTTCCGAGTTTCTCCGAAGCCAGCGACGTCGCCGCGGCGACCTTTGACAACACTTTCTCCCGAAGAGATCGTGACGTCTTAGGCTGTGCAGCGGAGTCTGAGGCCTTCTTTTGAACTCCAGACATGGTGTAGGGGGAGGGACAGAATACAACAGCAGAAGTCGAAAGAACAGCAAGGAAGGATGGCACAAATAAACACGTTAAAAAGGTAGATTACTCTAAACAAGATTATTGACACAGGAAATGCAGTTTGTTTTGAAGAGGGACTTAATCTAAGAGATTAGTGTTCGCATCCAAAACGGACCAGTTTCCGCAAGTAGCACCTGCTCACAAGTTGACACATGCACCAGCCTCGCCTTCCTCAACCGTTGTTTGGGAAGATGACGACCCGGTACACAATGCCACCACTTGCCGAAACTTTTCCTGGTGAGCTTGACCGATGTGAATGCGATCACCAATCTTAGGAGATCTTAACTGCTAGCTTACTCTAACACAGGTGATACAGTTTAAGAGATTAATACAATTAGGAAATGCAGTTAGTTTAAAGAGGGACTTTATCTAAGAGATTAGTGTTCGCATCCAAAACGGACCAGTTTCCGCAAGCAGCACCTGCTCACAAGTTGACACATGCACCAGCCTCGCCTTCCTCAACCGTTGTTTGGGAAGATGACGACCCGGTACACAATGCCACCACTTGCCAAAACTTTTCCTGGTGAGCTTGACCGATGTGAATGCGATCACCAATCTTAGGAGAGCTTACCTCCTAGCTTATTCTAGACACAGTTAATACAGTTTAAGAGATTAAAACAATAAGTTATTTTTTTTTTATTTTTTATTTATTTTTTTTTTTTTTTAATTTATGGACTCACTTGATGACTTTGTCCTTTGATGCTGGAGTACAACGCGCTTCAGAGCCTGGAGATGTTGGGCTCTGCGTGGTGGTGCTTCTGGGTTTCTTCGGTGGGGGACTGCCTGGTGCGATGACGGAAATTGCCTATTCTGCCGGGGCCAATTTGTTGTGCTCGTTCTCCCGATTCCAACGACCCCAAACACGGGGGGTTTATGTTGAGCGGTTACCGAGTTATGGCTCGCGGGGGTGAGGTCAACCTCGGGGGGGGGGGATTTCGGGGGGGGTTGGGCGGGGGGGGTGGGGGGGTGGGGGGTGGGGGGTTGGGGGGGTAGGGGGGGTCGGGGGGTCGGGGGGTTGCGGGTCGGGGGGTCGACGGGTCAGGGGGGGTTGCTGTGGAGTGAAGGGGTGCGGTGGGGTAAGGCGTAGGGGGTGCGGGGAGCTTGGTCGGATAGAGAGGTTGGGTGTTGGGGTAGGTCAGGTCGATCGATTCGACCTATTGGCTTCCAACGCGCGGGGGCAGGGTGGGGGGGGGTGTCGAAGGGGTGCGGATGGCTGTGAAGAGGAGGGGTGTAAAGAGGGCTGGTGATCCCGGTTCAGGCGAACCCAAACACGGTGGGTCTAGGAGGAGCGGTTAAGGAGATCCCTCGAGGTTACCTGATGATGGTAATTCTTCAGGAGGGCGAAGTCCTCAGCTGCTCTGCCAATGCGTTGAGGAGTCTTAGGGCCGTCTTCGAAGTCGTCACGGTGGTCCGATGTTGTTTGAGATACTAACCTCGCTTTTTGAAGCACATACGAGCACGTGGTGACCGCGTGGTTTTGTCACTGCTTTTTCAGTTAATATCTCAGGTTCCCGTGATCGGATCTTGGAAATTTTTTCTTCTCCAGACAGATCTTTATGACGACTGCGTGGATATTAAAACGGCTTTTTGGACTCACTGTTTTGCTTGGCTCTATTAAGGGTCAAAGTCTTCGCCTTCCTGCTCCTGAACCCTTGGTTATACAGACTTGCGCACACGAATCCTGGCGAGTCACACACTTGTTTAGACCACAGAATCACTTTTAGACGCGTAGCTCAAAAAAAACCTATTTTTAGGATTTTTTTCCGCGGAGCTGATGTTATTTCGGTCGTGTTTCGACGTGTACTGGGTTAGGTTAGGTTAGGTTAGGTTAGGTTAGGTTAGGTTAGGTTAGGTTAGGTTAGGTTAGGTTAGGTTAGGTTAGGTTAGGTTAGGTTAGGTTAGGTTAGGTTAGGTTAGGTTAGGTTAGGTTAGGTTAGGTTAGGTTAGGTTAGGTTAGGTTAGGTTAGGTTAGGTTAGGTTAGGTTAGGTTAGGTTAGGTTAGGTTAGGTTAGGTTAGGTTAGGTTAGGTTAGGTTAGGTTAGGTTAGGTTAGGTTAGGTTAGGTTAGGTTAGGTTAGGTAAGGTTTTTTTTTTTTTTTTTTTTTTTTTTTTTATAAGTAAAACTTCAAGTCTACAGACTCTGTGGTCCGTACTCTTTTTGGATTTGTTTTTTATTCAAAGTGCAGTTTGTTTTATTTTTCATGTTATTACTCCATACATCAAGTTCTAAAGCTAGTGTTAGTTGCCTATTCTAAGTGAGTCCATAATAATTTTTTTTTTTTTTTTTTTTTTTTTTTTTTGTTATTGGTTTATTAACTATATATAACTATATATTAGTATTACGACATTCATTTGTAAAAACACTAAATTTTTTCCTTACAAGCTATTGTCCCGATGTCCCTGCCTCAGACTCCGCTGGCCTTGGTGTATTTAATAGAGATTTCACGATCTCTTCGTCTCTATTTTTAATGGCCATTTTCATGTTGTGGTCGATTATGTGCCGCTCACTGGCTTCGGTCGCCCGCCGCACGAACCTGCCTATGGCATCCGAGCTGTCGTCTGTGTAGTAGGTGCAACTGGCTGTGTGTCGCGACACTGCCACCACAGCATGGGGGACGCTGTTTCGGAGCTTAGTCGACCGTTCCCTCGTCTGTACTATGATCACCGATTCATAGTTCAGTCCCTGAGCTTCGTGTACGGTTAAGGTGCAGGACCCCGTTCCGGACCCGTATCCCTTGCTGATTAGGGAGGTTTTTTCCTCCTGTGTCAGCACTAGGAATAGGGTTTGCGGAGGGTCAGTTGGTATGTTTGCACCTGTATACCTTTTCAGCTTCAGGGAACGAATACGAGATCTTGACGAGTACATGCCCGGGTACACTTCGCTCAGAGCGTATGCCACGTCCATGGGGTTTCGGTGCGTGCAAAACATCTCCTGGCTGATGGATGCCAGTATAGCGGGACTGCTGTACCTTATGTCGAAGAGGTTCTCTCTTTCGACATAAGGCAGCTGGTTGACATCTCCCACGATGACGACTTCCTCCGCCCCCAACAACCGTGATGCCATTACTATTGCCCCGAAGTGGTTCATGAGAGCTTCGTCTATGAGCAGACGCTTTTCACTCCGCTCCATGAAACCATTGGCTAGTACGGAGGCCATGGTGCGCACTTTGGATTTGACTCCATCGCCTATGCGTTGCGCTACCTTGCCTCTCAGGTCTTTGGCTGCCTCGGTTGTTGTGGTGATTATGATGTCGTTGTCAGCGTCGAATTTGTCAACAATCCACGTTGTTTTGCCGCATCCAGGTACCCCGTTGATCCAGGTGACGTTTGGCATCGTCCAGGGCTGGCTTGCCGCTGCAGGTTCATGTGGTCCCGAGATGGTTTTCGCCATCTCGAGAATTTTCTCCTGCAGCATTATCTTTGTGCACCGGGCTGTTACGACAATGGGATCGTTAGGGGGAGTCAGGAATGTTAGTTTGCCCGTCCGCTGTGTTTCCCTTTCGTTCAGGGGAACGAAACCACCCGTCGAGCTGAACGCAGCCATATATTGTCCTGACATTTTTCCCTTGATGATTTGGGATTTGTCATTGTCGTATATGGCCGCTTCCGCCTCCACGAGTTGCACGTTCAACAACCCCTCGTTTTCCCAGCGATATGCTTGCAGGATGTTTTTGCAAGTTTTAAGGTTAACTTCCCTTGTTGCTTTTTCGATCGCCAGGAATTCGAGGAGTGCGTTGGTCGCGTTGTCCGTTGGTTTCGTTGGTGGTATGAAGCTGGGCGGGCTGACTTCCCCTTTGTCTGCTCTCGTCCTTTTGGGATGTTTCGTCTTTTCGGGTTCTGAGCGAGGTGATGTGAAGTCTCGGACAGCGGCTGCCTGTCGTTCCGCTATCCTGGAGACTTTGTCTTTTTTGCTTTGGAAGACTGCGCTTATAACGTCCGTGAGAGCCCTTTTGCGTCCCGCTTGGCCAGCTGCTGCGCCCCGGTCTGCTCTCTTTCTCGCGATGGTTTTTCTGGCTTGGACTTTTTCCTGAAGACGCTTTGACCCTGTTTGTGTAATCGAGAGCGAGTGGAGATTTTCACTGGTGTTTGGGGTAGTGGTGGGGGTGGGTGCTTTGAGGTAACTTAGGTCTTCGCCTCTGTCCTCGTAAGCAACAACGTGGTGATGTGCTGAGGCTTTTATGCACCCGATGTGATCCCCCACTTCCCCTCTCTCGTACTCGACTACCATCGCGTCTACGCTGATTATGCGAGGTGTCAAAGCTTCTTCGTTGACCGCCTGTCCAATCTTTGAGAGCACCGCGTTTGCCAGTGAAAAAGGTGTTCTTGTGTCTTTGTCGATTAGTACGATCGTTTTGTTCTGTGATCGCACTAACCGACATTGGCATCCGGCTATTGTTGTTAATGCCAGCTCTTTGTACCTATTCCATTTCATGGTGGTCTTTGTGGTGCTCCCATTGAGAAGATTTGCTAGTCCGGGGGAAATTGCGACGCGGTTCTTTGCGTTTACGTTGCAGTAGCTGATACCAAGTCTTTCCGTGTTGTTGTCCATGAAAAGAGCCACTCCCCTTATACTGATGCCAGGCTCACCCCTCTCTCCGAGCTCCAATAACCGGTGTATTGGGGTTCGGTGTTGCGGGGCTCGCCGTTCATCGGGTGGGTTGTCGGTGATGGTGCTGGTGTTGGGTGGGATGGTGATTGGTGTGGGTCGTGTGGGTGTTAGGGTGCGGTGTCGTTTTGCTGCTATGGTGAACACTTTTTCGGCGTAGTTGAGGAAGTGGGTCCTGCTTCTCGGGTCTGCAATTATGGTTGACAGATTTTCTCTGGTGACATTTGAGTCTATCTGTGTCTCCAACTCATATTTTGCTGCCAGAAAGCGTGGACACTCCAGAACTACATGCCATATTGTTTCGCTGATTGTGGGATCGCATTCGCAACCTGGGCTTTCCAATAACCTGAACCTGTGCAGATACTCGGCTATCCCGCCATGCCCCGTCAAGACTTGCACTTGGGTGGGTGTCAGCTTGGTCGTTCTAACTATTCGGTATGCCTTGTTGACATCCGGTAGGAATAGTTTGGTGACCCCACCTGTGCTTGAAGAGTCGTACCTGTCTTGCCATCTGCGTACCGTCTCTTCTCTGATCTTTCTCTTGACGTAGGATAACGGGATCTTGCCATAGTCCATGGTTGAGGTTGCATGCAGGGCCGCGGATTTGGCTAGCTCATCGGCTCTCTCGTTACCCGCGGTGCCTGCGTGCGCTCTCAGCCAGAATAGCCGTACTTGTCTCCCCTCTGCTTTCATTCCGCTTATGCACTCTTTGATCGTTTTTGTCAGGGGATGGGTCAATCTGGGGTTTGCCAGCAAGTCGAGCGACGATCTTGAGTCGCTTAGGATGTTAACTGTTTTGGCCTTGCTGGATTTCGCCGATTGTACCGCCCTGAAGAGTGCATAGAGTTCCGACTGGAATACTGTGCATGAGGGGTCCAGACTGAAGGTTGAGAAACATGATTCCTGGCCATCCTCCCACCATGTGAGGGCTGCGCCAACTTTTCCCTCAATTTTGCTACCGTCCGTGTAGATTTGTGGACCGGTAATTTGGTGGGAGTTCAGGGTTTCCTGGTTCATGTCCTCTAGGAGCTCGTACTCAGTTGTTTCGAGTGTCGAGGGGTGAGGTTGGTCGAGGTAGCTCACATTTTTCTCCAGTTCCCTTCCAGGTGGAATGTAGTCTGTAGACAAGCCTTTTTTCGCCATATACAGACTTGCGGCTTCCTGAATTCTCAGGTCTAGCGGCAAAGTTCCCGATAAGGCGAGTGCCGATGTGAGCGATACCGTGCGATACGCCTTGCAGATCTTCTGTGCGAAGCCCCTTTGCAGTGCTTCTAGACGATCTCTGATCATCTGAAGCTCTGTGGACTTGTACCACGCACTGGAGGCGTACATCACTATCGGCTCAATGACTGCGACATAGATGGTTCGGATTATTTCGGTGTTCAAGCCCCATGTGACTTTTGCTGCACATGCCAGTTGTTTGTATATTCCGGAGACTTTTCTGCAAGTTGAATTTACATGTGGGAGGAAATTCAACTTGCGGTCTATTATGAGGCCTAGGAGTTTCACCTCGTCGACGAGGTTCAGCCTGCAGCCCGACATGTGAATAACTGGGGGGTCGTAACGCAGTTTCTTCGTTATCAGCATCACGTTTGTTTTGTGCGCTGCGAAGTTTAACTTGTTCATTTTCCCCCAGTTTGCCACTGTTTCGAGTACTGAGTTTGCTGATTCCTCCAAGGCGCTGACTTCGTGTCCGGAAAATACGATAACCCCGTCGTCCGCGAAAGCTTGGCAGTATACTTCCTCGCCAGATAGTTTCTGCAACAGCGGATCTAGAATTATGTTCCAGAAAGTCGGTCCACCGATGGAGCCTTGGACACATCCTTTCGTGGTACATCTCTCGCTTGTTGCTCTGGCATAGTTGACCACGATCTTTCGGTCACTAAGGTAGGAGTTGATTACTGCGTAAAGATTTTTTGGACATTTCTTGGTTATCAACTGGTGCTTCAGAGCTGGCCACCACGCGTTATCGAATGCGCCCTCTATGTCCAGTGAGACTATTATGACGATCTTTTTGTTGTTCACTTCAGATCGTATGTGTCCCAGCACGTCATACAGGGCGTCCTCGGTGCCGCGCTGCGGCATGAAGCCGTACTGTTTTGGACTAAGAGTGGGTAGTATGTGCCATTGAAGTCTACATATCAGGAGTTTTTCGACGATTTTTCCGAGGACTGAAAGCAAACCTATCGGTCGGTAGGACTTTGGGTGGGTATAGTCCTCCTTTCCCGGTTTCCTGAGGATCACGACATGTGCGATTTTCCACTGTTTGGGGAAGTGCGCGAGCGACAGGCATTTGTTCGCTATCGTCGTAAACACCTCCCTTTCACTGTGGATGGCCTTTGTGCATATATCGGCTGTCAATCCGTCCATTCCCGGGGCTTTCTTTGAATTCAGTGATCTCAACACTAATTCCAATTCTGCCCATTGGAATGGTGGATCGTCGTCCGACAGGCCTTCGATCTCCTCAGGTTGCTTATCTTGAGTCAGTTCTCGGATTAGCGTGTGGTGTGGGCTGTCAGTTGATACAGAATCGTCAGGATAGAACGTTTCCGCCAGAAGATTCGCCGACTGGACAGGGTTTAGTGTCTGTCCATCGGCGCCTCGAAGAAGCATGTCTTCTTGTCTTCTGGCCGTTTTCCTGATGACCCTGTATATCCCATCCCACAGGCTTTCCCCGTCTTGTGTTGTGCAAAACTCCTTCCAGCTCTTAGTCTCGGCCTCATTAGCTCTTTCGGCATAGGTCACTCGCGCGTCTTGGTATTCTTTTATGACCGCCTTTATTCGTGATGGAGCAGCGTTTTTGATACGTCTCTTTTTACGAAGAACGTCTTTCTTGAGGTTTTCAAGCTCTTTACACCACCACGGAGGTAGTGATGTTTCCCTCCTTGCGCCGATTTTCGGGATTAATTCATCACAGGTCTTGTGGATGATATCCGTGTAGGCGTCGATCATGGCTTCCAGATCCCTTCCGGACATGATATTCCGTATGGTGTCAGGGGTTATGTTGTTTTCTGCTAGCTTTGTCCTGAACAGCGTCTCGAAATCCTTCCACTTTGCCTTTTTGGTGTTGTACCTTCTTGTCGTGATGGGCTTTAGCGGCTGCAGGCGCCCTTTCAGACGTACTTCGAAGGTAATGGCATTGTGGTCTGAAGTGGTTAGATCTCGGTTTACTGTCCAGTTTTCGACCTTGTCTAGCAGTGACAAGCTACAAGCTGTGACGTCTACACAACTTGTATAGAGCCTGTCTCCCCTGTACTCCTCGAAGGTTGGAATATCTCCCGTGTTGAGGATCTGCAGTTCCATTTCGTTAAGGAGGGTATTATAGGCTTCTCCTCTGGCGTTCTCCGTTCTGCTGCCCCACCAGTGACTCCAGGCGTTCACGTCTCCGCCGACCAGGATGTTTTTGGTCGGCAGTTTCCCGCTCGCTGCCTTTATGCGATCCAAGTATGGCTCTATGTCTTCTTTCCCGTCCAGATAGACTGACACTACTCCTAGTTTCAGGTGGCCCGCCACCAGTAGCACAGCGACCTCCGTCTCCGTCACCAGCTGTGGGTCATGAATGACTTCCAGCCGATCGCCGAAGACGATGATCGCTGCCTTCACTGGTGTTTGACGGTTTAAGGTGCACTGGATGACTTGAGTGCCTGGGTTTTTTTTCAATACGCCACTTGCGCCAACGTATGGCTCCTGTACTAGGGCGATTGAAATACCTTTTGCCTTTGCCACCTGATGGAGTTCGTGGGTTGCTTTTTTGCACCGACGCAGGTTAACCTGGATGATTCGTAACCTGCTTGTGCCAGCATCTGGGAGGGTTGAGCCGTTTTGGTTGTTCTCTTGGTCGCCCTTAGCAGTAGTTGATGCGGGTTCGCACTATTGCATCCCACTTTTGTTTTTCCATGCAGCTTGCGCTGAACGCATTATGTGCCGTGTCCGCTGCTGGACCGTGCGCCTTTGTGCAGTTCTTGCATTTTGGGGGTTTCCCCTCCTGCCTGTCCTTGCACTTCTCCCAGGAGTGTTTACCTCCGCAGTGGCTGCAGAGGTTGTCTTTCTCCTGGCAGATGGCCTTTGTGTGTCCGTAGCCAAGGCATTTAGTGCATTGGACCAGAGGGGATTGGTCATATACTGGCCGCCGTTGGAGTCCAATATATACCTTACCCTCCTCCACAAGGCGCTTGTGGATCTCCGGGGAGACCTCCAGCACCGGATGGCACTCCAGATTGTTCCTAGCCTGTTTCCTGTATTTCACCCGGATTGTGCTCTCCTTCGTTCCGACGCCTCGCAGTATATGTTTGTTTTGAGATAGCAAATTCTCTACTATCGCTGCGTCGGAATGATATTTGAGCACATCCCTTATGATTACTAGGGGGTTCATGGCTCTTGCCACCTCCACCTTGAGGGTTTCGCTCCTCTGGACCTGCTGCTTTACGAGGTTCAGGTCTTCCCTCGTACCGCAGCTGAGGATGACTTTTTGGTTCCTAGCCTTTCTCACCCTGTCTATCCTGGCGCCTGTGGTCTTGGTGTCTATGGCGTCTCTTATCTCCTCAATTACATTTTCTCCGGTGTTTTTGGGGTCTGTTGAGGAGATAATGAGGGTGTGATTAGGCCTTAGACTGGGTGAGGGAGGCTTGGCAGCCATCTTGGCGTAGGTGGGTTTCGTCTCTGCCGATGCTCTTTGGTGTTGTTCGGTGTGAGCTGGGAGTGGCCGGTCCGTAGTGTTCAAGTCTGCCACTCCCTTCTGTATTGAGGCCAGTACTTGTTTCACTTCCTCCACCGCCATTTCTGTCTCGATATTCGGCACTGGAGGTGCCGGTTCTTTCGAGCACTTATCTTGCAGCGAGCGGAGGTCTGACCTCATTATCTCTATGTTTTCAGAGATCGGCTTGAGATGGGGCTCTAGGTCCAGTGGAGGTTGGGGTGGTGGTGGGACGCACGTCGGTCTCTCAAGGACTTTTTTGATCAAGTTCCTTACTTCCTTGATCTCCCCCCTAAGCGCAGAGACTTCTGACGGCTCCGGGAGTTGGTGTTGGGCAGGGAGTTCTGGCACTGACGGTGGGGCTTTGATGTTTTCCCCGAGACTTTCCACTGTTCTCCGGAGGGCATCAAGTTGGTTAGAGATGCTTTTCGTGTGGGTGTCGAGCCTGTTTATGCCCGCCTCTATGTCGACCCACTGTTTGGCATCTGATACCTCCGGTTGGGCTTTCTCGTGGGAAATCCCGGCGCCCAGTGCTTCAATGGCCTTTTTTACTTCCTTTATCCCCCTGAAGGGTTCCTCGGTCTCGTAGCCTAGCCAGCTGCGTATGGCCTTGGTCTCCTCCAGGGTACCCGAGATGTCTTCCCTCGCTATTCTCACCTGTTCCGCCAAGCCCTGCTTTAGGGCTAGCATCTCCTTGGTGTGAGCTCTCTCGGCACTTAGAAGCTCCTGTGCGTGCCTCGAGAGAGCTCTCTCCAAGTTGAGCTTATGGCGGGCCCGTGAGTCAGCGAGGGACAACACCCGTTCATAAAGGCCTTGAAGGCATTCCAGTGTCGTGGCCTTGATATCCCGCCTTATGTTTCCCCCCTCTTCGATGGCATCCTTGCCCCGCTGCAAGAATTCGTTCGCCTCCCGGGTCTCCTCGCTCATACACGCTCCGGACATTCTTCTCCCCATCTGTGGAGACGAGATGAGGCTGTGTCTCCTACTTGGGTGAATGTCCGAGTTGACGGACGAGTTATCTCCATCCCCGAAGTCCGCCATGCTGGGTGTGGCGGAGCGCCTACTCAGCTCGGTTGCTGCCTCAAGATGTGCCGCGACGTGTTCCACCGAGGAGGAAGTAGAAACAGATCCCTCTGTTGCAGAGGTTTGTTTCTGCCTCCTCCTCGGCGGGTCCGCGGACCTGTCCTTGACGGCTGCATCGGACTTATCTTTGGGCGCGTCCGTGTTGCGGGGCGATGTCTTTCCGAGTTTCTCCGAAGCCAGCGACGTCGCCGCGGCAACCTTTGACAACACTTTCTCCCGAAGAGATCGTGACGTCTTAGGCTGTGCAGCGGAGTCTGAGGCCTTCTTTTGAACTCCAGACATGGTGTAGGGGGAGGGACAGAATACAACAGCAGAAGTCGAAAGAACAGCAAGGAAGGATGGCACAAATAAACACGTTAAAAGGTAGATTACTCTAAACAAGATTATTGACACAGGAAATGCAGTTTGTTTTGAAGAGGGACTTAATCTAAGAGATTAGTGTTCGCATCCAAAACGGACCAGTTTCCGCAAGTAGCACCTGCTCACAAGTTGACACATGCACCAGCCTCGCCTTCCTCAACCGTTGTTTGGGAAGATGACGACCCGGTACACAATGCCACCACTTGCCGAAACTTTTCCTGGTGAGCTTGACCGATGTGAATGCGATCACCAATCTTAGGAGATCTTAACTGCTAGCTTACTCTAACACAGTTGATACAGTTTAAGAGATTAATACAATTAGGAAATGCAGTTAGTTTAAAGAGGGACTTTATCTAAGAGATTAGTGTTCGCATCCAAAACGGACCAGTTTCCGCAAGCAGCACCTGCTCACAAGTTGACACATGCACCAGCCTCGCCTTCCTCAACCGTTGTTTGGGAAGATGACGACCCGGTACACAATGCCACCACTTGCCGAAACTTTTCCTGGTGAGCTTGACCGATGTGAATGCGATCACCAATCTTAGGAGAGCTTACCTCCTAGCTTATTCTAAACACAGTTAATACAGTTTAAGAGATTAAAACAATAAGTTTTTTTTTTTTTTTTTTTTTTTTTTTTTTTTTTTTTTTAATTTATGGACTCACTTGATGACTTTGTCCTTTGATGCTGGAGTACAACGCGCTTCAGAGCCTGGAGATGTTGGGCTCTGCGTGATGGTGCTTCTGGGTTTCTTCGGTGGGGGACTGCCTGGTGCGATGACGGAAATTGCCTATTCTGCCGGGGCCAATTTGTTGTGCTCGTTCTCCCGATTCCAACGACCCCAAACACGGGGGGTTTATGTTGAGCGGTTACCGAGTTATGGCTCGCGGGGGTGAGGTCAACCTCGGGGGGGGGGGGGAATTTCGGGGGGCGGGTTGGGGGGTGGGGGGGTTGGGGGAGTGAGGGGGGGGGGTGGGGGGGTTGGGGGGGTCGGGGGGTCGGGGGTCGGGGGGTCGACGGGTCAGGGGGGTTGCTGTGGAGTGAAGGGGTGCGGTGGGGTAAGGCGTAGGGGGTGCGGGGAGCTTGGTCGGATAGAGAGGTTGGGTGTTGGGGTAGGTCAGGTCGATCGACTCGACCTATTGGCTTCCAACGCGCGGGGGCAGGGTGGGGGGGGGGTGTCGAGGGGGTGCGGATGGCTGTGAAGAGGAGGGGTGTAAAGAGGGCTGGTGATCCCGGTTCAGGCGAACCCAAACACGGTGGGTCTAGGAGGAGCGGTTAAGGAGATCCCTCGAGGTTACCTGATGATGGTAATTCTTCAGGAGGGCGAAGTCCTCAGCTGCTCTGCCAATGCGTTGAGGAGTCTTAGGGCCGTCTTCGAAGTCGTCACGGTGGTCCGATGTTGTTTGAGATACTAACCTCGCTTTTTGAAGCACATGCGAGCACGTGGTGACCGCGTGGTTTTGTCACTGCTTTTTCAGTTAATATCTCAGGTTCCCGTGATCGGATCTTGGAAATTTTTTCTTTTCCAGACAGATCTTTATGACGACTGCGTGGATATTAAAACTGCTTTTTGGACTCACTGTTTTGCTTGGCTCTATTAAGGGTCAAAGTCTTCGCCTTCCTGCTCCTGAACCCTTGGTTATACAGACTTGCGCACACGAATCCTGGCGAGTCACACACTTGTTTAGACCACAGAATCACTTTTAGACGCGTAGCTCAAAAAAAACCTATTTTTAGGATTTTTTTCCGCGGAGCTGATGTTATTTCGGTCGTGTTTCGACGTGTACTGGGTTAGGTTAGGTTAGGTTAGGTTAGGTTAGGTTAGGTTAGGTTAGGTTAGGTTAGGTTAGGTTAGGTTAGGTTAGGTTAGGTTAGGTTAGGTTAGGTTAGGTTAGGTTAGGTTAGGTTAGGTTAGGTTAGGTTAGGTTAGGTTAGGTTAGGTTAGGTTAGGTTAGGTTAGGTTAGGTTAGGTTAGGTTAGGTTAGGTTAGGTTAGGTTAGGTTAGGTTAGGTTAGGTTAGGTTAGGTTAGGTTAGGTTAGGTTAGGTTAGGTTAGGTT